>QEPC01010754.1:235540-250838 GCA_003113815.1 Sphenodon punctatus
CCCCCCCCGCATGAAAGGCAGAGCGCGCAGGGCCCCCACCCCGCATGAAAGGCAAAGCGTGCAGGGCCCCCCCCGCATGAAAGGCAAAGCGTGCAGGGCCCCCCACGCATGAAAGGCAGAGCGCGCAGGGCCCCCCCCGCATGAAAGGCAGAGCACGCAGGGGCCCCCCCGCATGAAAGGCAGAGCACGCAGGGCCCCCCCGCATGAAAGGCAGAGTGCACAGGGTCCCCACCCCGCATGAAAGGCAAAGCGCACAGGGGCCCCCCCTGCTTGAAAGGCAAAGCGCGCAGGGGCCCCCCGCATGAAAGGCAAAGCACGCAGGGGCCCCCCCGCATGAAAGGCAGAGCGCGCAGGGCCCCCCACCGCATGAAAGGCAGAGCACGCAGCCCCCCCCAGCATGAAAGAGCACGCAGCAGGTGAACTTATCTGAGTCCCTGAGGCTGGAGAGGAGGAGGCGGCAGCTAAGAGAAGCAAATGGCTGACACAAACTTTTTTCCTTGGGTCATGCAAGCCACTGATTGGCTCACCGGTGAGCCAATCAGGGACTCACTACCAGTGAGCCAATCAGGGGCTTGCTTTATTGCTCACTGCCGGTGAGTCAAAGCAAGCCCCTGATTCACCGGCAGTGAAAGGGAAATCCGCGGGGATTTCCCTGGTTTCTGCGCTAATCCTGCCTAAGGCAGGATTCTGCGCAAAAAACGCGAATCGCGGCAGCGCGTTTTGCTCGGGGTCCTGCCGATAGCTGGCAAGGGAGTCAATGTCTAATGATTTAATTTTTTTAGCTTCAGCAGTGGGGTGCAGGCCACTACTCCCTCCTTGCCCCATTCTAGGAGAGGAGCACGCCAACCTGCCCTTCCCCCATGGCTGCCATTACTGGCGTGCCAGGGGGCCTACGTGACTCTACTTTTTAAAATCATGTAACTTTATCAGAAGCCAACTCCGTCACAAAGACTTTAAGCTCTAGTCAGTTTCATGTCAATTACCAACTTGCCTCAAAAAGACTGCAAGAGGATGCTCTAGTCTGTGTCAATTACCCGCCCTGGCCTCACTCTGTACTTTTGACTCCCTATGAAAAGTCTGCAAGTTTTCAAAAGTTGCAGACTTTTCACTTGGTATGAAAAGTTGCAGACTTTTGACTTCGTACTTTTAAAAGTCTGCAACTTTTGAAGAGTTGCAGACTTTTCACTCCTATGAAAGAAAAGGTGTAGACTTTTCACTCCTATGAAAAGTTGCAGACTTTTCACAGAGTCAAAAGTACAGACTCAAAAGTCTGCAACTTTTCATACCAAGTGAAAAGTCTGCAACTTTTGAAAACTTGCAGACTTTTCACTTCGTATGAAAAGTTGCAAACTTTTGACTCCATACTTTTAAAAGTCTGCAACTTTTGAAAAAGTGCAGACTTTTATGAAAAGGTGTAGTCTTTTCATGGAGAGTCAAAAGTACGGAGTTAAAACTCTGCAACTTTTCATACCAAGTGAAAAGTCTGCAGCTTTTGAAAAGTGCAGACTTTTCATATGGAATCAAAAGTAAGGAGTGAGGCCAGGGGTGGGCGGGGGTTAATTGACATGAAACTGACTAGAGCTTCCTCTTGCTGGCTTTCTGAGGCAAGTGGATAATTGACATGAAACTGACTACAGCGTAAAATCTTTGTGACAAAGCTGGCTCCTGATAAAAATTACGTGATTTTAAAAAGCAGAGTCACGTAACTTTCCTTATGCTGTTAGGCCAGGGCTTCCCTTTTCCCCGGGCCCCCTGGCAGGCTTGACAGCTTATGGAGGGGGTGGGGATGGGGGGGAGAGGAACTACGCCGCTACCCCGGCCCTCTCCCCCCTCACTGGCCTGGTACTGCAAGTTCTGCTGCCCCCACTAGGGACACTGGGGCTACCAATATGTTTCTTGTCTGGGTATGCTAGAACTACATTTCTCAGCATGCCCAGACAGGAACAGCAAGATGGCAGCACCCCTTCCCCCCCGGTGTGTCCTGCAGTGTTGCAGGGCCTTTTTAAAAACTCTACAGCCCCTCCTGAACCTCATGTGAGGCTGCAAGTGGCAGTGGCATTGTTGGTGAGAAGAGTGTGTGTGTGTGTGTGTGTGCGCGCATGTGAGGGAGAACAGTGCATGTGTGTTTGTGAGAGAGTGGGGAGAGAAGAGTACGTGCATGTGTGTGTGTGTGTGAGAGAGAGAGAGTGGGGGGGAGAAGAGTGCATGCGTGTGTGATTGTGACAGAGAGAGAGTGGGGGGAGAAGAGTCTGCGTGCATACGTGTTTCTGAGAGTGAGTGAGAGTGGGGGGAGAAAAGTGGATGCGTGTGTGTTTGTGAGAGAATGGGAGGCAAAAGAGTCTGCATGTGTGTGTGTGTGTTTGTGAGAGAGAGAGACACTCAGTTGGGGGGAGAAGAGTGCATGCGTGTGTGTTTGTGTGTGAGAGAGAGAGTGGGGGTGAGAGTCTGTGTGAGTGCGTGTGTGGGAGAGAGATAGAGATTGAGTTGGGGGGGGGGAGAAGAAGTTGGAAGAATCTTTCCCCAAACACCTCCTGTTTTGATGTGGAGGCTATGTTTAAAAAAAAGTCACACATCAAGTTCCTCCTCAAACGCCTTTGGCTTTTGTAGAGTTACTCCTAGTTTACACTAGGGTTAGATGTGGATAATCATTCCCATTGACCCTAATATAAACAAGTAACTTCATAAATGCACAACTTAAGTTGCACAACTTTTAAGTTAAAAGGAGTTGTGCAACAACTGATATATTAATATGCTGATATATCATATCGCACAAAACCTGGAAATTTACCAAAACAAAAAACTTTACAGTTTAAAAAAATGTTAAATGCACAAGTTTTTAAAACTAAAAACTTTCCTCTTCAAAAACATCATAAAATCATTTTGACTCTAGCTTAAACTCCAAAAAACATGCACATTCATTACAATTACAATTTAAAAAACATTCAACTCCACACATTGCAACAAGACATAAACACCAAAAAACATGGAAATTATTTCAGAATTTGAGGAATATTTAATATTTTATCTTCATCATCATAAACGTAATATATGTACTTAATTCCTTACCATACATAACTACTCTTATTAATTCTTATCAATAACTAAACTTTCAAATTTTTTCATTATTAAACTTTAATTTATTATCATAATTCGACAACGAACAAGTTTTTTCAGAGTGCATTCACTCTATTTCTACAGAACTGCATTCTGTACAACTAATTATATAACGTTCTCTACACTGACATTATTAACAGTTTATTGTCTAAAGTGTATGGTAAGGAATTAAGTACATATATTACATTTATGTTGATGAGGATAAAACATTAAATATTCCTCAAATTCTGAAATAATTTTCATGTTTTTTGGCATTTATGTTTTGTTGCAATGTATGGAGTTGAATGTTTTTTTAATTGTAATTGTAATGAATTTGTATATTTTTTGGAGTTTAAGCTAGAGTCAAAATGATTTTATGATGTTTTTGAAGATGAAAGTTTTTAGTTTTAAAAACTGTTGTGCATTTAATGTTTTTTTAAAACTGTAAAGTTTTTTGTTTTGGTAAATATGTTCTTATACGTTCTCTTCTGCCTAAGGGTTTGCAAGTAACTTAATCAAGAATTGCATTAAAGCTACCGTCATATCATCTGATGCTAAAGCTGCAGGTGATTTAAGTTGCAAGAAGGTATATTTGGGGGCACAAGTTACCTCAGGAAGTTGTTTCATCTCCTTCACCGGAGGTTTTCTTGGAGGAAAAAAGGCTAATAAGCAACTCCATGGAGGTTTAAGTAGGGGAAAATGCAGTGAACACAGATCCCTGAGTATGATAAATCATACCTTAATTCAGAGCACAGTGTCAGATCCTAAGAAGTTGTGGCCCTCTGTGAAATGGTGGTGCGGGCCCTCCTAACAGAGAATTTTTGGTGGATACACTCCTTAGAAAAAGGAAATGTTATCATAATTCAATACTGATGTTCATTTAAACATAACATCTCCGTAAAAGGCTGGGACTCCCTGTGTTGCAGGACCATATGTTATCCATACGTTGTTCTCTGTGTGTGTGTGTGTGTATATATATATATATATATATATATATATATATATATATATATATATAATACTTTATTTTGTAGCCAAGGCTATTACAGTGTAAAACAATATAAAACAACGAATTATACATAACAGAAAGAATACCCAATAGCAACCCTATATGTAGTGATCAAGGCAGGAGATTATACATAGACGGACAATTCCCGATACCAAACCTTTTGTCTAATAATCAAACAGTCAACATTTCCTAAGTGAAAACATATATACCGAAAATTAACAGGGCTGCTAGCAATGCATCCAGTCGAATCCTAACAATAATGGGATTCAATAATATCTGTAAGACATTTGCTCCAGCCCTTGTCAGCTCAGAGTCGACCGGGCTCAAGAACTTCTGTAGCAAAAAACCCGGGCACCAAGCTGGGTGATTTGAAAGAGCCCTATTAAGATATTTATGTCTCAGACCCAAAAGCCATGGGCATCGGAAGAGGATATGACTAACTGAGTCCACTTCCTGCAAGTCACATAATGGCCAAAAGCACACCTCCCTGGGGACACCAGTATAAAGACCTTCTCAAAGGGCTGAGGAGGGGAACACGTCGCATCTTATTCTTGTAAAAGCCTGCCTCATATTAGAGTCCTTCCATGCAAACAGGTAGCTAGTCCCTATGTTCTGAGGGTTAAACAGAATGAAATCGGGAGCGACCTTCTGGGCCACCATGAGAGCAGTCTCCATTTGCAATGCTTGGTCAGTCAACCTCCTTTTTAGGAGGGACAAGGTTTCCTTGTGACCTATATGTTTTAGAATCCCAATTTTTGAACTTCCAGCTCCATCAGATTAGCCCAGGTGCCAGGTAGATCACAGTCTATTGCCAGACTTAATAAAGAGTTAGCATGAGGGGGAAACAACGAGACCGTCACCCAATACTTTAGCAGTGACTGGAGGGCAGCAGATTTAAGTGGAGGGCTAGATGGCTCAGCTCTTAAGATCGTCTGAGGGGTCCCTTTTGGGACCCCTAAAACTGAGTGGAGGAAGCCGTTCTGAATAGTCTCCAATTTATCAAGATAAGAAGTGCCCCAAACTGGGAAGGCATATAGGGCCTGGCTGATCACCCTGGCCCTAAAGAGACACAGTGCTGGAGAAACCAGCTTCCCTCCATGGCCATAATAATAGTTCACTATAGCGGCTGATGTGCTTTTAGTCAAATGTTTGACCGCCTCAAAGTGGCAGTTCCAACTAAGTGAGGAGGAGAAAAGCACTCCCAAATATTTGAAGGAGCGCCATACGTTGTTAATTCATGACCCCCATGTGTTGGGGGCCCCCTCTTGAATCCCTGCAGTCCCTCCACAGGCTGGGATTCCCCACATTTGAGGCTCAGCGGACCTGTATTTTACCCAGTGCTTCTCACACTCATGTTGTCATTTCAAGTTTATTCAGAAACCCCATGGATGAGCACCGCCTTTGTGGGGCCCAAACCCTTCAACTCACTGGGCCCTGTGCAGTTGCCCTGTATGCATTTGCCTGGATCTAGCCCCTGTCAGTGGGTTGAACTAGGTGAACCTTGAGGTCCATTCCAGCCTTATGAATCTATGAAAACCTAGCCAGGACCAAGAAACAGATGGTTAGGGAAGCCCTAGCTGAAATGTAAAAAGTAGAAGCTTAGTAT
The DNA here is from genome assembly GCA_003113815.1 of Sphenodon punctatus. Classification (NCBI taxonomy): domain Eukaryota; kingdom Metazoa; phylum Chordata; class Lepidosauria; order Sphenodontia; family Sphenodontidae; genus Sphenodon; species Sphenodon punctatus. The sequence continues at coordinate 241,249 of QEPC01010754.1, forward strand.
AAGAATGGGAAGTTGGAAGCAGAATGAAATAAGGTCAGCTGAGAGAAGATAGTGAGTCCAGAAGCAGCCGGTTATGAATTGCCCGTGTCTCCTGGGTGGGAATAATCTTCCCTCCTTGGCTCATGTAAAAAATGGAGATTAGTTAGGGCCATGGAGGAGACTCTGAGTCAATGACACATTTTGATCTGGCCAGAGGCATAGCTAGGTTGGAAAGGACTCTAGTGCAGAAGATGGAATGACTCTTCCTTCAGTGGCAGAGGATGCAGCTGCTCCAAGGATCATGGACCGCCCCCAGGGTTGTGAACCCCAATGTAGCTGCACCTCTGTCCTCCTGTCTCTATTATAGCTACGCCCTTAAATCTGGGGAGATTGCTGGATCTCTTTAGCTTCTTCCCCGCACCCTCCTCCCCTTTTTTTTAAACCATTAGGGGTTTTGAGAACTCTGGAGGGGGCTTTCTCAAATCAGTTACTAGGGATGGGACTAGCGACAAATTATTGGTTACCGGTTTTATCGGTATCGGATTAATCCGATATCGGATTAATCGGTATATTGGTTTTTTAACATTGCTGATTTTTCGGATCTTTAACACTGCAGCCATTGTTAAAATGGCCGCAATGTTAAAAATCTGAAAAATCGGCAATGTTTAAAAAACGATATACCGATATTATCAGATTAATCCGATATCGCCAATTATCAGCATTATCAGATTAATCTGATACCGATAGTCCCATCCCTATTTACTAGTAGCCAGGGGTTTCTTATGACCTTCAAAGAAGCAGCAAATGTTTAACCATGGGACACTTGCAGTGAGAACCAACACACCATAATGGTTCTGAAGCATCCTCAGTCCTATATAACTAGAGCAGGGTTTCCCCAATATTTCCCCTATGTGATCCCATTTTGAGACTTTAATCTCATGACCCCAGACCATATCAAAGACATGCAAAGGATAGCAAATATCTATTGGGATTTCAGCCCATCTACACATAAAGAGACCCCACTTGGGAACCCTTGTTCCAGGGACTGTCCACACAAATCATTTGCCATGAAGCAATATGACAGAGAGAGACTATCCCAGCCGAGGTGAGATATGCTTCTCACCCAAATGGTGACAAACACTCATGTCATCATCAAAATAAATAAAGGATTGAAAACAATTATGCTGCCCCACGCAGGTATGCTGCTATGATCTCTCCATTTCCCAGCTACATCATGAATTAAGGTTATGAATCATGTGTTAATCATCTCTTTGTTCCACCAAAAACCTGTTGTTCAGTTGGTACAAATCTCATTTGGCTGCCCAGTCGCGACAGAAGGGGGAAGCTGTCCTCTTTCTCACTAGATTCAGGAAGCTCTTGACGCCCACTGAGGATTCTGTGTCAGCTAGTCACACGCTAACGTCCTGTTAGACAAAGCAGCTGGGATGTTTGAACTCAGCAAAGCTGGTGCTGTCATAAGGCAGGCTCAATATATAACATGAAAAGGGTATGTGTGTCACACTGTTATAAACTTTTTCCACAACTGGGCTATTGCAATCGTGATTCCACCTTGAGAAGGGAATGGGAGATGAACTTTATGGGCTCTGGGCCACACCGGCCATCCCATAGGTGACTTGTGGAAGACAGGGACACATGCTCCCCCAGCTTTTCAGAAGCCCTATAGAACTCCTGCCCAGCCCACTGCCCAGCCCCCCAGTCCCCCCCCCGCCCTCCTTTGCTTCCCCATGCCACTATCAACAGTAACCAGTCACCTCTGAGCCATTCCCTTCACTCCCTTGGCTTTTGTGGCTCTGTCCATAACTGGTTCTCCTCCTACCTCTCTGACCGCTCCATTAATGTGTCTCTCTCCAACTCCGCCTCCTCCTCCTTCCCCCTCTCAGTTGGTGTTCCTCAAGGCTCTGTTCTTGGCCCTCTCCTCTTCTCGATCTATACCTCATCCTTAGGCAAACTCATTGCCTCCCATGGCTTCCAATACCACCTCTATGCTGATGACACTCAACTCTATCTCTCTACTCCCTCTCTCTCTCCCTCTGTTCAAGCTCGTCTCATCAACTGTCTCTCTGACATCTCTACCTGGATGTCTCAACGTCAACTCAAACTCAACATGGCTAAAACTGAACTCCTTATCTTCCCCCCTCATCCTTCCTCTCCTTCCTCACTGTCAATAACTATTGATGGAGTCACCATCCTGCCTGTCCCCCAAGCCCGTAGCCTAGGCTTCATCTTTGACTCACCCCTTTCTTTTAAACCCTACATTGACTCTGTTGCTAAATCCTGTCGCTTCTCCCTCCATAACATTGCTAAGATTCGCCCTTTTCTCTCTGTCTCGTCTGCCAAAACTCTTGTTCATGCTCTGGTCATCTCTCGCCTCGATTACTGTAACCTCCTTCTCACTGGCCTTCCCCGGTCTCACCTTTCTCCCCTCATCTCTGTCCAAAACTCTGCTGCCAGGGTCATCTACCTCGCCAGTCGCTTCGACCATGTGCAGCCCCTCCTCTCTTCGCTTCACTGGCTTCCCCTTCCTGAACGAATCCTGCACAAGCTCCTAGTCTTCACCTATAAAGCTCTTCACAACCTTGCTCCCCCCTACCTCTCTGCACTTATCGCCCTCCATACTCCAGCCCGTGCACTTCGCTCCTCCTCTGTCCCTTCTCTCACCCTTCCACGCCTTCCCTGCTCCCCTAAGCGCCTTCGTCCCTTCTCACTTGCTGCCCCCCATGCCTGGAACTCCCTCCCTGTCCACATCCGCCTTGCCCCCTCCCTTCATACCTTCAAATCTCTCCTTAAAACTCACCTCTTTCGCTCTGCTCTGTCTGACTCTTTATCCTGCTGAGCCACTATTCCTATACCTACGATCGGTTTACCCTTATCCTTGCAACATGGACCTGCCTGCTGTCATTCTCATCGTAACCAAGCCAAGTACGTGCACTTGAGACCTCGCATCTTCATGAATGTTAGACCCCTTGTCTCTCCCTCTGTTCCCCTTCCTAAGTCTCTCCCCCAGCTCCTGTCTCTCAGATTGTAAACCCTAGGGTCAGGGACCGTGTCTATTTTATTACTTTGTAAAGTGCCAGGTACACTGCTGGCGCTATATAAATGTTTGTTAATAATAATAATAATAATAATAATCCTTACAACTTCAGAAATCAGCTCCTTTTTGTCTTGTGGCTTCCTCTGCTCTCTCATGTAACTTTTGCCCAAGTCACAGAACCTCTCATTGCCCATCCATGCTGTTTCTTATCCAATATTCCCAGCATTTCATCTTCCCATGCCCATCTCTGCACAGAATATGAGGCACAAAATTAAAGCTTCATCAGTTTTCCTCTTGCATTCTTTCCACAGCAAAATAAGAGGAAAGCAGATCATGAAATAAAATTAAGCTAATTTTTTCACCCTGGCATATGAGATAGGAATGTCTTGTCATTATTATTTACAGTATTATTATTTATTTACAGTAGAACCATCTCTATCCAGAAATTTGGAGAACATGCTTTTAGACTGGATTTTTAAAATAAATAAATAATTATAACCTGCCCTTTCCCGAAGGGTCAGGATTAAAGAGGTGTCTAGATATGGGTGGGTCACAGATTATGTTGCAATAAGATGAGGGACATTAATATAATAATAATAATAATAATAATAATAATAATAATAATAATAATAATAAATTAATAATGTTACTGTATATATCTTTGGTATGACCCCACTGTGAATACTGTGTGCGGTTCTGGTCACCCCATCTCAGGAAAGATATAATAGATTTAGAAAAAGTTCAGGAAAAGGTAACAAGGATGCTAGAAGGGATGGATCAACTTCCATATGAGGAAAGGTTCAACAGGTTAGGTCTGTTTAGCTTGGAGAAGAGGCAATAAAGGGAGATATGATTAGAAGTTTATAAAATCATGAGCGGTGTGGAAAAAGTAAAAAGGTAACTGTTGTTGCCCTCTCACAATAAGAGAACAAGGGGGCACTCTCCGAAGTTAAATGGAGGCAGATTTAAAACAAACAAAAAGAAGTAGTTTTTCACTCAGCATACAATACAGTTGTGGAAGTTGCTGCCAGAGGAGGCAGTGAAAGCCAGCACCATAACTAGCTTCAAATGAAACAAGATAAATTCTTAGAGGATCAAGCCATAAATGCTTACTGGTTAGGGCTTAAATCCCTGGCTACTGGTAGTTTGGCGTGGTTAACAGGTGATGATGGGTCACACCTCCATAACCTGTACTTATACTTCTCTCAAACTACTGTAGCTGGCAACTGTTGGAGACAGGATGCTGGGCTTGATGGAACATGGTTCTGACCCAGTATGGCACTTCTTATGTTCTAAATAAAGAAGAATCCAGGCATTGGAGGTTATACTGTAACTATACAGGAGAAGCCAAAGGTCCTAGATGTACTCAGGGGTCTAGATGTACTAGAGTACAAGGAGTCTAGATGTATTCAGTACTGTAGATTTAAGGATGGATAAAAATAATCTTCTCTAAAATGTTGTGTATATAGAGATGTGAGCCTGGACCAAAACCCCAGGTCCAAACACCCCCAAACATTAGAGAACTAAAACCTATTCCCAGAAAGTGTTTTTTTTTACTGCTGACCACACTCCATACTGAACAGAACAAGGTCTGAACATCCTCCGACCTTGATGCTCACAATCCTACATTGGTAGGCTCTCTCTCTAATTTAACAGGACCTTTTTGGAGCAAGAGGATGATGTGCAGAGGAGGCTGAACCTTTGCAGCAGAACCTGTGTGTTTGAAGGGTTAGTGGGAATCCTTGAACCATCAAATTCAGTTGGGAATCCTTACAGAATAGCATGATGTTCCAGCAGCTGTGTAGCCAGAGTCTGGAGATGCAGAGGTGGGAGCATGGAAATGATAAAGAGGGGGCTGCTGGGAAATTCAAGGCCTCCAAAGGGTTTGCTCCTAGTAATGGACAGAGATTTTAGGTGAACAAGTTTAGATTAGGATCCTCTGTAATCACAAAGTTGGCTGCTCAGTCTCGATTTCACTGAGAGTTGCAAAGAACGCAGGTTGATCTTAGAGGAGGACTTCCATCTGTGCCTGCTTCACATTTTTTGTGCATGACACGTGCAGTAAATAACTTTCATCGGCCAGGACGCACTCAGGAGGCAGTCGTCACTTTCCCTTTCCAAGCAACAAAGCACGTTGTAAATGTTAAATCATGTCTGCAAGGGCCAAGGTAGGGAGCTGCCAAAGGGGACAGTCCTGTGTGGAAGGGCCGAGCGCTGCTGTAGTAAAAGTCCTTTCAAGAGCACATACTTTCCCATAAATGGCCACCCATTCGTACACATTCTAAAACAATCAGGGCATTCAGGGGAGCAGCACTGGATGAAGAGAGACATTAAAAATACAAAATAAAAGTTTAGGTGGGTTTGTTCCTAGCTACTACTCTTGGTAAGGATGGTAGCAGAGAGGGGGCACCACACCTGTAGCAAGGTTTGGAGGTATTCTGCCTGTCTGGGAGAAGCCTCCAATGGCAGTGGGGATCACATGCCACATTTACACCTTCAAGTAACCCTCGCAGCATTCGTGGTCTCAGAACAATGAGAAAGTGTATCAATCATATCCTATTAATACAGCACAACACACCAAGTGTTTAGCACAGGAGATGGGAACCTCAGGCCTAGGGGTCAAATGCAGCCCGCGGCAAGTTTTTTAAGTGGCCCCTTTCCCGTTCCTGGATTTGACCCCTGGATATAGTTCCTAACACCCCCCGCCCCCTAACCTTCTCCCTGACCCCAGTCCAAGCATTGAAAAACGGAGCTCAGGGTAAGGGAGCAGAGATGAGGGCAAGCACACAAGGACAGCGGACAGATCCATGATATGGAATCTCTTTCTCCCTGAGTGCACCCCTTAAGCACCCCCACACCCAACTTCTGTGCAGCCCTCGGAGCTTGTGCTAATTTTCAATGTGGCCCACTGGGAGGGAAAAGATTCACCACCCCCGGTTTAGCAACAGTGCTAGCCCTTAGCATCAGACTAAGACCACTTTCAGACCTTCCCCCCTCGCGCATATTCTGGCTGCGGGAGGGAATGCGCCACCAGGATATGCGCAGGGATCAGCTGGTCTGAAAGCCCTCCGCGCGGCTTTGCCAGCAAACACACGCAGGAATGCGGGGGGGTTGGGGGGGGTTTGAAAGCGGCCTGAGTCCCCTCCATTCCATTGGGCCTCACACCACTTCTTATTGATAGCACTGGCACTAAACAGCCAGATGATTGCACCTATAATCAATTCTGTGTTTGTATAACAAACTAGCAAAAATTGAATCAACATATGATTAATTTCTCCACAACTTGTAAAAACACATGGCAATCATTATCTCATTCCTGTGTATTCCAGAGTTTTGTACATGTTACAGACTGTTAATAACTTTTGGCTTTTCAATAACGCTTTTCTTTCTGTAATGATTTTGTCCTCTTTGGGTGCCATCCTCACCCAGTAACATCAGTGGGATATTTGGGCATTGACTTCAATGGGTTCAACACTGCAACCTTTGGGTATTCTCCAGTGTCTTCTCAGAGGGTGTTTTCAGACGTGATGGGGCGGCTTCTCCCCGTCACGGAAACAACCCTGAGATTCCCTGCTGGGATCACTCCGGCATGGTCAATAGACGTGCCAGGGGATCCCGGCGGGGAATCAGAGAGGAGGCGGGGCCGCACGGCACAACGTGTGGCCACACGGCCCCACCCCCTCCACGCTCCCTCGCCGCCCACCCTCTGGGGAGACAGGCGGGTGTCGTGGCCAATGCAGCCGCAGGGCCCACCCGAAATGACCACAGGCCGGAATCCCAGGAGGGATTCCGGGCCGTGATCCCCATCCAGACGTGACGGGCCCCTTCATCCCCGCCGGGAATCACCTTCACCATGCAATCGGTGCCGGCCCCACGGATTCAGCCGATCACGTGGTGAATGTGATTCCCGGCAGGGTTTGAGTGTGGTAAACATCTGGGGGGGAACTTCCGGTTCCCCAACAGATGTTACGGGACCATTCCCCACCACAGGGAATTGACTGTGGTTGAGTGTGATCTCGTAATGTCTGAAAATACCCAGAGTTCTCTGCACTAGAGGTGAAATGAAGAGTAGATTTTATATCCATGGATATTTTTCACCTCTTCAGATAGCTTTCCAAATAACACCCACATCCAAAGTGGATATTTGAATAGCCACTTATTCAGTTCTTTCATTTAGGTAATTTTTGTATTTTGGTTATTTTGATATTTCAGCTATTTTGTTTCCCAGAACAAAATAACCAAAATACTGAAATAACCAAAGTGTCTGAACCAAAATATCCCAAACAGGTATCTGACAAACCAGAAAGAATTTGCTAGATATATTTCTTTCGTCCGATATTCATTTCAGCTCTAGTACAGCCAATAGTTAAGGTTGCTGACGTGATTCTGTTACCATCTCTTGTTTTCACATGCTCAGAGCTAGTCACATTTTTGGTTTAACATTTCCCTGTCCTTTAGAGAGTAGAGATAATTCAGCTTCAGTTAATGATTGCAGGGTTGGTGAGTACTGATCTATTGATTGAGGAAATAGTGTATTTTGTGTTTCGTCTTTGTGGTGGATGACTGTTCTCAGGTTACTGTGGCAGTAATTTGTTGGGTTTTTTTCCCCATGATTCCCAGGTGAATGTCTTTATTTATTTTTCTCAGAATATTGGGACATGCAAAGATATCTTGTTTTATTGGGTCCCTTCTGAAGCAAGAGGTGGTTTGTAAGTTTTCCTGAAGTTCTTCTACAGAGTTGTTCAGCTCCTTTTGTGTTGCATATAGTGGTTAGAGGGTCGTACACAGTAAACCCTGTGGGACTAACAGGGTCTTTTCTTTTGTTTAATTTGCATTTGCTGAGGAACTAAATGTAATTGCAGAGAGTGGCAGAATTTCATCTTCTTTACTTTGGGTGCTTTTAGACAGATGCAGAGCCTGACTGCCTCAGAGCTGCTCTGGGGGTACATCCCCATGTCCACCCACTTCCAGCCCTGCCTGAATCTGCAACACACGGACCAGCAGCTTTCCTTGGCCTCAGTCCACCTGTGCAACACACACACGCACCATAGAGTCGCAGGTGCTCACTTGACACTCTAGGCTGGCACCCACAACTCCATGGTGCTGAATGGGACAAGGGATGGCCGGGCATGGAGCTGCACCATGAGTCTGCCCAACAGACAGACAACAGCTCCACATTTGGCTGTTGCCCTGGGTTTGGCTGCCCCACTCCATCTAGCATGCTCCGTCCGGGATGTTCCAGAGCACCGCTGGCAGGGCTGCCCTGGAGCATGTGCAGCCTGCTCCACTTTGAACACCTAGCAGGCAGCTTTGTACGGACTGGCCAACCCTGGGGTGAAGCAGGCTGGCACGGCAAGAAGTAGAGCTGCCGTCCATCTGTTTGCACTCTTTGTCTCCTTTCTTTCTCATATAGTTGGATCACTGCACCACAACCACACTCTAGGCACAGTCATTATGGCCATCACTAGACAGCAGCTTTCTGCATAACCAATATTCCCTTTCATTTTGATCCTGACTCTAAAAAGCCTGTTTTGTTTTATTTCCCTGGCAAAGAATCAAGGCGCTTATAGACGTACCCAGTAGGGATGGGCAAACAGAATGCGGTTCAGATGTTCGGTTCGAAACCCGAGTTCGGGTTCGATGGTTCGGTTCAGCCGAGTTCGGTTTGGCTGAACTTGGCCAAACATTCAAAAATAGCAAAAACAAAACAAAATCGAAACCGAAACCTAATTTTTGGCCCTGGAAAGACGTTTTTCCTGCCCCCGAACTCATCTGAACACGACCGAACTGTTTGGTCATTTGAGAGTTCGGTTCAGACGTCCGAACAGACTGAGTTTGGTCTGAACTCCGAAGAACGTTCACCCATCCCTAGTACCCACTTTAACAGCTTCTTAGGCCACCAAGTCAAGGGAGGAACCCTGCTAAAAGTCACCGGATGTCTGTAAGGGTGTTGCTGTCTTTAGCAAGGGTGTGAAGGGGCCCATGTGTGAGATCCTATACCCTGGGTTTTACAGGTCACAGAACATGAGACAGTGCTCCTGATCTTCCTGTAGCAGCATTTGTTCCAAAACCAACTGGGAAGAGACTAGGACTGAGGCAGGATCTGGAGAGGCTGCAGGTTGGTTTCTGCTGCTGTCGATCAGTTGTTCAGGGACAAAGCATCCTCATTGCCAAAGAGCTGCTCTGTAGTTGCACCATCTCTCCCAGTCCTCCTGCAGCAGTGCCAGCTGGGAGAGAGTGGGGCTGCTGTGGATGACACGCTACACTGGCTGCAGGGCCAGCCTTACCCTAAGCGGGGCCCCGGGCAGGAGAGAAATGTGCAGCCCCATATCTTCTGGCGGGCCTAGGGGCACTCCCTGGCTTAGGGGACACTCCCCGGCCCGGAGGCAGTGCATGACCCGGGCCTGGGCTCGGGGATGGGCAGAGGGGCACTCCCCTTTGCCCATCCCCAAACCTGAGAGGCCATTTGTATTCTGATCGAATTAGATCGCTGACTGACCTGATCCGTTGCCACCACTGCTGCCACTGCCACCACCTCCGGTCTGGGCCCCGCGCCGGG
>QEPC01010754.1:261001-301878 GCA_003113815.1 Sphenodon punctatus
CCCCCCTTCCCGGGTATATAACCCGGGCTGCAAGTCCATCCCTGGTGGCCGTTGTGCGGCCGAAGGGCCACTTGCTCTGGGAACACCGAGGGCCTCTTGCTCCCCAGTTGATGGGTCCGCCTGTGCCCCCTGCTCTCCTGGCAGTGGGACCACATAAGCCTGGGAAGGCCTGTGGGGCCTGGTCTCAGTCACACCTTCCTCATCAGGCCTGTACCTAGCAGGGGGAAACCACCACCCTCCGTCCTCTCCCCAGGTCAGCACTACCTGGTGATGCAATTCCCCTGCCCCCCCCAGTCTGAGCAGGCTCCCCGGGGGACATTAATTCCCTGGCCAAGCTCCCTGGGTTGGGGTCTTCTGGCTGGTCTCCCCCCCCCCAGCCCCACGTGACTCCCCCCCACGTGGGCTTGACTTCAGGCCCTCATTAGGGCCTCGCATTCCTGCAAGCGCGCCAGCATCATTGCCCTACTTGGTAGGGGCTCACCAACCTCCGTCCCCTCCACAGCTGCTGTGCCCTGTTCTCGCTTATCCCGCTCCATATGTCACGCGGGGTCCTTCGAGTGCCCCTTTGGGTCCCTCTTCTTTTTTGCGCACCCCATACTCTTAAAGAAGAAACCCAGACTGAAAAAAACCCTGCAGGCCGGATCCCTCAGCAGCAAGGAAGATTTGCTGCTGATTGAACGGCCGTTTCTCCTGGAATGCCACTTCTGCCGGCCTCGGAGATCTGCCCCTTCTAGCAAGGACGGGATCTCCACGTCCAACGAGGTGCGCATGTGCAGCCTCGCTCCAGAACTGTTGCCCAGGCAACTAACACTGAAACCGCGGGAAGGCTTTATAACAAGCCTCCCCACAGAGGCCCCACCCTGTTCCTTCTCGTCATCTCCCCCGAATCAGGAAGGGGACGCAACAAATACCGCCATTTGGCGACGAAGGGACTTATCATCATCACTACCTCTGGTCTGTGCTTAGAATGAAACCTGAAGGGGAACCCCCATTGTACAGTCAAGGAAGAGAAGATGGTAGGGCATTGCATATCCAGACCCAAAAGGAGAGGCAGCTATAGTATCTTTTGCTGTTAGCTGAGGACCCAGTGGGAGGATTGAAAAATTGGTCTATTTTTGGATTTCATATATCAAGGTTATTTACATTTTTTTAGGCATGCAACAGGAAATTTCAAACCAAATGAAATTTCCCCAACAGTTGAAAAACTGGCTGAAAATTTTCAACAAGTCCTAGCTGGAACATTTCTCCTGAAGAAGAAAAGGGAAGTTTGTCCTCCTTAGTGGATAAGCTGTTGGATTTGTACCTGGGAGACCAGGGCACAAATCCTGTTAGCCATGAATTCACTTGGTGGCTTTGGGCAAATCACTTTCTCTGAGCCTTAGTTTAGAATCTGTAAAATGGGAATCATAATGCCCTACTTCACAGTGCTGCTGTAAGGGGGGGACTGAATAATGATTTTAAAGCTTTTTGAACACTGAAAGTGATAGATAAGTGACCATGTTTTTATTTTGAGATATGTCACTACTGCAGAATAAATGAATCCAGGCTTTAGTCCTACAAAGTGCTACTATTGCGTGTAATTTCAATCTGCTGCAACAATGAGTGAAGTTGTGGCCATGAGTGAAAATGTTCATAGCAGTAACCATTTTCAGGATTGGGGTTACAGCCTGGGAGATAAGAGAGGACAAACCAGCTCACGTTGTAGTACAACCTCAAACATCGACTACTCTCAGTGCATGCCTGAGGAGTATTTCATAGCAGGGAAAGAAATGCAAAAGTATTCTCCAACTCTCCTATTGTGTGTTTATTTTGGAATGTNATTTGGTGGGGGGAGGAGGGATAGTTGGGATGGGTCTGTTGGGGTAAAATTGGGGTCTTTCTTTTCTGCACTGTGGATGCTTTACTGTTTTGCACATGATTAGAGTTTTAATTGGTTTTATATTTTTATAATTATATTGTGTTTTAGTTATGAATTTTGTGAGCTGCCACGAGTCGCTTGTAGCGAAAAGGGCGGGGTAAAAATGTGCTTATAAATAAGTAAATATAAATAAATATAAAACCAGTGTGTATATTGTGTCATCAGTCCCCTCACAGCTCTAGTACTGACAATGGATTAATCTGACCCAAACCTTAGAGCTGATACCAAATAAGCCATCTCCTGAGGCAGAGGCTTTTTTGTACTTTGAAGTACTTCCTGTCTCGCAGGAGGGCCAGGCCACACAGAGGAATCCTTAGGAACTTTGAGACCTAGGGTGTTAACAAACAAGACGTTAGCCCACCTTAGTCCACACCAAGTGAGTGTCCACCTGCCCATTTACTTGGGGTTTGCCCCCCACTGGACAGATGGCCACCACCCACAGGACACACAGTCCCCATTCACAGAGAGGTCCAAGAGCATGCAAAGTCTGCTATGTGTGCCCATGTGTCCGTGTCCCATCAATTAGGTTGTGTGCAGTCTCGCACGCATACAGGTGTGCCAGCACCATAGAGCCGCGGGCTAAAAGCCTAGAGCGCTCCGAGGGGCAACTGCTTCCTGTCCCTCTCTCTACTCTCACTCTACGTCCACCTTAAAAGGTCAACACATGCCAAATTCAAACGTCTGTTGTTGCAGCGTGTCCTGGTTTACAGCACTTGCCTGATGCTCTCTCTTCATGAACCGTTACATTTTAAGGAGCGACTTTCACATGCCATTGTCATGGCCATGACTCAGCATGACAGCCAGCTATAGTTGTATAGTTCTGGTCTAGTGTGCGCTATTCCTGAGTGCCAGATCACAGAACCTCCAGTGCTCCTTACCCACTTGCTAACTTCTCTGTTCACATTCTTTCTCGCTTTGTCCACTCTTCCTGGCTGACGTGCCCTTTCCCATCTAATTCTAGGTACCCATTCGATCCAAACTATGTGAACTCGCCCCAACCATTCCTTAACAGTTAACAAATCCTGTTTTATATTTATAACTAAGTTAACCCCTTTTTGTGTTGGTAAGTCGTTCTCTCCCAGGTGTATCATTAATATATCTGGTGGAGGTGTCTCCACCGTTCTTCGGAGTTTTGGTAGGAGCTGGTTCCAACACATCCCACCCCTATCCATCCACTTAACATGCGCTTTTTCGAGCAAGCCTAGGTTCACCCCCCATGATGACATAGCGGCTGCCACGACTGCCCACCAGACAAGGCTGTGGCCGATGATCCACACCACTCGCCGGGAAGCCGTAGGTGATATGCGACCTACTGGAGACAAGACAAAGGCAGATTAGAAACTGTACGGCCTGACATATTTTTTGTACACCCTTGACCGCCACCTCCCCACTGCCATGACCGCAGGCTCAGGCAGCCCTGCCACCACGGCTGTAGTGGCTGCCCCTATCCTGAATGAGTATGACCCAAATTCTAGTGGGGGGAGCCCCACTTTCTTCAAGGCTGCTCAAAGTACAGATGTCAACTGGTAACTCGTAACTACTGCCCCGGTCTGATGAATAAAGAGCTCCCCTTGCCCTGCTGGTCTGAGTTTGACGTAATGCCTCCCTTGCTCAACTGGGCATTTAAGGACTGGGCCCGCTCTGAAAAGCTCTACTATGTGCCCCTTCAATTTTTGATCTGTTTTTGAATAGCGGAGCCGAATCCTTAACCTGTCCACCCCCACCTGCATATCCAGTATCCCCAATGCCTTATCCAAAGTGTCCCTGGAGGAGCTGCAAACTAATTCACTAATCCTAAAACCACCAAAATACATAATAACGAATATTGCTGTAAAAAACTGAACTTCATAAACATCATAGCAAACCTCTTGTAGAGCTCCCACTATTTGTAAAAGAAGCAGTGTCGTTATCGGGGCCCGTGTCCTATTTTGCCTTATCGGGGACCTTGACCAAACTTACAACATATGCCTTATATAGAAACCATTATCCGGGGGAGGAAAACCTCTCAGCCTGCTAACGAATGTCAATGCCGCTAGTTTTCCAGCTATGGTTCCACTAGCTAACCCTTTCTTACGTAAAGCCTGTGTGAACTGAATGGCCTCTGCTTCGGATACGGGGTACCCCAAACCCCAGCCTTTACTTGCCCTAAATTCCTGGAACTCACGGACAGCCCTACCGTAAGCAGCTTGTGTTCTAGGGGCCAGTGATCCTTGGACGGATCAAGGATCAAGCTCTAGCTGCCAAGGTTCCATATTCCCGGTGGCAAAGGATCCGGGTCCCCCTTGGCCCCAGGCGCCAGCTGCCTGAAGCGACCCATCTGGAACCAAGACAATGCATCAGTTATGCTATTGTCGATTCCTGGGACGTGTCTCGTGAGAAACATAATGTTATTTCGCAAGCATTCCAGGACCAAAAGGTGTACTAACCCCATGACCCTAGGCGACTGGGAGGAAAGCGAGTTCACCACGTGGACAACTGCTAAGTTGCTGCACCAGAATACTACTGTCTGGTTGGCGAACTGTCCAGACCAGAGAAGCACTGCCGCCACTATGGGGAAGAGCTCCAAAAACGTAAGATCTCTAGTGACTCCTTTGGAGTGCCAGTCTTCTGGCCACGGAGCTGAACACCAGCGGTTCCGAAAGAAGACTCCAAAACCGACCCTTCCTGCCGCGTCTGATTGGACCTGGAGGTCCCCTCACAGGAGCAATTGCTCCCTCCAAAAGCTGATCCCATTAAATTCTTCCAAAAACCTTTGCCACACCTCCAGGTCTTGACGCATCTCACTGGTGACCCTAATACGGTGGGGGGGGCGAGGAGGGAGGCAAATCCCCTTTGAGTTTTCCGTACAACCTAGACAAAAATGCCCTCCCCGGGGCAGCCACTCAACAGGCAAAATTTAATGTCCCAACTAGTGATTGCAAACTTCTAACCGTAACCTTTCTGGCCCCTTTACACTCTTTAATCTTTCCCCTAATACCCACTAACTTATCCTCTGGCAATCGCAATGTCATCATTTCCGTGTCGAGTTCTATCCCCAAATACATGATTCTCGTGAACGGCCCTTCTCTTTTTTCGGGGGCCAGGGGAACGCCCACCTCCTCAGCAACCTCTTTAAATAATTGCAAGGCAGATGCGCATTCCCCCGACCGGGGGCGGCCTATTATCAGAAAATCGTCCAAGTATTTTGATACCGCTCCTCCTTTTAATCTCTTATTAAATATCCACGCTATCAGGGTACTGAATCGTTCGAACATGGAACAAGAGATCAAGCAGCCCATCGGCATGGCTCTATCATAATAAGACCATCCCTGGAACTGAAAACCCAGAAGGTGGAAGCTACTGGGGTGCACCGGTAGTAACCAAAATGCTGATTTTACATCGCACTTCGCCAAGAGGGTTCCTTTTCCTCTGGCCCTTATATTTTCTACCATCTCATCAAAAGAGGCGTACTTAATTGTTGTCAGTTCACGAGGGATGCCATCGTTCACTGAGCCACCCTGAGGATGGGACAAGTGATGAATAAGCCTAAATTCCCCTTTTGCTTTTTTAGGGATGATTCCTTGTGG
The DNA here is from genome assembly GCA_003113815.1 of Sphenodon punctatus. NCBI lineage: Eukaryota > Metazoa > Chordata > Lepidosauria > Sphenodontia > Sphenodontidae > Sphenodon > Sphenodon punctatus. The sequence goes on from QEPC01010754.1 coordinate 266,486, forward strand.
GGACACTATCAAATTGTCCATGGGGGTCTGTTCGAATGGGCCCACTAGTCTTCCCTCCGCGAGCTCTTTTGCTAATTTCCCTTGTACTGTCCCTTCCATGCCCACGGTAGATTTTAAATTACGAACTCTATCTAATTGGCGCACATGTCCCGCAGGTATGATAAATCCCAGTCTAAAACCCTGAACGATATAATTAACTTCACCCCTGTTTGGGTGCCCCCGGAGTGCCCACTCCAACTGCTCAGTTCTGACTGGCGTCGGGCCCCTTATTAGCTCGTGCCCCCGTCTGGGAACCTAGCCCTCCTTTCCCGGCTCCTCCGCCATAAGAATATGCCGCTTTACCACTTTTTTGTTTGGGCCGGGGGCAGTTAATATTCGGGTGTCCCCCCCCACAGTTTGAATAACTGTGCCAAAACCTGCAAACTGACCTATTATGTCTGCCCCCTTTATTGAAGGCCCAACATGTGCCGGGGGTTCCTTGGCCATCCCTTCGATAATCCCCCCAAAAGGACTCACTCCCCCAGGAGACCCCCCCCCTGTACCAAAGGATGTCCGCTATCTGCCCTGGGTGCCCTAGTAACGTCCACCATGCACTCCAGCCAAAGGTTCAGAGCGTGTATGTCCCATCGCAAACCTGGAGTGGTTGCTGCCCGATGACGGAACACCGCATCGTACCTCAACCATGCCCCAATTGACCCCGTCCGTACGCCCGCCAGATTATATCGGCGTACTTGTGTAGCTCCAAACCTCTACTAGGGCCTGCCTGGAGTATGACCCCCATATAGACTGCAAAGGCCGCTGTCCAATTAACCCAGTTCCTGTCGGCCTTTGGGCGTTTGAATTTCTCTTTTTCTTTACCACCCTCCGGCTCTGAGTGATACACAATTGGATCGATAAATAGGAGGGCATAACTATCTACATAGTCTCCTTTTAAAATCTTGTCTTTTACTGCTGGTAGCAAGTGTGCGCCAAAAGGTGCAGCCACAGAAGGGATGCCCCCCCCAGGCGGAGGGGGTGGGAGGGCACCGACCAATCCTACTGTCCCCCGTCCTTCCTTAGCCTGTTCCTCCATCCCCTTTGCTTGACTGCTGGCTGTCTCATCCACTTGGGAACCGCTTCCCGCACTCCCTGTCGCTTGGGGTTGCCCCACTGGAGAACCAGCTGGTGGGACCGCCAGGGTCACCCGTACCCACCCCCCATTCCAAAAAGTCAATTGTGGGCCCGCGTTCTGAGTGGCCAACCCACCCAGTTCCCCTGAAGCCCCACCTTGTGTAGTGCCTCTCGGGGCCCCGGGGGGGGGATGGATCCCTAACACCCCTGGTACACCAGACCCCAGGGGCCCGCTCCCATGGTTTACTACACCTATTCCTTCCATACAACGCCCATTGCCACCGCCTCCTATGCTTCCCTCATCACCTTGAGCTGCTTCTGATGCCAATAAGGGGGGAGGGGGGTTGTGCTCTGGCTGGCATCCCTCCTGACGGCCCTTGGGCCTGGTCCCTCAGGTCCCTTTCAATGGCCAGGATTCTCCTCCAGATGATCTCATTGGTTATTTCTTGCTCTCTGGTCCTTTCTTCTGTCCTCCTCCTACTAGCCGGGGGGCCATCATCATCCTGTAAAAACAACGCCTGGCCTGCCCTGCCTGATTATGCCCAAGCCCTTGCTGTCCTGTAGTGGGCCAATGGGGGCCTGTTGGTAATATTGGGTCAACCTGGGGACACCATATGTATCCACAGGGGCGGGTAAATGGTCGGATGGCATACCATGTATCCCTGTTCCCCCCCGCCCCGGGTATATAACCTGGGGCTGCAAGTCCATCCCTGACGGCCGTTGTGCGGCTGAAGGACTACTTGCTCTGGGAACCCCGAGGGCCTCTTGCTCCCCGGTTGATGGGACTGCCTGCGCCCACTGCTCTCCGGAAGTAGGACCACACGAGCCTGGGAAGGCCTTTGGGGTCTGGTCCCAGTCACACCTTCCTCATCGGGTCTGTACCTAGCAGGGGGAACCACCACCCTCCGTCCTCTCCCCACGTCAGCACTGCCTGGTGATCCAATTCCCCCTGCCCCCCCCGGTCTGAGCAGGCTCCCCGGGGGACATTAATTCCCTGGCCAAGCTCCCTGGGTTGGGGTCTTCTGGCTGGTCTCCCCCCCAGCCCCCCGTGACTCCCCCCCATGTGGGCTTGACCTCGGGCCCTCATTAGGGCCTCGCATTCCTGCAAGCGCGCCAGCATCATTTCCCTACTTGGGAGGGGCTCACCAATCTCTGTCCCCACCACAGCTGCAGCGCCCCATTCTCGCTCATCCTGCTCCGTATGTTGCGCGGGGTCCTTCAGCAGCAAGGAAGATTTGCTGCTGATTGAATGGCCGTTTCTCCTGGAATTCCGTTTCTGGCGGCCTCAGAGATCCGCCCCTTCTTGCAAGGGCGGGATCTCCACATCCAGCGAGGTGTGCATGCGCAGCCTCGCTCCAGGACTGTTGCCCAGGCAACTAACACTGAAACCGCGGGAAGGCTTTCTAACAAGCCTCCCCGCAGCAGCCCACACCCTGTTCCTTCTCCGCGTCTTCCCCGAATCGGGAGGGGGATGCAACAAATACCACATTCTCAGTGGGCAAAATGTACAACATTTGCCTCAGCGAAGAACTCTGGTAGGCAAATCCTGCGCATTTTTAGCCTGGTGGCAAAGCAAACCCACGTTGCTTTGCCTCCGAACATGCGGAGGTTACAGAGCACGAAGCTCTGAGTTAATCAAGGTTTTAATGTTTTTTACTCTGTATCTGAAATTTAAAAGTTAATATTAGTGTTATATGTACTATGTATAGATTAACTCATTAAGGCATGTGAATATTAAGTAATTAATTTATTTAATTTTAGGGTGTGTGAAGTGATATAATTTGCATTATTACAACAGAATTGTCATGTTCTTTAAAGATTAGGGAGTGATAATATTGAGGGGGGAAGGATATACAGAGAGTGAAAAATAGAGATGTGATGTGGTGAAGTAATAAGTTGAAAGTATAGGACTTAAGAAATGTTGATATTATTAGATTGGGGAAATGCAAAATCATTACAACTAATTAATTTGCCTTAACTATGAATTTAAAACTTTGTTTTTTAAATGTTGGAATTTAATGAGGTTTTTAAAATGTCTTGAGTGAGGAAGAGTGTTTGGGGTGTGTAGGGAAGGGAAGAGTGTTTTTAGGTTATTGGGGAAAATGGGTGCAGGGACTGGGGTGAATGGGGAAAGAGTGTTTGGGGTTAATGAAGAGAAAGTTGGGGGTCTGGAGCTGAATGGGGAGGAAATGGATGTTGTGTTTTGAAGTTAAGGGGGAAATGGGGATGTGGTAAGTAGGGGAGGAAGGGACTGTTTGGGGATTAATTAATTTCAGACCCACGTACCGGGATCCGTTTCAGATCCCAGTCAGGAATCAGGCCAGCCATCCTTTAGATGTGCTGGCCTGATTCTGGAGGGGGATCGGGGCGGGGAAGGGCTGTGTGGGGAGGGGGCCGGGCTGTGCGACGCGACGTGCAGCTGCACAGCCCCGCCCCCCGCACTCCACCGGCCTCCCGCCTTCCGGGAGACATGCGGGCGCAGCAGCTAATCTGGCCGTTGCACCCGATCCCGTCCCGTGGTCGGGACTACGATCCAGCAGGGCTGACGGTAACAGACGTTACCTTCGTCCCTTTCCGGATCGTGGCCAATCCAACCATGGTTGGGGCCCGATCCCACCACGATTCTGGACCTCTGGGAGGCTGGAGGTCCAGAATTGTGGTCAGTGTGATTCCCGTCAGAGGTTCACTGTGGTGAACATCTGGCAGAACTCATATCAGACCTTACGGGAATCACGGCCACCGCACGGGATTCACTGTGGTTGACCGTGATCTCGTAACATCTTAAATTACCCAGGGATGTGGAGGCTGGGGGTTAGTGTGCAAGGAGGGTGTGTGGAGGGGCTGGGGGTCAGTGGGAAAGGGGGATTTGCCCCAGTGCACCCCAACTGGGAAGTATGGAAGTGAGGCCAAAAGTTTAATCCTCCCCGAGGCAGCTGGATGCATTCTAGTGGATCCATCTGCCTGAGGGAGAATTAAGCTGGCAGCCAGCTCCACTTTAGTGGATCCAGCTACCTGGGGGACATTTAAACTGGCTTCCCTGCCCCAGTGCTTTCCAATTCAACTCTCCCCCGCAGCTCACCCTACTCCCAACCTCACCTGCCCCGCCCTCATACTATCCTCTACCCACCTGGTTCCAGCTCACCTGCCCTCTCCCCCACTCCCTCCTCCTGTTCAACTGGTACCGCAAGAGAAACTCCCCCCTTCGTCCTCCTCCCGACATGCCCTCCTCCCCCTACTACCCTGCAGCCCCCACCAACCTTACCCTTGCCCAGGCTAACCCGAACCACCCTGCCAGCCATACTTATCCCTGCCCCAGTTAGCCTGACCCCCCTTCCCCGCAAGCCATATTTACCCCNAGTGGGTGTGGCCACATTGTAAAAAGGTGGAGGAATGCTTTATCCTGCCCCGTTTCTGACATAGCTCTGACCCTTACTGAACATTATGGGGTTCTCACTGCTCTGTGAACAAGAGGAGGAGACGGTGAACTCACACGTAATTCTTCTAATCTCCAATGTCCATGGGGCCCCAGAAGCTGTATAATCAGCCCCGGATGATCCCCTGATTGTTGTTGCATGTGAGTGAGACACTCCAAGTTCCAGCCCCACTTTAAACTTGGATCTGACAAACATCAGATCTAAATGTCCAATCAGTTTAAAGTGGGGCTGGAAATCGGAGTGCCTCACTCACATGCAACAGTGATCTGGGGAATCATCTGGGGCTCATTATACAGCTTCCGGGGCCCTGCAGACATCGGAATGTAGCAGAGCTATGTGTGAGTTCACCTCCAGACACATCGAGTGTGGGCTCAGAAGAGCCAGACTGCAGCAGTCTTGAGTCAGGTCAATGCAGTCAACCTTGGGCCCACCTCAGACTCAAAGTTTTGGCCCAAGCAGGGATTTAGTTCTGCGTGCCAACTGGGGGGGTGGGGGAGGAATCAGGATGAGCCTTAGGGATTGTGGGGCCCAGGGCAGGGGAGAAATGTGGAGCCCCCTTTTGCTGGTGGCGGCTTTGCAGCCGACGAGCCTAGGGGCGCTCCCCGGCTTGGTCTGGGGGTGCTCCCCAGGCCTGGACTTGGGGACAGGCAGAGGGAGCACTCCTCTCCGCCCATCCATTTTTCGGAAGAGGCCCACTTCTGAAAAAATGGATGGGTGGAAGGGAGTGCCCCCTCTGCCCGCAAGGGGCAGGGCACTTACCTCATCCAATGCTACCACCGCGACTCCGACCATGACTTCGCCACCGCGGGTTTGGGCCCCGCTTGCCTTGCTCCGGACCCAATTCCTGCGCCACCGCTGAGTATGCTGCCTGCCAAGTCCAGGTCTGACCGACTGGGTCCCACACTGCCGGGCCACCGACTCCGCTGCCTCCACTGCCTGTGCTGCTTCCACCTCCGGTCTGGATCCACTGCGCCACCTCCGCCACCACAAGCTGCTGCTCCGCACACTCCCTCCCTGCGGCAGTTCGCCAGGAAGTTGCATAAAGCAACTTCCTATGAGGGAGGGGAGGGGGGACATGTGGGAGGAGGAGCCAGCGACTGAGCAGCGAATGGCAGCCCGGGGTGGTGTGTACCAAGGTTTCTATCCTTGACATGGGAGTCACCCAACTGGCTTCTTTTACCAACACAACATTTACCATGTCTTTTCCTTTTTAAAGAAAGTGACAACAGTGACAATGTCTAATCAGAGAGCAGTACTGAATGCCCAGAGGGCACAATAGCAACCTCGCCAATGTGTCTTGGCATCAAGTGAGGCTGAAAAATTGTTAGCTTGGTAAGGAGTATGGTAGAACCATAGTTTTTAAAAAATGTTTACCTAATAAAAACAAAGGGAGGAAAGCAATAGATACTCATAGGGCCACAAGCAAGGATCTGCTTGATTCACTGCCCCCCCCCCTCCCCACCGCCCCTTCTGTAAGGTGCATGGTTTCCATTGGATTAACAGAAGCATGGCACATATCCTTGGGGAGGGGGGTGGGGGGAAGGTGGCACGCTCCATGAAAGGAACAGAGAAGAGTGCCTGCCACAGCAGGTTGTTTTGAATCATAGCTTTTATTGATGTTGGAAAAACAAGTATGGAAAGTGTCCCAAGGAGAAAGGCTACTTCTCCTTGTATGGATCCTGGCTTTTGAAGGAACTGCTGTAGGAATGTGTTTTCTAGGAGGTTTCAGTGTCCACCATCATCTCAAGGGCTTGTCTACCTGAAATGCTAACCCTTGGATAAATCTTCTTTACTTGTTTACACAAAGAGTTTGCGATTAGGGTAACAACCACCTCCCTTCGGGCTTTCATCTGAAGTGGGAGGGCCAAAGGGGCTGTCATGCCTCATTCTGACGTAATCTTGCCCCATATGGAATGTCATTATATATGTTGGCGCTTCATAGAGGCAGAGCCACATCTGAAAGGGGAAGGGGAAGTCCCTATGACCCACTCCCTTTCTGACATGGCTGCCCCTAGAAGCTCCCATTTCTCCAGGTTGTCAGGGGCATTCCAGGCTGACCTGGAGAACCTGGGACTTCTCCCTGAGCCTGGAATCTCTGGGTGAAACTGAAAGAGGTGGTAGACCTATTTGCGACAGTGGGTAAAAATACACTCAGGGAGAGGTGCTGGCCCTGGCGGGGTCAGGCTGGGGCATTGAACTGACATGTGCCCGAGCGGGCCAGCCGGTGAGCACTCCCCTGATCCCAGTAGGGCAGGGAAGAGAACAGATGTGCATCCATGTGACCCTGCTCTCAGTGAGCCCCCAGTGCCCCACCCCCCTGCTATGATGGGCAGCCATGGTGTTCAATCACAGGTAGCCATGGCAGCTGGCCATGGCAGTCTCCAATCCCCAGTGGGGATGGATGTGTTACCCTGCTATGGCCCGTATTGGCCCGCCTAGGCAGTCCTTGGCCCCAGGCTGTATGTCTAGGATCATCCAGGGAACCAATTCCAAGCCAGCCGCCTACTCAGAATGAGGCAGCAGTGGGCCCACATCTGGCAGCCCGGAAACTGATGTGGCAGTGAGTCTCTGGCCCAGGTCAGCCATACCGGGCCCTTGTCACATTTATTGTCACCCATTGTGTGGTTGCAAGTCAACCTCAAACGTCCCTTTGAGACAGTGCGTGGTTATTTACCACACAGTTTAGTTTACCCTTGGTTAAGTGTTCTTATGGATGCTGGGTCTGTGGCAAGCAGTCCTCCAGCCATTCGCATAAGCATCCCAGAGACCTTTGTGACCAGTATCCAGACTGCTGTAGTCACCAATGTCTTTTCTGTGGTCTTCTGCTTGATTTGAATTCCTGAATGATGCATCATGGGATGTGCTCTCCTCTTTGTGGTAGCAGCTAGCGGCTCCAAACAGGATCCATTGGGCCCAGCATGGTAGGTACAGGCTGCACAGTTAACAGATAACCATTGCACAGTTTCCATAAGGCTCCAAATATTCTGACATATTAATACACCGACTTAGTTGTGTGATCCAGTGCATCTGTATCTCCTGCCCTGGCTAAACCATTGTTAACAGGTTTATTTCTTTTAGACATCACAGCAGAAGGGCAGCACAGAATAATGTGGTTATAGAAGAAGCTGGGGAAGAGAGGAGCAATGATGGAGTTCCTGGCAGAACAGAAGAGGCTCGAGATACAAGAAGGAGACAGGAGCAGGAAGGTAGCCTATCATGAGTATTGCTAAATGAAGCGAGTATTGATAGGCTGTAGTGGCAATAGCTTCAGGGAAGGGTTTTCCAGTGCCTTCAAGATGCCTCATTATCAACCTGTGAACCACTTCTCCTAGTGACATGACTGTCCTTTTTCCATGCTCCGTTTAGTCCTTGTCTGTCTGTTGATGCTGCTCAAAAGTGTATATGGGGAAGGAGGGGGGACACTTGTCTCCGCAATATTAGTTTGAAGCCCAGATATTCATTGATACATGCATTCCCACTGCCGGCTTGATGAATCTTTATTCTGCAAAGCCTGAGATCTTGCACTTTCATGCAGGAATCTGGTTGATGGCCCAGTTTTGCTACTCATGTTGCTGAATGTATTTATTTATTTATTTCACGGCAAAAAATTGGGAACTTCTAGCCTTGGACCAATTGCACATTTTACTTCTTCTGGAAATATCCATAACTAGCAGAGCAATTCTGCCATTTTTCCAGTGCACGACATCTGATTTTTTTCATCCTTGGGTTTTTTGGTGGTTTTTTGGACAAGAGAGAACACTGCAAAGTGAATATGTGAGCTTTTCTTTTTGTCTCCAATCCACCCAGCCCCCAAAGTGACATTCCTCCTGGCTTCAATAGTGGTGTGATTTTTTTCCACTCTGCTTTCACATCTTGAGTTTATCTGGAAAGAACAAACTAGGAAATGCCTGGCTGAGTTAGCTAGGGCAAGCTTCACTCTTCTAATAAAGATCAGGCTGCTTTTTAATATCTGGAATGTACAAAAGGGTTCAAGAGGTGGGAAAAATACAGGCATTTCTTTGGGGAACTGCAAACCCCTAGAACCTTTTTTGGGGTTCTGAAAATCTTATTGAGTTTAACATGGGTGGGGTTGATCCAAAGCCCACAAGGAAATCAGTAGGAGACTTGCAATGATTTCTGCAAGCTTTGGCTGAGGACCAAAAATGCACTTTCCTCTTGATACAAACAAACCTAAGGTTTGCACCTCATCAGATTTTACCTGGAGACTGTGTTTTGACCCAGATTCTCCAGGCTCTGAGGGAAGCCCAAATTTTCCACAGAGGAGCCAGGAGCACCTGTAAGTAAGTTGAGAACTGAGACTTCCGGAAGCAGCAGTACAAGTGGCCACGGGTGAACCAACCATAGGGACTTTCCTGCTTCCTTTCTGACGTTGCCCCACTCCATGTGGAATGTCATGATGTCACGACGCTCCATAAGGGATGGGATTAATCAGAAAGGGGCACCCCAGCTCCTTTGCCCCGCTCCCTCCAACGTGGTCCTGCCCCCTCTGGGTTTCCTCCCAGATCATGGGGAAACCCTATCCTGACCTCTGTTTTCAAGTTTGCAATTACATCTGGGTTTCTCCAAGACCTTGTTTAAATATGATGATTCGGAGTGTTTAATAAACAACACTCCTCTGTAGCTAGCTACCATATGGGGTAAAATCAAGCATGACAGTAACCAGCTCTGGCTAGCTTTGTCTCACTGTGGCCTGTGGGTCACTGTCACGTTTGTGCACAGGCCCCAAGATGTAACCCAGGCACCCGTTTTGCCCTGGACTGACCCCAGGCGTGTCGGTGGCTAGCCTGGGCTCTCATTCGGCAAAGTGCTGAAGTCACATTACAGCCTCCACCCCCGCCTCCACCAGGGTCAGTCCAGGGCAAAGCGGGCCAGAGCGGGTTAGAACATATGTTCTGACCTGCCGTGACCTGTCCCGGATCGGGGTTGCCATGGCTAACCGCCATGGAGCAGTCCATGATTGGCCACCATGTTTGCCCGTCATGGTGGGGGATGGAGGAGCTCGGCGCAGCACTGGGGGTGGGGCCAGGATGGCTCTTTGGCTGGGGTCATGTGCGGTTGGTTCCCCAATCTGACCCCGGCCGTGTCAGCGCTGCAGTAGCACCCTGACCCAGCCAGGGTCACCACAACTCTGTTGTCACTTCTGTTTTTCTCATGGTATCTTACCCCTCATTAATCCTTAGTTTCATTTTCAGTTGTAGACGTGTCTGTAATCCTGTTGTAGCCCAAGAGCAAATCTTTGAATGCCAGTCGGTTTTACAACATGCCATCTCATCAATATTGTATCTTAAAATAACAGCAAAATGCCACACAGTGGGTCTTTGGGTTTGCTTGGTTTTTCCCTCCAGCAGGAGACCTGTGGGCTGTTTCTCTTGTAGCTGTGACAGGGGCCCTCAAAATACATGCCATCAGGTGAGAGTGCTGGCCATTGGCTAACTCACTGTATTACCACTATCTCATAGTGCTCCCCACTCCCACTGCAATTCTGTGCTGCCTGAGGCAAACTCTACAAGAATCTGGCCAAATTTTATTAAAGTGGCCACTACTGCAGTAACGCAGAAATCACGGGACCGTGCTAACTAACTAACTATAGCTACCCCACACTAGTTGCTACTGGCCCGTTTTGTCTGGAGACTCATGGATACTATGTAGCAACTCTGGAGTTAAAGCGCCTCTGATGCTCACCTCACATGTGAACAATGCTTAAGTGGCTGGTTGCCACTTCTTCGGAAACAAAGCTTTCTGTTTGAAAGTCATTCTTACCCAGTCTCTCTAGAATACAAACGCTTGAGGCAGTTTTTATTAGAACCCGAATCTCTCCAAGTATCACTTTCTATTCTAAACCACCGTGCTTTAGAACAGAAAGCGATACTTTTCATTTCAAGCGGCTGCTGCAGTGTTTGGCTAGTGGCTACACAAGCTCTCGCCTGGACAAGAATGAGGAATGATCCTTTGTGTTCTCCATCTTTCTACCGTTCCGCACAATTTCTGCTGTTGGATTTGGACAGTGAGGTCTCCCTTTCAGCACAGTTCCGCGGTACTGTGAGTAAATGCCCTTATTTAGGCAGTGCGAGGAGGAGCAACCTAGCTAGGTCCCCCGCCTCAGCTGATCAGGAAAAGCAAGCAGGCAGTGTTACTTTTCTCCAGTGACTCGCTGCTGTGCTCTGGCGCTGGGAGCTCGCTGCTGAACCCAAGGATTAATGGGACCGGTGCACCAGCAATACCCCTTAAGACCTCCTCCTTCTCCTGGGTTTGTTCCCCTTTTCCTCTCTCCTTTCTCCCCAACTGCATGTGGACTCGGAGAAAGATGTGAGCTTGGAAGTAAAATCATGCACACGAACGAAGGAGCGCTCTCCAGCCATCAGGATGACTCCTCAGCAGAAGGCTAACCTGCCAGAGAGGCAGAGCGACGAGGACCTGAGAGCGTGGCCGCAGGAGTGGGGCAAGGCAAGTACCCAGTATCCGCAGACTGATGGGGGGAGAGAGCCAGCATCAGAGCTGAGGGGCTGTGCTTGAGGGGCAAGCAGGCCTGTGTCCCGCTAGAAGCATTGGTAACCAAAGCTCTGAGCCCTTTTACATTCTTTCCTAGTCCTACCTGCTTCAGTTTGCTCTTTCTGTTTTCCTTTCCATCGCTTCAGTTTATTACTCACACATGCCTAGTCCTCCCTCATTTTTGAAGCTGCCCGAGTCCCCTTATTTATTTTGTCCTGCAAGTTCAGGACCCTCCAATTTCGCAGCGCTTCCTTCTGTGCTGGACGTTTAAACTTTCCCCTGCTGCAAACTGTGGCACTCGCCTGTCATTCTCTCCATTGGAACTTTGTAATTCGAGGTCACACACATATCCTCTCTGGGCACTAACGCTGAAAAATGAATCTCCAGGGCCTCTTTTATGGCTCAAAATGAAAACAAACAAAAAAACCTCCAGCTTGAGTTAGCCCTAAAATCTGGAGAGAAGCAAGCAAGTGTAGTTTCTGTTGGTCTAAGTGCTCACCTGAGCAAGTTTCTGCTAGGTCATAAGATGGTTTAGCCAGGACTACTACAGTATTTACTATTTAGAATTCAGTGGAGAAACCCAGATACTACTGATTACAGAGACACATCAGCTGTCTTTGAAATTCCCTTTTAACTCTGTGCTTGACACTCGAATTTTTGGTAACAGCATTAACCTTGGTGTCCCAAACCAATATCCTAAAGTCTACCTTGAGTCACGCTGCCCCCAGAATTCAACTGCATACAGTTGCTTCTTTGCTTCCTGTCTAAAAAGGTTTTTGTAGCTTCTCTTTGAAAAAACAGCGGTCACCTTCCATCACAGAGGTGGCTTCATCTTAATCACAGGTAAAGATTCTGTCTGTTTGAGATCCTAGAGGATGCTTGGTGGCATGTAAATGTCAGATGACATTGTTTCAGATGAAGGTAAATGTAGCTATAAATAGTAGTGATTACTGAGAGAGAGTTAAAGCTCTGTGCCTCAGTTTCCCCATCTGTAGAGTGTGGATTATAAAATTACCTATCTAACAGGAGCTTTGTGAGGCTTAATTTCTTCATGTTTGTAAAAGGACTAGCTCCACCATATGAATGTGCAATAAAAATTCATCGTTTTTTTTAACAAACCCTTTTTCATACTTTTCCTTAGTGGGTTTGGAAATATGGATCTAGCAACCAGGTGTAGAGGATAATAAGGCAGAGACCCCATCAGCATCTGTGCTACCTCTGAGTGCACCTACTGCCACTATAATCACTCCCAGTGTACAGTACCTGTGTATGTAAAACAGAAGGGATGTTTTCAGACAAGACACTCCCCACCCACCTCCCACCCAATATACATGTTACAGGGCACCCATAGGGCAGCCCTGCAGCCCTGCAACATGTATAGTGGGTAGAAAGTGTCTTGTCTGAAAATGCCCAAAGATACAGGACAGAATATTCCTTGCTGCCATGACTGGGTGTTTTCAGACATGATGCTAACCCCAGTTTAACCACACTTCAGCATTTCTTATGCATGTTACAGGGCAGCATAGGGCACCAATACAGCCCTGCAACATGTATAAGAAATGTTCAAGTGTGGTTAAACTGGGATTAGCGTCATGTCTGAAAACACTCTTTGTTAGTACTCTGTTATAGGTAGAAAAACGGCCATAGGTGCATCTCCTGAAGCCCTGCCTGTGTGTGGAGATGCTTGTTCTCTGACATGTTTTGAGAGAGATCTTTCTTTTAGAGATCTGCTTATTAGTTTTATTCCAGATGGCTAGGAGCTAGGGTTGCCAAATCAACATTTCAAAAATGAGGAACACTGTAGAGCCACGAGGTTCTGAAATATAGGACATCCATTATGTTCTCTGAAGCTGTGGCATTTTGAAATAAATGATGCTCCTTAAAATAAGGGACATCTGGAAATTGTGATTGGAGCTCATGAAACCAAGACACCAAGAACTGGTAGGGATGTACATGGCTATAAATGTTATAATGACATATCTACATTCCCTGGGTATCCATAGACTAGAGTCCCAGCATCAGTAGAAAACCTGAAATGGATTTTCAGTGGACCTTCTCTTTAGTTGTTACTCAGTGATGGTCAAGATCCTGGTGGGGAGGAATTGTCTGGCTCAAGATACAATTTCTACTCTCACATTCATTTTCCAGAACAAGATTGATCTTTCCTCCTACACTATCTTACTCAGAAATGATGATCCTTTGCCTTATATAGGGGGCCCTCTCCTCCATTCAGGTGAGCAAAGCCAATTCCCTTTGGCAAGTAAGATCAAGAGTGAGTGAATATTAGCATCAACCCAGTCATTGCAGTTTAGAGATGGGTAAATCAACTGAGATAATACAAAGCTTTGTGAAACTTTGTCCAAACCGTGAGCATTTCCCAGGGATGAAGGAAGAGTTTAGTTAAACTTTTAAAAAGATATATTTATGAATTTTTTAGAATAATTAAACAAAAATATGCATCATAATAACCTGAATTGGGAATGGGGACAAGTGACACATAACAAAATATGGGAAGCTACATAATGGGAAAGAAACAAGAAGCAAATAGTCTGTATGGCCATCATCCTGGATTTCTACACCTTCTTCTGGCCCCACAGGACTGCCCTAGTGATCTTGTGCATTGCAATGTGTTGGTGCTCTTTGATGCTTTTCATTGGTTGGCATGGGCACATCATCCTATTGGCCACAGCACCCCCAACTCAGCTGTGGGTCAGGACCCCAAATTTGGGGGGGGGGGGAGTCATACCATGTATTGATGGAGTTGCAATGTACTGAGAGACTTTTCATGTCTTAGTTGCTTTATAGAGTCACAGTTTATATTTAAGGCCGCTCACGGGGTCATGCAAGGCAAAATACTGTCATAGGCAGTAGCCCCGCAGCTAGGAAAGAGTTAAATCAAGAGACACCATGGCAGGAAGGAACTTTAGCAACATACGTAGCTTCTAATAGAAAATGTACCTCAGCTAACAATACTCATTACTCCACAATCTAACTGCTTATAGAGTTAGTTAAGGAGTACTTTTAAGAGTTCGGTGCAGTGCTCATTGGTGAAGACCTGTGACTTCCAATGGGCCAAAGTTTTCCACTTAACTGCTCTCTGATGCCCTGGAAGGTTTGTGTGTTGATTAATTTTTTCTTCAGATTATGTTTTCTTTGTTGAGCATCTCTACAGTCTGGGACCTTAAACAAAAAGCAGAGAAAAGCTCAGTTCTCCTGTGATCTGCATCCTGCAAACCTGGGGTCACTCTGAAATGCTTCTCCAATCTCAACCTTTTTATTGTACCTATGCATAACGCACTAACCTTGGCCATGGAAGTGTCCAAGATTGCCCTTGCACACAGGTCTCCAGCTGTTGGGATGGCTTAGGATACTGCCGTGGGTGTGGACTTGATTCAAGACCTTCTCTTCTAAACCAGAATTAGTCAAGCAGTTCTTCTTGGACAAACTGGATGCTGATGAATACACACATACATCAGTATTTTGTAGGCATCCAAGAGGGCCATAGCCAGAAGACCTAGGCTGCTTTTAGACGTGCACGGTGAACACACTGCATAAAATCACACTGCGTGTGGGATTTAGACATGACACTTCACGCGTTAAAGCTGGTCGTGCGTTCTTTTAAAGCCGCAAATTAAATACCTCGATGTCGTGTCTAAATCCTACACGCGACATATTTACATGCAGAGTGATTTTAGACCCTAGCTGACTTTCACTCTTTCGTTGACCAGGAGGGCTCTCTCTCCCTCATTCATGTTTTGGAAAGATATTATTTTGGTTAAATATACATTAGCAAACAAGAACATTTCACGATGGGGCCACCTGAGGGGAAGCATTGGGGCTGGCGGCCGATTGTTCTGCTCAGCTTGGAATGATTTATTTATAGACAAACTGCATGCTGCTGTGAGGAATGAGCACAGAAGCCACTAAGCTTGTTTGCTGTTTGCAGACAGACAATGGTGCATGCTCACAACTAGACACGGTCACTTCACTCCAGCACAGTGGGTGTTTTCAGATGAGATGCTACCCAGCATGGCCACCCATGAGCCCCAGATCTGACCACCCATCTGAAAGTGGAGCAGCTGGATGTGCGCTCCCATGAACTGTGGCGCACCCGCTCTCTGCCACTCACAGAGTCATGCCGGGAAATGTGGAGTGAGCTATGCAGGGCCAAGTGAAATGTGCAGCCGCTGCCTCCATGGCCGTGGTAGCCATGCTGGGAACTTCCCATTTGTTTTACTCCCCAATGTGCCCTCCACATGTGTGGGTGCTCTGTGGCAAAGCCATGCAGTGGCCACGCACCCCTCCCACAGTCAGCTCATTTGTCTGAAAACATCCATTTGCTCGCACCTACATGTTTGCCTCTGCTTGGCTGGTCTATACCTTCCCATATTATTGCAGTAGCACAATATACTCACTCAAACACCCTGCGTGCATTGCACATTCTTACATTACAACAGTATGCTCGCTCAGACCTACATTACATACTCACCTCCATTCCCATACAGTGATAGTACAAGAATAAATCCCTCAACACGCCCCCCCCCCCCATATCTACACACAGCCAAAGTACAGTACTAACTACCGATCCATATTTACACCAACATTGGGTGTTTTCAGAAGAGCAAGTCGATGTGTGTGTGTGTGTGTGTGGCTGCCACATGGCTCTGCCACAGAGCACCCACGCAGCTGGCATCCAGCTGCTCTATCGTCAGACGGAGGGTTGGATCCGTGGCTCATGGAGGGTGGCCATGTGGGATAGCATCTTCTCTGAAAACACCTGTTGTTTACACCCAAACTTCCCATTCATTCACTCACTTACAAAATACACATCTGCACAATGTACCACAGTGCCTACTCCAGAAGTGTTACCTCCAGATGGCACCCCTGTAACAGCCAGCCAGTCTTCTGGCAACTGGGTTCCATTACAGGTGTTCCCAAGTAAATTTTAGGTGTGGTCTTCTGTAAATAGTAACCAAGGAATAAACTGAGTTAGATATCAATGTCTCTGGGTAAAAGATCTGAGGTGAACTCACACACAACTCTTCTAAACTCCGGTATCTCAGGGGCCCTGGAAGCGGTATAATCATCCCAGGATCGCTGTTGCATGTGAGTGAGGCACTCTGATTTCCAGCCCCGCTTTAAACTCTGATCTGATGTTTAGATCTGATCTATTTGTCAGATCCCAGTTTCAAGCCTGGAGGTCTCCCGGGTTTCCCGGGTGGCCATGTTTGAGAGGGCATTCTCAGTGGCTGCGCCGCGGCTATGGAATTTCCTCCCAGTAGAGGTTCGCCTCTCTCCAGACTTCCCCTCCTTTTGTAAACAGTGCAAGACCTGGCTGTTTCGCCAGGCATTTGGTGAGGGGGATGGGTGAGGGTGGGGGGTGGGTATATTTTCTTTTAAGGGTATTGGGGTTTGTTTTCTGGGCCTTGGAGGGTTGGGATTTAATATGTTATTTTTATGATGTATTTATTTTTTGTATTTTTATGATTTTTATATAATATCTTATACGTTGTACACTGCCCTAGGCTTCTGTTAGGCAGGAGGGGGCAGTATAGAAAAGAAAGAAAGAAAGAAAGGCTGGAACTTGGAGTGTCTCACTCACATGCAACAGCAATCCGGGAATCATCCAGGGCTGATTATATAGCTTCCGGGACCCCGCAGACCTCAGAGTTTAGAAGAGTTGCGTGTGAGTTTACGCCATAGCTTGCAAACATTCCCATCCGCAGTGGACTCATGATTAGAAGTCTAACACGTATACGTGTTCTACTAGGTTACTGACTCCAGCATTTTTTTCCTGGCCATGGTTATGAAGGTATGGTCATCAATTTTGTTACACAAGATCTTGTTCTGGAATGCAGAACACTATTTAGCAAGAATATATGATCCTCCCATCACTGCTAGAAGTTGGAGATTTACCAGCTAATTTTTCAAACCTGCAGCATCACGGTGATGAAAATTAAAGCTGTTCCATACCAACACCCTAAAACTAATAAAGAATGGTTTTCCAGGAGAGAGGGGGGTACCAGTTTTTAAAGTCAGTCACTGGGATACTTCAGCTACAAGGAAGGTCACCTCTCTCCTCCAGTTGCAACTATTGCTTTGGAGCCTTATTTAACTTTTGGCCCTCTGTCCCTCTGTTAAATTTGGTAGAAATCAGCCAACAGGAACCAAAATTATTAAGGGATGGATTCACACACACACACACACCATAGAAAATTTTGTTACTAGTTCCCCCACCCTCTTAGGCTGTCAAAATTGGTGATGTAAAGAAGTGTGGGGTGGGCAGTTTCAGGGGAGGGGTCAGAGTCCCGATATCTCTCTGTACAGACACTCCCTTCCCTCCCCCCACCCCTGCAGTGAATAAATAGGCTGCTCAGATAAAGCTTTCAAAAGTGGCTGAACATTTTTTCTCTCCAATCCTGGTGCCCATAATTAGTCTCTCTGAAAACAGTCAGAGTGGGTCTGAGCCCAAAGCAAGTGAGAGGAAGAGAATCTGAAGGAAAACAGGATGTTTTGGTGATAAAACCTATTTTTCATATTTCCTATTGAAATGATTGTTTTTGGAGTTGCCTGCAGCTTTTATCAGAACAGCCATAAGCTAAAGAGAGGGGTGTGTGTGTGTGTGTGTGTGTCAGAGAGAGAGAGAGGTGTGGGGTAGATATGATACTAATTAGGCCTGTCTGTGTAAAGGTAGGCTGTGGTCCGTTTACTCGGTGAATGGCCTCTGCAGCTTCGCTCCCAGCCGGGGGTTGCCCCAGGCAACCCATAGAGCTGCAGGTGGCAGCCTAGAGCGTTGGGCGATCTGCCCGCAGATCTATGGTGTGGGGGGGGGACGGGCGCTGCACAGATGGACTGCAGCAGCTCCCGGGTCTGTATAAAACCAGCGCAGGCAGAGCTCCATGCAGGGGGCATGGGGCTGGCCACCCCTGGAGCATGTCCAGGGGTAGCCACCCCTAGGTCCATCTCAAGACGCCCAAGGAGAGACAGGGATTTAGCCCACCCATCTCCCCCTCTGTATGCTTCTGAGGTGGGGTGTGGAGGACATTGCCTCCTCAGATTTTGGGTTTCCATCTCCCTGGCTCTGCAGCATTGGGCCTCCCCAATACTCCACCTGAGCTGATTGGAGAGCAGAGTGGAAGTGGTGCAACAGCAAGGTGGAAAAAAAGGGCCCCTGGCCAGGGGAGGGAAGAAGATCCAGTCACGCAGCAAGGGAGAGAAGGAGAAAGGAAGAGAGGGCAGATGGGACAGGGGGGAAATGTACGAGAGAGCTATCAGACAGGTAGTCATGTGCTACCCCATAGAGTGAGAAGAACAGGCCTCCAGAGTAAGGAAGCAAAGATGAGGGCATGCACAAAGGATAAGGGACAGATCTATGGCAGAGATCCATGATCTACATCCTCCTCTTCCTAAGTGCACTTCTTAAGCACCCCCGCTGCCAAATTCTATATGGGTTTTGGAGCTTGTACTAATTTTCAAAGTGGCCCCGGGGGGTGGTGGAAGGTTCCCCACCCATGATTTAGAGATTGGATTTTGTCCTGAAGCATGAGAATTTGTAGCCCTGACCAAGATTTTTAGTATCTCTAGTATATCTCTGGGAAGTCTTTCAATCCCTCACTGCATCTCTGTAGTGTATTTTAATACTGTCTCTTTAAGATTACATCACACAGCGCTCACAGGAGGAGCTTGAGGCAGGAGCCATTTTGTGTAATAGCTTTTCTCCATATAATAAAAAATGGACTTATGGCCTTCAAGCTCTTTGAAAGCTTGATATGCAACATATAACGTGGTGTCAGAAGTGACTGTAGCTCACAGAATTGCAAGACTTAGGGTGTTGAGAACAATCCTTCCATCCCCACATCAGACCCTACTGCCAAACATCTCTCGGTGGCCCAAAGAAGATCAGTGCAGCTGCAGTAATGTCAAAAGGACTATTATGACCAAACAGCCCAGCTGCTCTGTGCTTCACCCAGGTAGCTCGGTCTGCATGGAGACGGATCATGACTGGCAACCAGCACAGGTAGCAGTCACAGGCCCAGAAAAATCATGCAAAGAAACAAAATCAAGAGGGATTAGTCTTATATGGCATACTATTGTTGAAAAGTATGTATTAGACAACATTTTATAATCCACAATTCATATATATGATAAACAGTAATGATTTATAAAATTCACATAAAATATTCAAATCCATAGTTGATCCAATCACAAATGAAAAATACTTCTTTACAAACAATTTCCGAAAGTAAAGTCCATATCTTGTTGTTTATCCAAATAATTCAAATTGTGTACCTACCAATGTTGACATTTTTCGACCCAAATGGTCTTCCACAGGGCCACAGCCATATTCATACCGGGTAGAAAAATCAGCAGGAGAGAAATACAGGGCTACTTTAGACATAACGTCAACATGTGTCTCAATGTGTGTTTTGACCTCGATATGAACACCGGTTTGGCCCTGTGTTCACCATGTGGCGCTTCTTAGACACACAGCCCATCTTGGGGCAAATTGGTGTTTTGTTCACCCCCCCGATCTCAGCATACAAGCGCTGCCGCCTTGTTCTCCATACCATGTTGTACCTGTTAACACGCCATGTGATATTAGACACAACACTAGTCACGTGTTCTGTTCAGTTGAAACACACAAATTGTCCTTGTGATGCAATGGTGTTCATCACATCGCGTGTTCAACGGGTGGCCAAATTGGTGTTGGGATAGTTATGGTGCTTCACGCAACAGCCAAACATGTGCTTAGGGGGTTTGACACTCAATCTTCGTTATGTCTAAAGATGCTCATAGATGCAATAGGTGGCATCTCAGACCTGACACTGTGAAATCAGTAACACTCACAGAACAGACACGCACATCGGTAGAACCATAGGAACAACAGTAAGTATCTGTACCAGACAGTCAGCCACCTGAGCCAGCATCAACATAGTCAGATGTGCAAAAGGAAGCAGAACCATCAGAAGGCATGTTTACCAGGAGCAGACGACAAGTACGGATACCTGCACGGTACCCAGATCTGTACAACGTCTTAGTGCAGGAGTTACCAAGGGAAGTAGACTGAGTCAACGGTAAAGGTTGTGCTCTATGGGGTCAAGTGCTAGGAACCTCTGATCGATGCAATTGAAAACAGACCTGTGGTAATCAGTTATATTGGTTTAGTTATGTTGGTTTAGCATTGAGACCATTCATGTTGTCAGTGTTTGAAATATAGCTTAGTGTTTAGTTGGTTGGTTGTCCACTTAAAAGGCTTGAAGAGGGGAGATGTAGTGTATTTTAATAGTCTCTTTAAGATTACAGCTCCCAGGAGCTTGAAGCAGGAGCCATTTTGTGTAACAGCTTTTCTCCATATAATAAAGAGTGAACTCATAGCCTTCAAGCTCTCTTTGAAAGCCTGATAGGCAGCACATAATGATCTCAGTAAATTCTTGGCCTCAACAACCTCTTGTGTTTAACTGTGTCCTTCACCTTCTGAACTTCTACTCCTGGACTCACCGTCTCCACCTCTCATACTTTCTCTTCCTTTCTTTTTCCCATCTCAAAGTGTATTCTCTGCTTGTTATTATCCACTACAATGGGCCCATCCTCATCCACCCTTTAGGTAAGTCAGACTGAACCACCATACTTGGCCAGTATAGAATGGATTGTGTGTTCTTAATGCCCACCCCCCACCCCAAGAGGGATTCAGCACCACTTTTAGTCTTAATGACTTCTAGTCATACTATAGGACTACGTTGTCGATGTACTTCGAATGAGACAAGGACACATGTCTGGGTTAAAAATGACAGCACTCTTTATTAAAAGAAACTGTGTGGCATAAATTGCCCAAGCAGCAATTTGGGTCGAGATAACTTTTGTTTAACAATAACACACTTTAGACATAACATCAATGGTTGTCTGAATGTGTGTTTTGACCTCGATATGAATTGGCCCTGTGTTCACCATGTGGCCCTGCTTAGACACCACAGCCCATCTTGGGGCAAATTGGTGTTTTGCTCACCACCCGATCTCAGTACACAAGCGTTGCTGCCTCATTCCTGTGTTGTACCTGCTAACACGCTACGCAGTATCATTAGACACAATGTTGGTCGCATGTTCAACCAGAACACACAAATTGTCCTCGTGATGCAATGGTGTTCACATCGTGTGTTCAGTGGGTGGCCAAATTGGTGTTGGGGTTGTTATGGTGCTTACACACAACGGCCAAACGTGTTTAGGGATTTTGACACCTGATCTTTGTTATGTCTAAAGATGCCCAGAATCTAACTCATCCCGATACACCCTCAAGTACCAGTTCCCCAAGTGCTTAACCAGCTACGCCTCCCGCTCCATCCCGTGACGCTTATTATGGGTGAGGGAGGATAAGGATGTCGCTCCCAGACCGGAGCAAGGATTAGGTTGAGTGGGGCCGGAGGCTGCGTATGCCCCTATGCGGGTTCCCAGTTCCCTCTCCCAGGGATGTGACCCCAGTCTAAACCGCACCCTGCTTTTGCACTGGGTCCCACATCCCCATTTCTTAAGGAGGTGTCTCCCGTTCAGTCATGTTCCTGTGCAACTATCTGAACCTTAAAGCTACTGGACCTTCGCCCAAGTGCAACAAAGTTCTCCTAAGCCCACCTGGCCATGAAGACCTTAATTGCCAATTGCATCATTTCCTTCACACTGTGGGAAAGGCAAAAAAAAAAAACCTACAAGAAACCCAATTGCCAATGTGGGTTTTCTGTTTAAAAAAAAAAAAAAAAAAGTCTTTCCAGCCCCTTCTGCTCACAGTGGGGTGGATGGGTCGGGCTGCTTTCTGCTCCAAATGCCGACTGGCTTGCATGGGGGTGGAGCCAACGTTGGAGTTCCTCTGGTATCTTGCCCTTAGGGGCTGGTTGCCAGAGCAACCCTAGTTGGGCCAAAGGTTTTCCCGCCCTCGGGGAGGAGCCTACAACGAGCTGCCTAGCCCTGCAGCTGCACTCGTGCAGACCCGTTCAAACACACCTTGCCCCTTCTCCTACTGGCGGCACAACAAAGAGCCCTTCGCTGCCACCAGCTTTCCAAGCAGGGCTGGTGAAGGGGCAGTTGCTGTTCACTCAGACTGTGCCAAACCCCAGTACTATCTTCTAGGCAGTTGTATCACAGGATCTCCTGGTGTCTCTGTTTCCACCCAATCTATGGCCATAAATACATGGACGGGAGTGGGTGGGGTTTGGCACGCCAGGTGTAGGTGTGTGCGTGCTCGTTTACACGGACACACACACACCTACACCTACCTACACCCATGGAGCATCCTCCGTTCTGGCAGCGGGAGCGCGCACGCACAAACACCTGCTGCCCGTGCTGTTTACACAGGCGCACACCTGCCGCACACCCATCCCCCCACCCACCGGCGGCTCTATACACTGACTGCTTCCCGCCCCCAGCTGCACACCCACCCAAACACCGAGCGGCAGGGGCGGGGGGTGCGTCCGTGTGAAAACGGCCTATGTGACTCTTGGGTTATTAGCTACACTTATTACTTGGCAAAGGATAGGCTGCCAGAGTAATCAGTTCTTATAACTGTATTTCACTGTATTGTGTTGTTTGTTTAGTTTGTACTTATGTTGATTTGTATGTTGTATGTTGGCTATGACGTTTTGTCTGAACTGAACTGAACTGTATTTCTTAAAGTAGCGAGAGCAAAAGAGAGACACGGCTGGTTTGTATTGAGAGCGTCCTGTAGCAGGATCTCCTTCTACACGGTGCTGGAGAGCTTCCTCCTGGGTCTGGCTCACGCAAGAGATAAACTGAGGCAAGTGAGGCTGGGACTGAGGATTTATAAACCTGTCTCGCTCAGGACAGAGGAGGATGCCAGAGGGAAGGCCAGAGTCAGATCCCTATCCCACCTGGTTGAAAAGAAGTCAGAGGGCACAGCCTGAGCCAGGAGCCCTGTTTTGACTTTGGGGTTTTGATTCCTTTGTTCTGTCACATGCTAATTTAGGTTATTAAATGGGCCTTGAATGGAGGGACCCCTAACAGAGAACTGACTGCCCCTAGGATAGGTGCTTCCCTGGGGTTAGGGTGGCCAGACAGACAAATTTTAGAGGACATATATGAGAAATACAGGTTGCAGGGCTGCATTGCAGCCAGTGCAGCCCTGCCACCTGTATTTCTCATAAGTGTCTTCTAAAATTTGCCTATCTGGCCACCCTACCTGGAATAGAACCCCACCCCATACCTGTCCAGGTGGCCCCACCTACACTCAGGACCCCAACCCCTTGTTCTGGGCCCCTAATTTATTTAGGCCAGCTCTGTTCCCAGAAACATCCCTCCTGGAGGAACTAACCCAGTCCTTGTCTCAGGCTGGGCCGCCTCCCCAAGTCTCCCTGCAGTGTAGGTCCCAGAAACTGCATTCTCTCTCCTGCTAGCTCTTTCCTAAACTAAGTTTTCTCTCAGCCGCCATCATTTCTCTAGTGGTCACCTCCTTCTGAGCTTTCCCAGAGTTTTTGCAACTATGCTTTCCTGCCCTTCTAGTTTGGGCCCTCAGCTGCGCAACCCCCTGCCTGGAGTCTAGAAACTCAGGCAGGGGAATCAACTCCCTTGTAGTCCTTCCCAAAGTGTGACAATCTGCAGCCCATCACAACCACACTTTGTTAAGTTCTTCCTAACATAGCCAGGGCCACTTGGGAACCCAGGGACCAAGCAATCTACAAGGGTAGCTCAATTCCACACCTTCCTTCCCACCACCTCCAAACTCGAGTTGGTGACGCAAACGGGGGTCTGGAGTGTGAACTTTATCAGCAAAT
Source organism: Sphenodon punctatus (assembly GCA_003113815.1). Classification (NCBI taxonomy): domain Eukaryota; kingdom Metazoa; phylum Chordata; class Lepidosauria; order Sphenodontia; family Sphenodontidae; genus Sphenodon; species Sphenodon punctatus. The sequence continues at coordinate 290,310 of QEPC01010754.1, forward strand.
ATTCAAGATGTCCTCATCCTGGTTGGCAGGTGAGCGCTTCAAGGAGGAGGTTTCCTTGCATGGTGCGTGCGTTGTAAGGGACTGATTAGTCTGTTTTTCCACCAGCCAGCTCTGGGAATGCCATTTAGCAAATCCAAGACTATATAACACTAACGTGATGCTTATAAGGCATAAAGGGATTAATGTTCAACTCTAATGAAATCCAGATGTACAGAGCCGACTCTTTTCAAGCTTTCTTTTCACTGCCAAGCTGCAACGAAAATAATTTCATCGACATAAATATTCGAGAAATACCAGAGCTGGAATATCTACAAAGTAATAGCTACTATGCACTTAAATGTGCAGCTGCTGAGGGCACCGGGTCTCTGCGGTCAGGTCACCCCATAGGGAGGACTTGGTTACCCACAAAACAGCTCCATCAGTGCATTGAACTCACGCAAGGGATAAACCTCACACCTTTCTAGAGGGGCAGGGGGGTGTAATTCATATCTGCAATAAAAATGGAGAAAAAAAATGCTATGGGAACAAGGTTACTTTTATTCATCAGAGCAAGTGTCTCTGTCTCTGTCATGAGTTATTATTGGGTCTCGGATCTCAGCATAAATCTTTATGGACATTACCATACCATCTCCACAACTAGCACTTGCTGCCTGATAATGTCCAAGGATTTAGTGATTGTGACCTTTGTTCTCATCTCCCTTTAGGTAGGGGACATGGGCACATAGGTAGGGAACCCTGGTCTACCCCAGAAGTGACTTAAATATTATGTTGGGTGAGGAATCTCTCTACTCAATACAACTGATTTTTCTAAGAGGTTTCTGAGACATCTGATATCTTTGGGCAGGAGGGACTTGGACTGTTCTATGCCCAGTAGACCCAAAGCATTAGTGAATCACAAACTATTTATTCTTGACCCATTTTCTCCCTTGCAAGACTTATATTTTCCTTTGCCCTCTTGCTTGTATGGCGTACTGTAACCTCTGGAGAGAGGAACAAGTCAGACTCAAACTGAGATCGCCAGCATAAGGCAGTATAAAATAGTCCCAGCTTGCTCGCCTTAGTGTCTGCATCCTTTTATTTTTAATATGGAATCTGTGGAGAGACTTGTGCTAGCAAGAAGAAATTGGGCTATTTTAAAGACTGAGAGGAATGTGCTACATTCTTCCCTCCCTTAGGTTTGGCCTCTACACAGATTTTTTCATTTTGCCAAATCTCAGTTCAGTGAGATATTTATTTGCGTTTTTTAAAAAGAACCTCGATTCACAATTTACCTTGGCCCCAATGATGAATTTTTACACACAGAATTCCAGTAAGTTACCTTCTGACATTATATATACATCCGACCTTACAGTAGAGGCTTCTGAGCTAAAGGGTCACCTTTGTTAAATGATTTAAAGGGCATTTTAATGTCTGTTCGCAGTGGTTTCTCTTGCAAGCCTTCTTGATCGCTGAAATTGTTTAATGACGGTGTTTTCAAACGTGATGGTACCATGGGTATCCACGCTTTGACCCACATGGACGCCCATGGGGCCGTCACGCCTAAAAACACCCTCTAGATGTTACCCTGGGCCAGACCTGGGGTTTGCACAGGCTGTGGCGGTGCTTAGCCTGGGCTGTGCCTCAGGACCATGACTGGGTAACACCCTGGGCTAAGTGCTGCCACGGCCCGTGCAGCCGGATTCCAGATCAGGGTAGAGCGGGCCATCACATTTGATCCTGCCAGACTCAGGCAGGATTAGTGTGTGGCGGCACAGTAGGCACCATCACATACGAGAACACCAATATTCACTATAAGAAAGCAGCCAGATGTCAGAATCAGTCTACAGCACGATCCTCTGGGTATTTAATGGTGCTAGAACTATGGTCACTTTCATATTTGGGCTGGGGGGAGGGGGGATGTGCAGCCCGAATATGCGTGGAGATTGCCTGGTGCGAAAGCCCCCCCCCCCATGCACTTTGCCGGCAAAGCTGCATGGGATGCAGAGCTCGATTTCCTGCTCTGCATCCCATGCAGCTTTGCCGGCAAAGCTTTCGCACCGGCCGATCCCCATGCATATTCAGGCTGTGTATTCCCCTCCTCCCCCCTCAGCCCAAATATGTGTGGGGAGACCATGTATGAAAGTGGCCTTTAGTGCCAGCACGAGCTCCTCTGAAGAGACTGGTGCTAATGACAGTGCTAAAAGCTAGTACTGGCACTAAAAGTCCCTAGGAGCGCACAGATAGTAAACTGTGGAAAACTAAAACCATTTTTTTAAGATAAGTTTCCCAGGTAACTGTGACTTTTGCCTCTGATATTAGGGAAAGGAGCAAATGGATGTGGGGAGGAATCAGTTTGGAGTAGATATTGGAGAAGGCAAAACTACCTCTTGTACACCTGAGTTCAACTGAAAGATAATGGGTGCTTTTAAATGGATGGCACCAACGGCTCTGCTCCACTTCACCCCCGGGTGGACCGTGTAAAGGTGGGCCAACAGATGTGCAGAAGAAGAACAGGCACTGCTCTGCTGCAGCCCTGCCCATGGTGCTCCGGAACATCATGAGCACTATGGATAGGAGTGCTGTAATAGTCATTTATAAGAGGAATAGATAAATACTTCAGCTACTAATACCTGTAGATTTAGAGTGGGTGTCTCCCTTTGGAGAGTTTTTAAAAGATCCAAAAGTTTATTGCAAAAATAGTCTGCAGTCTTTATGTGAGCTTAAAAAAGTTATGTCCAGCTAAGTTTACAAAATAGGCCATTTTCACACGGACGACCACACCCACTGCTATGTGTTCCGGTGGGTGTGCGGTGGTGGGGGCGTCCATGGAAACGGGCCGGCGGTGGGTGGGGGGATGGGTGTGCACTAGGTGTGCGCCCATGTGAACACCACGGGCAGTGGGTGTTTGTACGTGCGCTCTCCCGGCGCACCCCCACCTATACCCATCACCCACCCATCACCCACCCATGGGGCCATTTGGAAAACTGAAGGAGGCACCGTGGGTGGAGATGGGTGGGTGTCCATGTGAAAGGACACCCACCCACCTCCACCCACCACGGCAGAACACCCATCCCCACCCCACCCCCGTCCACGTAAAAACAGCCATAGTAAGTACAAACCTGTCTCCACTGAAGTCAAAGGGAATTTAGCTATTGACTTCAGTGGGGTCAGAATTCCACCCAGTGTTTCTCTTCTGGGTCTCAACTAGAGGTGGAGGGAAAATATCTGATCTCATTCAAGAAGTTGCTTTTAGTGTGTTCTTGCCTGGCCAGATGCAGGACATTTAAGTATCTTCTGAGATACTTACTGATGCTTTGATGACAACCAACTCATGGTCTCTCATTGCTGAAGTGCCCAATGGAAACAGGATTGTTTGAAACTCCCAGCACAGTTTCTCAGCCACATATGTACGGGGAAAGCATCTGAACCTCTATGTTCTAAAAACAATTGAAATTTTATAAATTGCAAATGGCATTTTAAAAAATGTTTATAGGCAACTTTGTTTTGGCAACACCAACACTACATGTTGACATGAAAAGGCAAGGACACTGAAATTGAAAAATTCAATTCAAGGGGTTGGTTTTGTTGTTTTGTTTGTTTTTGGGGGGGGGTGCAAATTTGTGAAAAATTTCAATATCCATGCAATTTCCCCCAAATTGCAATTTTCAAAATGAAATTTTCCTTTAAAAATCTCAGTTTGAAGTCAGGTTACAAATCAGTGATACTTTCTCACATTAGAAAAACAAAGAATTATCAAGTGCTAAAAATGCAAATTTTCCCCACTAAGAAGATAGAATTTAGGGGTCTGAACTGTTCCCTATTATAATGTCATTCATTTCCTAGCATCATGGGGACTTGATCTTAACTGATGTACATCCAACACAAACAATAGAGTGGGAATGAATTTGGCATTTTAAAGTCACAACTGAAATTAAATAAATAATATCCATTTTCATATTCACTTCTCTTGTGAAAATTTTGACTTTAGTATTCATCAAGTTGTTATTCATAACTTCATTCAGTTCATCCATGTAGTTGTTCACTTTTTTTATTTTTTGATACTTTACTTTGTTGTTTGGAATTTATTTAAATCAATATTTTGTTATTTGATACTTTTTATGACTATTTTCTGTATTACATCACAGACAGCCCAATCAAATTCAAATTCACCCAAAAGTACTGCTGAAGACCTGAAGCACTGAAAACCAGTATAGCCTAGTATATTGGCTATACTAGGCTATACTGGTGTTGGATTTGTTTCCCAAGTTCAAGGTGTTGGGCTTGAGAAACAAGGGTTTTCCATCTTCACCATGAACTTGCTGGGTGATCTTGGCCAAATTACTATCTCAGCCTCAATTCCTCATCTATAAAATGGGAAAAATAATGACCTACCTCACATGGTTGTTGTGAGGGTGAACTAGATAAGGATGGTAAAGCACTTTAAATACTTTACCATCCTTATCTAGCTGAAATCTGCCATTTTAGGCTTTTCCCAACAGGAGGGGGTAAGGCAACTGGTGGCGGGGATGGCTAATGCTGGGTAAATTTGACAAATTACTGGCCCTTCTGGCCCCTTTTCTAGCAGTTAGGAAGGTGGCAGGTCGCCAAAAGGAGCGGGTTCACCCTTGGTTCGATGGTGAGGGTAGACATTTACGGAGTAGGCTGCGCTGGTTGGCTAGGGAGGTAAGGGGAAATCCGTCCCTAGGCAACAGACAGGAACTTTTAACTACCCGCAGGAATTATCGCTTTTTGGTGGCATCTAGTAGGTTGGCCTCCCAGAGGGAAGGGTGGGATAGGCTGTTAAAAGCAGCATTGCAAAAGGATTCCAAACAGTTTTGGGACCGTATTCGGCTTGATACATGTAAGAACAGGGGCACAATGATCCAGGCAGAGATTTGGGTCAAGTTTTATGCTGGAATTTTTTCCAGTAGTATGGAGACTGGTATCTCTCTCCCGGCTAGCAATTGTCTTCCAGACTGGACGCCGGTTTCTAAAGAGGAGGTGCTTCATTTTATAGAGAAATTGAAACCAGGGAAGGCCCCGGGGGAGGACTTTGTTCCGCCCGAATTATTGAAATGTGATCCAGAGTGGTGGGCCAGCTTTTTGGCACCTCTGTTTTCTGAAATTAATGCCATTGGAGTAATCCCCAAGTCTTGGCAAAGGGGAATAGTGGTTCCCATCTTTAAGAAGGGTGACCCGTCCCATCCCGGGAATTATCGGCCTATATGTCTCTTAAATATTATAGGGAAGCTATACTCACGTTTCCTTTTGGAGAAGATATTAGTATGGCTGGACGAAAGTAAGATACTGGAACCTGAACAGGTTGGGTTCCAGCGTGGGAAATCCACGCTGGATCAGGTTTTTGTCCTTTCTCTTCTTGCCAATAAATGTGTGAATCGTCTAGGGAAATGTTATTTATGTTTTATTGATTTATCCATGGCATTTGACTCGATTAATAGAGAAAGGCTCTGGTTTAAGCTAAGGATGACGTCTATGGATCATAGATTATTGTTTTTATTAATGAAGAGCCATAGTAATAACTCGATTCGGATTCGCCCCGGTACAGCTTGCCCCCTATCGGAGGAGGTCCAGATTTGTAGGGGGGTTAGGCAAGGGTGCCTATTGGCCCCAGTGCTGTTTAATCTCTTTTTAAATGATGCAATCCCCTTTCTTAAGACATGAGACACTCATGCCCCCCAAGTTGGTGTGAGGAGTATCCCAGCCCTCTTGTATGCGGATGACACGGTCTTGATCTCCCAAACCCTTGTGGGGTTAAGGAGGGCAATGCAGGGGTTTGGGGAGTACTGTGTGGAAGAGGGTTTAAAGATCAATTTTGGGAAAACAAAATCCATGGTAATGGGGTACAGGGAGACGGGGAAACTGCATCGTTGGGCTATAGAGGGTAACTCCATAGAGCAAGTAAGGAAATTTAAGTACTTGGGCGTTGAGTTGGAAGCCACACCTGAGGACAGTGGCAGTGCAATGTAAGAGCTCGTCTGGGGCTATTTTGAAATATTTTTTTATGCAGGGGGGGAGACTGGTGCTGCCGGCCCTACGGCTTTTTAGGGCCAAAACGTTAGCCCAGTGCCTATATGCCTTTCCCGTTTGGGGCCTCCCTTTGTTGGGTAAGTTGGAGTTGTCCCAGAATCAGGTTTTGCGTACGATCCTGGAAGTCCCCCGGGGTACTCCGGTGGTACTGCTGCGGCAAGAATCAGGGAGTACCACTATCCGGATGCGGGCATTAATAGCGATCTTGAAGTACTGGGTTAAGGTGGTTATGTTTCCCCCCCAGGAAAACTCCCTGCTTGCCATGGCGGTGGAGGATAGGCTCTTCGACCCCTGGTCACGGCAGGTGGAGGAGTTGGTGAAAGCCCTGGGGTTTTCTAGGGAAGAACTGGGGCACTTGGGCCCAGAGGGAGCGATGTCACTGTTGAGGAGGAGAATAGTGGACCAGGAACTCCAAAATGAAGCCTCGCTTTTGTTAAATCAGAGGGTTGCACTTGAGTACCTCCCACCGAGTCCAGTAGGGGGGGAGTTCAGCTATTTATTTCGGTGGCAGGATTTCAGACTCCATAGAATTTTCACCTGTTTTAGGTGTAATGTTTACCCGTCTGCAATGATGGAGGGTCGATGGGGGGGTATCCCGAGAGATGAAAGGCGCTGCTAGTTATGTGACCTCCCCGAAATGGATTAGTGTTGCCATGTGTTGCTTTATTGCCCGGCTCTTGTAGGCCCAAGACAAGTGATCTTGGGTGATTATATCCCAGCTCCGGGTCTTGGTATCCCTGATCCAGGGGCATTAGTTAAAAAGCTGCTTAGTAGTACTGATATGGCATTGTCAAAGGCTGCCGCTAGATTATGTCAAATTTTTATTAGGCTAAGGGCAGCCTATTTGGACGAACACCTGAATGAGTATATTTGAGGGGTGTGATTTTAGGGGATTTAACCCTGATGGGGTGTTTTTATAGTTGCTGGTGCATTTATGTTGTTAATGCTGTGACTTAATTATAGGAATGTGAGGGTGTAGTGCTGGATTCCTTTATACCTGATAATAAATATTTTTATTTAGCCATATATGTATATGTTTTAGATATATTGTAAGGCCAAGTGGGTCTTATTAATTTTGTACTCTTGTTTTGCTCCATTTTAACATATTTTGGGTGATGGGTTGGTTTAGAGATTGTGTTATTTTACTGTTCCCCGCATTGTGTATTGTGTTATGTTGTGTTATGCTGTATTTCATGATTGGAGGGTTATGTATTTGTTATGACTATGGTGTAAACAATAAATTAATTGTAAACTTTAAATACTGACAATACCACATAATGATAAGCAATAATAATGAAGTACTGGGGTACCAAATAATGAATGAAAAACAAATATCAAAAGCAAGAAACAAGCAAAACAAAAACTGCAGATTTTTAAATTGGATAGTTTTGAATGTAACCTCTGAATTCAGTTCACAGTAACAAATTTGAATAGGTCGAGTTCAACCAATTATTTGTCTCTTTTCAGCAACACATGTCTGAGGAATTACATTAATTTGTGAGAAAACCTTGTATATCCCTGACTGCGCTATAAAGCAGATGGGCTATTGGGGATCAACACGTATGACAGAATGAAATATCCCAGTTTGACAGAAACATACAAACAAGTCTTTAAAAATTGGATCCAAAGCCTTTAGAGCTTACAAATAAGGCCTTGCTTGGCTACTCAGTAAAGGGGAAAAATACAATCTGAAAATGGCTCTTAACAGTTAAGTCATCAAGTCTGCAACTGGCTTTTATATCTTTAAGTCTGTTCATTTTTTTCTCCTATACAAGATGTTGTTTTATACAGATGGGACATCCGAAAAAATATAGACACACACCCATGTGCTGAACTTTCAGATTTACGGGGAAAATAGGATATTTTCAACATAATTATTGCAATTTTTTTCCCATCACGACTGTGTCATTGAACTGAGGTCTGGAAATATCAGAAGTTTTAAACACTAGTTCTCTATTTCATCAGGAATCATCTCTCATCTCAAGTTCTGACTTCCAAACATGAAGTCAAGAGTCCGTAGTCCAGAAATGGCAACGAGGTCTATTGAATATAGTACTACTGGAACTGGGAGCCAGGGTAACTGGGGCCCTGTTCCTGGCTCCACTACTGACCTTGGTAATCTCAAGGAGGTGTCATTACTTCTCTGCACCTGGGTGTTCCCTCCCATTCTCTTATCTGTGTAGAATGCATGATGATGATGATGCCTGCAATGTGCCTGGCATTGAACAGTCATGATTTGAGAAAGCACCCTGCTGTGAAGGGCTTAAAATCTAGGGTGGACAAGGGAGAGTGGCGCATAGGGAGAGTCAAGGATACATTCATGAAGCTGAGAAGTTGTGGGTGCAGTTGCTTTGCTACAAGGGAGGAAGGGGATCCGGAAGGATGAGACATGTAAAGAGAAGCTTAAATGAGCAATCTGTCCTGGAGGAATGTATGAACGATATAACCAGCTGGATGCGTCAGAGCTGTCTCATGCTCAACCTGGGGAAGACTGAGGTGATGATGGTGGGGAGGGGCAACCGATATGAGGATGCCCTCGCCTCCCTCAGGGCCCTGCATGTTGTGGGGGTCCAGGTGGAGGTTGTTAGCCAGATAAGGAACCAGGGTGTAATTTTCAACCATGTTCTGTCCATGAAAACTCGGGTATCGGGCAAGGTTCAAAAATGCTTTTTCCAGCTCTGCATTCTGTGTAAGCTATGCCCATACTTATCTCAGGTTGACCTTGCCATAGCGACACATGCCCCGGTTACCACTAGGTTTGATTTCTGTAATTCCCTCTTACTTGGGATTCCAGCAGTGCTGCTTCATCACTTGCAGCTTGTTCGGAATACGGCAGCATAATTGCGTACTGGTTTGAGCATCTGTGATTATATTACGCCTGCTCTGCGTTGGTTGCCTTGCCTAGAGAGCAGCAGACTGAATTTAAAATTGTGCTGCTGATACTGAAAACCCTGAATGGCCTAGGCCCTGACTATTTTCAAGACCTAATCCTGGAATCTCACTCTAGTGGCTATCAGTGCTCAGATGCCACCTGCTGTTTGGGGATCCTGCCATCGTGCCTTAAGTCAGCAGCGGGTGATCGGGCCTTTGCTCCTCCCTTCTCTCACCTTCAAAAAGCACCTGAAAACTTTTTTTGTTTTCCAGGAGCTTTTAGAGGATCCACTGCTGGTTCCTCCTTTCATGTGTTTTTTTCCTCCCCCCTTTTTTTACCTTCCCCTTTTAAATTGTTTTAAATTGACTTTATATATAGTATTTTAGTGTATTTTAAATGTTGTAAAGCATTGTCAGGCAGAGGGGCACTGTATAAATAAAGTTCTTGATTATGATTATGATTATTCTGTGGCGTTAGGAGCTAGGGAAAGCCTGACAGAAGAGTAGGTTTTAGAAGGGATTCAAAGGTCAGGAGCGAGGGAGCAGGGAATATGTCCTCAGGGAGGGAGTTCCAGTGTAGGGAGCACCATGGGTAAAGGGATAAAAACAAAGAGCTCTTTGTAGCTGGGCCTCTTTCCCTCTCTGTGTTTGAAGCAGCCCAATCTAGTCCCAATATCAGATAGAATCTCTACATCATACTTTAATAACAAAAGATACATTTAAACTAAACTGAAATAATAACCACTAATAAGTTGTGTGTACAAAGCCTGTCTGCTGGAGTTTTGCCTTTGTCCTTTTGAGGACATCTTTCTTTGCCATCCATTCTAGTTTTGTCTCAGGGATCCTAAGGATACCCTTGTGAGTATAAATAATTCATGGGAGTCGAAGAAATGGAAGGGAACGGAATGATGCCGCGCAAGCCATTCTCTACGCATCTCCCAGAAAAACCACTCGGCTGTTGGCAGACAATTTCCTCCCCTCTCTCGCTGCCCCACCCCTCTAATGGGACATTTTAAAAATAAACTGGTAGTTGTTCCATTTGTTGGAAGGAAAAGGAAGCTAGTTTCAAAGTGTGGCCTTCAGATTTGATTTAGCACCACCGAGCCCCGCACAGTTTGAGAAATGTTTGGGTTCAGTTTGAGTTTCTTGTGGAAAAAAATTAGAAAAGAAAAAAATTAGCAAAAAAACCACAACACCCCACCAAAAAAAACTACTGAGCAAAGAAAAGTTTGTGTAAAATAACTTGGATAAATATTTACAGCCTTTCTCCTTAGCTCTAAGTTCACTGTAAGCTGGAGCTTGTGTCTTCAGATAACAAAACCTCTGCTGGTGCCCCATGCTACTTAACGTTCTCTCTTTTGCTTAGTGAGCCTATCTGTGGATGCATGTAGAGGCCAAAAGGCTAAAGATGTCGACCTAGCGATCATAGGAGAAAGTTAATGCCTTACCATATACCATTGGTGGCAAAATCCATTGCAAGAGCTAATAAAATAGCAGCTTTTTTCCCTTTGACGTGTGGAAAATCTGTCCTTGGCAAAATGAAATCACATGAAATGTTAAAATGTAAATGGGTGATTGCATATGCTCATCCCTAACATATAGTAATATGGCCTCCCTAAGCTAGTTAGTATTAACGGCTCGGATACTGGCCTGGGACCCACCGGCAACATGATGGTTACATCAGGGATGGGGAACCTCAGGCCCAGGGGCCAAATGCAGCCAGTGGCTAGTTTTTATTTGGCCCCTTCCCAATTCCTGGATCTGGCCCCTGGATCAAATTCTTACCCCCCCCCAACCATTGAAAGACTGAGGTCAGGGTAAAGGAGCAGAGATGGATTTGGATAAAGAATGGACTTGAACCTGGGGAGCCAGCGCTCAAATCCTGCCTTAGTCATGAACTCACTAAGTGGCATGGGGCAAATCACATCCTCCCAAACTAAAGAGCCAGTGTGGGGTCGTGGATAAGGTGCTGGATTTGGTCTGGGGAAGCCAAGGTTCAAATCCTAACCTAGCTAGAAGGGAAAACAACAAACACACGCCTCACTACTTTAACATTTCTTATGCAGGGCTGCATAGGGCACCAATACAGCCCTGCAACATGGATAAGAAATGTTAAAGTGGTGTTAAAGCGCAATGATGTGCATGTATGTTTTCACGCCATGAACTCACTGGGTCTTTTTAGATGTGACAGCACTGAGTGCCGTCACGCTTTCATCCTGCCAGGAGTGAGGCCTTCGCTCTGAGCAGGATTTGTCCCAGGCACCAAACAAAAGTGACAGCAGCCCTGGCCAGGGAGGGGGCAGGGTGACACGTGGACATGTGTCCACATGTTCCCACCCCCGCACTGTTCAAAGTGGTCCACCGCCCTCCCTGATAGGCGGCCATGACAGCCTACGAGGCCACCGTGGCTGCTCAGAAGCTCTGCGGACCTGGACCGGGGTAAGCAGGCCATCAAACATGACAGCCCGCTTTACCTCGTCTGTTGCACGGGCCGTGGCGGTACTTAGCCCAGGCTGCTCCTTGGGACCATCCCACGGTGGCCTTAAGGCCACCGTGGCCGCCCTTCAAGGAGAGGGCGGGCTCCTCCAAACACAGCTTGGGTGTGGGCGTGTATATGCACGTCCACGTGTCACCCCACTCCCCGGGGCCTCACTCAGGGCAGGATTAAAGC
>QEPC01010754.1:305759-332045 GCA_003113815.1 Sphenodon punctatus
CCCCCCCCCCCCCCCCCAGGAGTATATTCTTCTTTCTTGTTTGCTTGCTGAAGCATCAAAGTTGTCTGCAACTGGAATGGTGCTGATGGGGCATTCTAAAGCCTCGGTGCTCAAACTATATGTCAGATACCTGGCCAATGGGGCCTGCATGCATGCTCAGGGTTCTAAATGATCGCCATATTCAGGAAGGAATTTTCCTTCATAGCAGATGGCAGTTGACTCTGAGGTTGTTGGGGTTTTTTTGCCTTCTGGATCTTTCTTTTCCTAAAATTGTTCTCTGTTATTTCAGGTATCAAGTGTACTCTTTTTTTTGGTCCCGGTCTCTACTTGTGGCAGAGTTTTAAATATCCTCTATTTGTTGTATAGATTTTTCTGAGTAGGTAGCTTGGGTATGGTGTGTCCTGCATTGGTGTAGGGAGCTGGACTCAATGACCCTTGATGTTCATTCTCTTCTTTCCTCCACCCTTAGAACACCCCTTAAGCAGTCCCTTAAGCACGGCTAAAAGGCCCTTTGAGCTTGTACTAATTTACAGAATAGCCCCTGAGAGGGAAAAGCGTCCTCACCCCTGGATTACATGATAGTTGCATGAACTAGCTTGCGTGTATGAGTCACACTGTCCTCTCCTGCATTGATCAGACTTTTTCATAGGCCATATGCTGTGTAGAGCCAAATATTCTCCTTATCTAAAGTTCTGTGATTTGGGGAAAGGATAATCTACATCCTATCTGGAGCTGAAATGAATAGGGATTTTTGTATTCCTCCTGTAGCATCAAATAGAGAACTCCTCACAAGTTATGTGTCATAAATTTATCCAAATCTTATTTTAAAACCATGTTCTTTGCCCTTGGGAACTTATGCCAGCAGAAATTACGGGTATGGTTCCGTTGCGGTTTGTACCTGTAAAATTTGACTTGACCTAAGCTTGATTAACTTGAATTCACTTTTTGTTTTGTTTCAATCTAAGCCAGTCGAAGATAAAGGTCACCATTGAAAGTCACAAGCATTCGCCACCCAGGCTACATAACATGGAGCAATAAAAAGAAAAAACAGACATGACAATAGCACACTCTGGCCCACTTTGTCCTAGATCTCACCTGCACATGTGTGCAAGCGCTGCCAGATGTTGGCCTGGGATTGCCCCTGGCTATGTTGGTGACTAGCGGTAAACTCAGAGGTTACAGCCCAGGCTGAAGCCTGCTCGACAGGGCCAAAATAGGCTAGCTATCACATCTGTTTCCAGGCTGGTGTCAGGGCTGCCATGGCTGCCCATTATTGGCCGTCATGGCTGCCTGTCATGGCAGGGAACTGGGTGCAGCGCGGGGCCAAGGCTGTCCAGCCACATGTTTATGGTTCTCCCCGCCCTCCCCAGGCCATGTAGGTGGTGGGACAGTGCCCTGGCCATGGGCACATTTGTTCAGCACCCTGGCCCAGACCATGTCTGCTGTGGTTTTCCTCTCTGGGTCGCGCTGCTGTTGTGCTGCTGTCACATGAGTTTCTAGCCAAATTTGCAGCACTGAATTACAGAATAATTCTGTATCAGTTGATGCAAACTGCTTGTTGAACTTTACAAATTTGGCCTGAAATTGAACTTTCACTTTCAAATTGGCAAAATTTGTTGAATTTTAAGTTTATCCATTTCAGCTCTCACACCTGGAATTCCCTCCCTGCCCTCATCCACCTTGCCCCCACCCTCCACGCCTTCAAGTCCCTCCTCAAAACCCACCTCTTCCACTCCGCACTTCCAAACTCCTGCTAAGCATCCCCACCCAGGATTATCCCCCACCTGTTATCTGCAAACTCCCAATTTACTGTAACCAAGCCAAGAACGTGTACCTGAGTTCTTGCATCCTCATGAATGTCACATCCCTTGTCTCTCCCAATGTTCCCCCTTCCCTGTCTCCCCTCCCCCTGTCTTTAGATTGTAAGCTCTATCGTATTCTTTGTAAGTGCCAGGTACATCACTGGTGCTATATAAATGCTAAAATAATAATAATAATAATAATAATAATAATTAATACATAGTTAGTACAGCTTGTCTCTATTGCAATGTAAAATCTTTGGGACAGGGATTTTGTCTAATTCGTAGAGATAAAACAAACATTTGTGACAAATATCGTATTGTCGATTTAACATGCTATGAATAGGCTCCAACAAAATGGCAAAAAAGTGCTCTTTGGCCCTGCTTCATTCAGAAATTCATTTCAGCTTTATAGGTTGCGTTTTCCAGTTTTTCTAGGCTTATTAGTCATTTCAGTTGAGATATTCAGTCAAATAACCGAATATCTGAACCAAAATCACCAGGAAAAAACAAGTATCTGAAATAAAATATCTGAATATACAGATAAAGGCATATCTTTTTGGGTGTGGTTATTTGTCTTGCTATTCAGATTGCTATCTGAAAATGAAAATAATATTTGTGAATAAAAATGACTTTTTGTTTCAGCTTTATTAATTTGTGTTTGTTTGTGGTTAATATATAATAACAGTAATCATCGGGTGAATGGATCTAGTGACCAGAGAGGGTGACTGGATTGAAGAAATCTCTGCTGTATTTCTAGTGCTCCCACTGATTGTCAAGAGACAAGGGCAGCAGCCCTGTCCTCATTTGAAATCGATGGCTCAGCTCCCATTCAGTGGATGAAAATTACACTAAAAGTAATTGAGACCATGCTTTTTATTAGACCATCTTCTACTGGTGAGATTTCAAACATCACAGGGCTCTTCCTTAGGTTGGGGATAAAGAAAGTCAGGGTTCTTTCTTAGATGGGGATAAAGAAGGTTAGAGCTGAAACAGCTAAATGCAGGCTAGGATTGATTAGCAGATGATAATTAATAGCCATTTCTATTGAATAAAGAAGATAATTCACAGTTTCAACAGATTAAATTAAAAAAAACTATTGACTTCCATGGGGTTAGGATTGCACCCAATGAAAGTGACAAAGCAGGTATAAGGAGAGACAAACGACTGTTGCAGACTCTTTTGAGTAAATCACGAATCCCACTTCCCTATTGACTCCCTTGGTTTTGGAATCCACCGCGGGTGGGAATTGGAGTCCCTGTCTTGTAAAGGTGTGGGGCAGGCTGCCTTTCGGGTTACAGAGAGATCAGAATTGGAGTGGTCACTGTCTGGTTTAACTTCAGTTTGCTTGTCTATTAATTAGTCTATTATAGACTTATTATACTACAGTGTGTATCTGCATGCAAATGCCACTGGAGCAGAGGTTACAGGCTTGCATGAAGCAAACACCTCAATATAATATTTACTCCCGAGCTTGCAGGAGCCAAGGTGGGAGCAAACCACTGTAACACACAGGAGATGACTCTTCCAGCTGCTAAGCTGGGAATGAAAATGCTGGAAGGTTTTTCTTTTTCATCCCATTTCATTTTCTCCTGGCTGTTCTGAGCACTGGGCAGTCGCCCACCGCTTGCCTCAGCATGGAATAACTTACTGAGGTGTGATGTGTGTCTACAAAGTCCAGCTCAGCAAAGAGCTGGTGAAAGTACAGTAACTAAACTAGGGCGTGTCTACACAAGGGTTAACACATGCTGAAGGGGGTGGGGGGAGTTGTTAATGATGGAGCAATTTTTGTCCAATAGTTGGGATGTGGGGTACCACATCTTAGATGCCCCATTCCTTTTGGTAGCCGCACCCACTCAGATGCCCCCAGAGCAGCCACATCCCTCCTGCTTTCTCTCCTGATCCTCTACCCCTCGCACCTGCTCCTTCATTACAGCCTCCAGCTCCCTCCAGTTCTTCGCCTTCAGGTCCCAAACTTCCCCTTGTTTTCATCCTTTCCACTACCCACCTGGCCATCTGTGGCTCTTTGCCTGGAGTCCTCTATGTACCCTGAGTTGCAGGCAAAGGTGGTTGTAGTTCATTCCTTTTTGTGGTTGCCAGACTGCAGAGAGGGGATTAGGGAGATCTGTCTAACCCCAGAGGGTGTGGGAATGACACTATAAGCATCCCTCTTCAACCTGAAAGTTGGGGGAAAGGTTTGTTCCTCCTCCAGTCTGATTAAATCACGCCTATGGCTTTTAACAAACTTGCTACAACATGCTAAGATCAGGGCTCCATACTTCCCAAATATGGACAAGCTCCGCCCCCGTGGCCAATAAGCTCCATCCCTCGGCAAATAAGCTCTGCCCCCTTGCTTGTTTACACGCACACCTATACTGTACCTTCCAACATTCCTACCGTTCCACTTGACTTGTTTTCGTCCTCTGACTCCAGTGCTTTTCCTGGGAGGCAACTAGGAAATAGTTGCTTGAGGCTTCAATACTGGCCTTTTTGTCTCTGTCTCTCTCCTGAAAGAGGGACTTTGACCCCCTGAAAGAGGCTGGATCCAAGTAAGTACAGAGTGTGTGACCACACAGGCCCCCACAAGACCTCTCCAATACATGTAGTCTATGTATAAATGGACATGCACTGTTGTCATAGACTGGTAGGGCTTCGGACGTGGGAAATCTGGGGCTGCGACAAACTGGGAGTAGTATCTGATTCCGTACAGGGTGCCAATTCCCCTAGATCCAGCACTGTCTGAAATCCTCCTATAGACATGGTAGTTCACATTCAGACACATGAGCTAGTTGCAGTTAACCTGCAAAGCATTCTGGGATGAGTTCCATAGAGTGCACTGCAGGAGAGACACTTTGCACTGCAGCCTGGCAATGATTTGTACACTGTGTTCTCCAACCAAACATGGGAAGGGTTCTTACGCCAAGGTACTTCAGTTTAGAAAGTGATGGGATTATCTGCTCTTGATTTTACTGTCACTGCATGAATGATACTGAGGAAGAAGTGTGTTAAGTATTTATTAAACCGATTTTGTTGTACATGAGAATAGCTGTTTTTAGATTACACTAAAACGTTCTTTCTTAACACACAGAACGTCATGACTCATTGTTATAACAGAAACTTTTTATTCCGTTTAGACGATCTTTACTAAAACCAAAACATTCTAGCAGTTCCAGCCAAAACAATCTAACCGTTTACACAATTAAAACGATTGCTCTGCCACGTTTCCAAATTGAAACATTTTTAGTAAAACCTGGAGAAAGGTGTTTTTAAAAAAACAAACTAAAACCAGGAAGTGTTTTAGAATGAAATGTTTTAACTATTTCCATGATTGCCATAAACAGACTAAAACGTCATAAAACAGACTAAAATGTTGCTAATGGATCATCTGAAAACACATACTGTGGCCTGAGGAACATGTCAAGGGTTGCCTCCTCTAAAACATGAAAGGGTGAGGCCATGCCAAAAGGAGATGAGCCAAAGTCTCTCCAGCCCACCAGTCCTTATTTAGGAAGGACTGTTCCTCTTTGGGTGCTGACTCCCACTGTCCCTCTTTCAGGGGACTAAAAACGAGATGACATTCTCCTGCCACTTTGGAGCATGTGACATCATGGCATTCCACAGAGAGCAGAGAAAGGAGCGGTAAAGCCTCTTCAGCCTGCCCCTTTCCAATGTGGCTCCGCCCCCAGGTTATCTAAACCCTTAGATAACCTGAGGAAATAAAGGCTTTACTCAGAGTCCTGAAATGATGCTTCAAAACCCAGAGAGACTCCTGGTCAGACCCAGAGGGGTGGTATGTTTTAAAAACATGTTTTAAAAAGACACCTTTCAACATGCACAAATCCTGCATTACACTGACTAGGCCCCATTGTACAGGTATTGTACAGTCACATATGGGAGTACGCTCCAATGCACACAGATTTTTTAAAAAGACTAGATATATTTATTTATTTATTTATTTATTTATAAAAACTTAATACCCCGCTCCTCCTGACATAGCAGCTCAGGGCAGCTTACAACAGCAATAATAAAAACATTAGAATCAAGTAAAACAACTCATAGCAGCAGGTTATGAAAAAGACCCCCCACTCCCCTCACCCTTCACTCATCTCCCCTGCCAAATGCCTGGTGGAACAGTCAGGTCATACAACTTCGTCGAGGAGTCACGGTCCGGGGTCAATAACCACACCTCCCAGCTCTCCCAGGCAAGGGCGTAGCGAGGTTGAAATGGGCCCTGGTGCAGAAGATGGAACAGGCCCCCAAATCTCTCTGCCAGGGGGAGGGTACATAACTGTGCCAGGGAGCATGGGACTCCCAGGCTCATTTACCCCAGTGCAGCTGCACTGCCTGCCTGTATTACAACTATGCCTTTGACCCCAGAGCCCTTAACCCTCATGGCTCTTGACCCCAATGGCAGCTCCCTTGCAGTGCACATGGTGTGTGGTTGCTCTGAACTGAGATTACTATCATGGATTATATTGCTGCTGTGATCAAGCCAGAGCTTTCATTGCAACATGACTTCAACCCTCACCCATACCCCCCCACTCCAGAAGCCATGATTCCTCTGGCAGCTCAGACCCGATTCCAGCTTCCTGTATGATCAATGACATACAGAAGCTGGAAGGATGTGAGCCTCATGCAAGCAGGCTGGTACAGGAAGCAGCTGTTGGTGTCAGGAACTAGTTCATACAAAACACATTTTTCCAGAGAAGCTATTCCTTTCAAATCTCCTCCAAGCAGGGCCCTTTCACCCACCATAGGTCTTAGGTTTACCCTGCCTTGCTGCTGCTGCTGCTGCTGAATTCTGAGGAAATTAACAATGCCCCCATCATCAGCACATGCCTGGGCGACAGCTCATGTCATTCCCCCAGCAAGACTGCAAATGGAGATGATGAGGGAACAAGATCAGAAATACAGGTGCTCCACAGACCCAAATCTATTTGAAATATCATGAATGTTTCTGACTGAGGCTTTCTTTGAAGGGCAGGGGGAATTTGTTTTAGGTGCCAGGTCAGTAAAGAGACCTAGAGTGATAGCAGACTCTCCTGCCCCAGATGGGGTTGCCATCAAGAGAGCTGGCAGAATTGCGTTCAGGAGCAGCTAGGGACGGGAGAGCCCCTCCCCCCGCCCCTTTTCTGAAGCGACCATGCCGTTTGTAAGCGTCATGACGTCACAAAACTCGGAAGGGTCAGGGCCAGGTGGGAGCCAGGGACATACCTCCCAACATTGTGAGCAGCCAGAGAGGGGCAAGCCCCACCCCCTTAGCAAATAAGCTCCATCCTCTTTGAATAAGCTCCGCCCTCTCACACACACTCACTCACCTCCCAACATTCCAAGGGCATAAAGAGTGACAGACGCGTCACTTAGTTTCTTGCCATTCCATCCTCTCCCCATTGTCCTCTCAAGTGATTTTCCTTGAGGCAACCAAGATAGAGGCTGAGCCTGAGGCTTAACGAATGCCAATCCTGAAAGAGGGACTGTGGGATTCAGCACCCAAAGAAGGATTGTTCCCAAGCGTGTAGCTATACTAGGAACAGGTGGTGCAGCAAGACCTGGGCTTATGTGTGTGGGGGGGGGGGGGCATGTTCCCTGGTACAGCTGTGTCTCCTGCCACTGGAAGGGATGTGGGGGACCCATTCCATCTTCTGCACCAGGACCCTTTTCAGCCTAACAGCTACACCCCTGCTGACTGTCCCTCCTAAATAGGGACTGTTGAAAGGTGTGCGAGGGGGTGTGCAACTACACCCCTTTTGATGCCCCCTTCTGGTGCCCATGGTATCCACCCCACGTCTTCAGGTTTTGACCCAGTGGTTCCACAGGAAGCCTGGATTTATCTCACCACCTTAGCCAGGGGCATCCATGGCTAGCCAGGAGAACTGGGCTTCTGGAGGAATCCATCCACATCAGAAGTGGGGGGGGGGTGTCATAAGGACTTTTCTATCCCCTTTCCCACCTGGTTGCATCCTTATGGAGAGCTGTGATATCAGGAGCTTATGTCATAAAGAGGACGTGGCAGCCTCCTTTTGCCGTGCCCCCTTCTGACATGACTCCGCTCCCTGCAAAGCATTGTAACATCACAACACTGTAAGATGTGGGGTTTATGTCAGAAAGGGGGGTGAGAGACCCTTCACCGCACCCCTCTGATGTGGTTCCGCCCCCTCCAGGCAGTCCTATTCACGGATCACACTATGGAGCAGCGTGTGGTTTGCACGGCTGCCATGGCATTAACATACACAGCTGCTTGCACTGATCCATTGGCAGCATCAGGAATAGAGCTAAGGTTTCCTGACTCCTTCTGCTCTGGAATCACTACTATCCCACACTCCCTCCCTGTACTCACTGCTACCTCACACTCATTTCCTCTATGGATGTGTTCACACAAAGTGAACCCAGAAAAACCCGAAGAAAAATGGAAGGTATCCTGGCCTAAAGTCACTTGTCAGGGGGGAGGAATTCCCAGAAAAAAGCACTCCTGTTTGAATCAAGAGTGCAGTTACCCTGAAAAGAGTATGTTCTTATGAACATACACTGGGCAACTGTGAGGCAGCACCCCCCCTGGAATGATCACGTTGTCTGTGAATGTTCCCCGGAAGTTCTGAGGTTCCCCGGGACACTGTACAGGTGTTAGATTCCTGTCCCCACATCTCTTTCACTCTTTCTGGCTCTAGGTTCCCTAAATCAGAGGTAAGTATTGCAGCAATTTGTCACAGAGTCTTATATGTCTGTAAACAGTGGAGCTTAACACAGCAGGCAGCAGACGTTTCTTGCCTTAAGAGACTTTTGTTGGAATGGGGCTGGGAATAAGGGCTTGTTATTAAATGGAAGGGGAGCAGCAATAGTTTTCATATGGATGGAGCTGAGCCCAAGCTATTGGTTCATGGTATTTCTGCATTCACTTTTGTTCTTAAATCAATCCTGTTCAGCAACATGTTAGACATTTAAGTGGTGACTTTATAGACTCTATACAGGGAGTAAAGGAGTTGCTGTGTTGCATGCAGCTCTGAGATGGAAGACAGCATCTGTTTAACAGCCGACAGGAACACTAAACTGGATACAGATTCCATCACAATGAATTTCCCTGAAATTACAGGGGAAAAGTCAGTTAGGGGCAGAAAAACACTTAAAATCCGCATGAGATCAACCTTATCTCCACGCTAACAATAAGTGTCACAGAGTTTGTGAAGAATCGGAGTAACTAGGGGTTTGGATTTCTATGTTAGTCAATAGACAGTTTTTCTGGCAGCATGGAGTCCCCTAACTACAGGGGCATATAGTATTTTAGCTTGAAATTAGAACTGAAACAATTACCCATGGGTAATACCTGCATTTTCTGATACTGTTTTGAGTATCTGAATCAGTACCCAAATATCGCCTAAGTACCCAAAAACCCAAAATGGCAGTTTCCATTTTTTGAGTAGCTGAGATTATCCCAAACCCCAGGAAAATACCCGACAAATTTCCCAAGATCTGTGACGAGAAGTTGAAACATTTGGGACAAAACAGTATTTTGGTATGTTAGTATTTCAGGTACCTGATCAGACAGCGTTTCAGACACTGAAAAAGTACTCGAAATTTTGAGTTGTATTGGGTACAACGAATTCAACAGGTATACTCATTTGCTCATTTCAACTCTACTTGAAATGCAAAACTAGGCACTGCTGATATTTTTTTCATATTGAACTGCAAACTCTCAAATCATTTCTGCAAACCATTTTGCTTGAGCGTGAGAATTCTTCAGGGCCCAAACTGGACTATTAATATTCCAAGTTAAAAAATAGGTCAGTTTACAAACGCAAGTTGGCTTTGAATCAAAGATGTTGGGGGGAAATGAATTTTTGTAGGAGTTCTGCACAAAAGTACCCATGTTGACTAAAATTGGCAGAGAGTAAAATCTGGGGTGTGTAAGAAACAACAGGGGTTGTCAGGTGGCCTACAAGGTGTGAATTTGCACAGATCTACTGCTAATGGACTGCTGTGATTATAGATTTTTTTCCTCTTTCATGTTTATGCCCAGGTAACTAATGACACAGATATCCCCCCCTCCTCTCTCTTAATATCCAAGAACTGATTCTTGAGAGAAGTACATACCTCCCAACAATTCCTACGTATGAGTGACTGTCGCTCTTTGGTCATTTTAAAATGGACTGCAATGGGGGGTGCGAGATGCGGCCACGGTGGGTGTATGTCCGTTCCCATGGACGCACACCTATCTCCACCCATGGAGCATCGGGCATTGGAGCCCATTGCTCCATGCATGGGAGATGGTTGGAGCAAAACTGCATGGAGATGGGTGGAGGCATTTTGTGTCAAAAGGGCCTTTGGGTGCTGAATCCCACTGTTTCTCTTTCGGGGGTCAAAGTCCCGAGAGAGAGAGAGAGAGAGAGGTGTTCAAGCCTTAAGTACCTTTTTCCTGGTTACCTCCCAGGAAAAGCACCTGAGAGGACAAAGGTGGGATGGGGTGATGGAATGACAAGAAACTAAGTGGAATGAGAAGCAGGGAATGCTTTTGTCCTTTTTTATGCACTTGGAATTTTGAGAGGGGTGTGTGTACACATAAGTGTGAAAGGGGGTGGATCCTATTCATGCTTGCCTCTCTTTAGCTACTCAAAATGTTGGGAGGTATGGTAGCGTATCTCCTACTGTATCACCATTGGCTGCCTAATGATTAAATGACACTGCTGCACTTGATACTTCAGTATTAATTAGGCTGGAAGGATTCTGCTCAGCTTGTTAAGCCTGACATACAAAGGGTTGTCCCACTAAATCCATGGCTATCAGAGAAGCCACTTTTTAGCATGTTCTTTAAATCAGGAATTTTCCTCTGTAGGAATTCTTCTAGCTTCTTCATGGGCAAAGTAGTAGCGCATTTCTAAATTCTTGGACAAGAAACTCGCACAGGGAGGGGGGAGGGTGGTTAGATGTTCCTCCACACTACTGGAAGTGAGCGAGGTGCCATGGAAAACACTGAGCACCATGGACTAGCGCAGACTTGGAGATGTGGGTCTTACAACTCCACATCTCCAAGCCTACGCTAGTTCACGGTGCCCACTGTTTTCAGTGGCACCCAGCTCACTTCCGGTAGCAGGGAGGAAAGTCTAACCTCCGTCTCACTGTGCAAGTTTCTTTCTCCAGGAATTTAGAAATATGCTACTAACAAACCTTGTGTAAAACGGTCTAAGCCTTGGAGAGGTTAGACGCCCCATCCCCCAACTCATACTGCTATCATCTTCTCCACATCTATTAAGTATGACTGTATTAATGCATTATTAATTATTATTATTATTATTATTTTATTATAGCACCAGCTATGTACCTACAGTCAATAATTATAGACAGGTCCGGTCCCCAAGGAGCTTACAGTCTAAGTAAGACAAGGGATTGGGAGAGACAAGGATACATTCATGAAGTTGAGAAGTTGCAGGTACACATGCTTAGCTTAGTTACAGGGAAGACTCGAGGGAGGGAGGGAGGGAGGGAAGAGGAGGCAACTTCCTCCTCATGATGAGCTAGGGAAAGTCTGATGAGTCACAGAAGAGGTAGGTTTTCAGGAGGAATTTGAAGGGAGGGAGGAAGCAGAATGAATATGTCTGGGGAAGGTGTTCCAGGGATGGGAGACAGCAAAGGAGAAGAGGCGAATATGTTTAGAGCAGCAAGGGTGTCATGAGGATGCTCAAACATGGTCAAAGCAATGGGCAAGGAGGATGACTTTGGCAGCAGAGCGTTGAACAGAAGTGAGACGGGCGAGTTCGGAGCAGGGGAGACTAGTAAGGAGGAAGTTGCAGTTGTCAAAGCAAGAGATGAGTTGAGCATGGACTAGGGTTTTGATAGTGGAAGCAGTAAGGAAAGGCTGGATTTTGCAATATTATGCAAAGTGACAGGACTTGGCAACAGCCTGGATCTGAGGTGAACTAGATGCCTGGAAAAGTATTTGGGCTCTATGAAGGTGCTGCAGACAAAAAGTCATCTGCAGTCCACAAATGAAACCCCCTCCCCCAACATTTTCATCACTCTTTCCTCCTTAGGCATTGATGATTCCTCCATCCATGGAGTCCCAGTTACAATTCTCCCAGGAGTTCCTCTGGAACTATCTAGAGAAGTCACTCTAGAAAGATAACCAAACTCATCTCTCTGCTGCAGTTGTACTGAACCTGCAACACATCTTGGGAGTTAGAGGTAGAGCCATAACTAGCCTATGGCCAATGTAGCGGTGACCACAGGTGTATTGACATGAGAGGTGCCAACCAACCATGCCCCAGGGCAGCTGAATTATCAGCTGTGTGTCTGTTGCACTGTGGCTGCCTGCCCTCAATTCCCTTAGTGCTTAGCCAGTACTAACGTGTGGGTGCAGGGCCTTTCTGCCCCCCCATAGTACTGCCTAAGCACTCCTGTTTAGCACTGGCTGGGAGAAGCAGCAGTGAAGGGAGTCTGGGGTAGGCAGTGGCACGACAGACACACAGCTGACAATTCAGCTGCCCGGGGGCATGGTTGGTTGTAGGGGTGGGACTTGGGGAGGAATACCGGATATTGGATTTACCGGTATCGGATCTCCCTGATACCGGATTTACTTGTATCGGCATACCATTTTTTAATCATTGGCAGGTTTATCGGATTTTTTACATTGTGGCTATTGAATTCAAAATCCAGTAAACCGGCCAAAGTTAAAAATCCAGTATGCTCATACCGGTGTTACCAATTTTATCGGATTAATCCGATACCGTCCATTATCGGCAGTATTGGATTAATCCGATACAGGTAGTCCCACCCACATTTGGTTGGCACCCCTCATGTAAATGCACCGTCACATTGGCCATAGGCTAGTAGTTATGGCTCTGGTTAAAGGTAACCAACCAATCCACTGGAACTGTCTCAGTCTTCCTGAGTTGGTCTCATTTCTAGCAGGTCTTGTGCTGAGTGACATCAGTGGACAGCGGGCAACCAAGTTGTGAGGAGCTCATAGTGAAACATTGACATGGAGGGAAGGGAATGATGCAGACTTGAACTAAGCCTTTAGCCTCTTCAGTCCTAGGGAGAGTTAGAGCTGGATCCAACTATGAAATTTAAAGCTGACCCGTAAAAGGTATGACATTTAATGTAACAGTCTGAACCCAAAATTCCAGATTTAAACAGCTCTGAATGCTACAGAGATGGGTCCAGTGTCTAGACAAAAAGACAGACAAGAGTGAATTTTGGAGGATTTTAATCTGAATCCAGATCTGAACCGGCCACTTGGCTTCTTATCTCCACACTGTTTAGAGTAAACCTAGACTCCCCAGCCCAAATCAAACATCTCCAGCATCAGCAGTGATGACACAAAGTAAGGAAAAGGGAGACACTTGTATTGAGGTCCCAAGCTTGGGGAAGGGTTCAAAAGTGACAAGAAACACACTAATTAGTTAAATAGAAATAATTCCAAGTTTCATCTGACAGCATGACATCCTACTTTGGAATTCTACAAGACTTAGGCCACTTGCCTACATTAAGAGATACAGCGGGGAAACTCCCAGTGGACTTCCAGCGGTCAAACTCATGAGTAGCTCTGAACGTGGCGTGGGGAGGATTACGCATCATCAGGCGCGTCCTGCAGTGATTTCTCTGACGGACGTCAGGGCTCAAAATTCAGCCCTGTCATCCGTCAGAGAAATCACCATAGGATGCGCCTGATGATTCTTTTACCCCCACACCCACATTGAGAGTTACTCATGAGTTTGGCTGCCGGGAATTTCCCCGCCATATCTCTGTAATGTGGACAAGTGGCCTTAGGGTCCAATCTTCTATCATTAAAGTCAATGGGAGTTTCACCATTGATTTCAGTGGCAGAGCATTTGCACCCTTAGTTAACCACTAGGCAACGGCAACAAGGTTGCAGGATCCCTAGCTATGAGGTGTACCAGAGCTCCAAATTTCTTTTGCTAGCCTGTCTCCAAGCTTTTGGATTGGTAGGAATTAAAAAACAGCTCCCAGCATCAGTGCCCATCTCAAGGATGGACTGCAGGCAAGAAGAGTAAGAGGTTAATTTTCAGTGATACGGTTCTGCAAGGCAATTAGACAAAGCTCATGACCCAAAGGGGAATGTTCTTGTTCTAGCAAAGACACAAGCTTATTGAGCAAGTCTTGCTTGACGTCTTTTCTGTCCCTACAATGTCAGAAGGAAAATCTCATCTGTGCTGAGCAGGTGCGGGGGGTTTTCTACTCCCTCCAAAGTTAATGGTCTGGATAATAACACTCAAGCACAGAGATCAGTGGGGGAAAGGAATTGTCCTGCCCAGCTGCATTGATATTGTAGGCCATACATGGGTTTGAAATGAGGCAGATTAGACTCACAACTTTCCCTGGTGCCAAGAAATACAGAGCTGAAATTGGCAGCTCTGGGATGAGTAATGTGCAAACACAAGCCAGTGTTGCGAGCGCTCAAGCACATTCGAAGTATGTTGAGTAAACTCAAATCTGTTCCCGTGGCAACGAAACAGAGGGGAGATCATGCTGTGTCCCTGTGACAGCCCGGGAATTCAAGTGCCTGGTTAATGTGAACCGAGATAGCTAGTCAAGAACAATTGTTCGACATTACACAGTGCAGTGTGAGGTATAAGTCAAGCAATGACAGCCACACCTAAAAGTCTTAGGTTTACTAATATGCTGGGGCCAGGAAAGTTTGAACAGATTAATATAAATACTCCCTAGGACAGTAAATGGTACTGGACTCATACTGGTCCAGTATGAGTCTGGGCCAGTGATTAGACATTAGGACATTGATCCCCACTATTATTATCTAGTATATTTTCACAGTAGATCTTAATGGTCCCATTTATGGACCATGGTGGCACCCCATGGTGAAGCTAGGCAATTTACAACAGGAAAAAAGGAAGAGAACAAAGAGATCAGCCTGGGTGGCGGCAACACAAGTGGTAAGTACTGTTACATAGACTCATAAAGCTGGTAGCGACCTTGGGGGTCATCAAGTCCAGCCCCTGCTTGATGCAGGATTTGCCTTTCTCAATGATCCCAGACATAGGCTCATCCAGCCTCTTCTTAAAAACCTCCAGTAATGGAGAATGCACAACATCCCTGTGGAGCCGATTCCACTGCCTGTCGGGATTTAGTGCCTGAAGTTCAGTCTAAATCTCCCTTGCTGCTGCTTGTTCCCATTGCCTCTTGTCCTGCCCTCCATTGCAAGAGAGAACAATTGTTCTCAACCGTCTTTCTGGCAGCCTTTTAAATATTTGTAGACTGCTATCATATCCCCCTACCTCCCATTACCAAGTATTTGCCATGAATTTAGTTGAGTGACTATTCATTGCTACTATTAGTTGGTTAGCTGGTTGCTCCTCACCTATTTTATGGGAGTAGCTACTCCTGAAATTATAAGAACTCTCCCACGAACCTACCATATGAGAGCTAGCTCTACCACAGATCAGCCATTCATGGGAAGACCCTTCCACAGATATGCTGGTTAGATATGGTGATTTTCATAGGCTGACTTCCCACAGTTTCACTACTTGTTTACCAACATACAACATAGTATCTGGAAGTAACCACAGATGGAACGGGGAACAAAAGGAGATGAGACCTAGAGCAAGATAGGCATTATCCTCTGCACTCCAGCCACTTATTTAACTCTTATCAAGTCTGTTGTAAGCATCATGGCAAAAGACACTTATAGTGGAATCGTTTTAATATGTCTGCTTTGGCCCAACTGGGCTAGCGTGATGCCTGAATGTTTGTTCGGGACCTGCCCGATGTAGGCCTGGAACAAACCCTGCCCAGGGGGTGACAGCTGGGCTGGAAATGTGGGCCCGGGACAAAGCAGGCCCACAGTCTGTGCCTAGTCGCAGCCCAGCTGGGCCAGAGAGAATGGGAACCGAGTGGAAACCTTTTCCCCCAGCTACAGCTCCTCCCGGCGCGGGGACGCTGCTATGGTAACCAGCCATGGCTGCCTGTCATGGTGGGGGGTGGGAGGGAGTGGCTGCTTGTCATGGTGGGGGGTGGGAGGGAGTGCCTGCATGTTACTCCCTGCCCCCTCCCTCTAGCTGGGTCAGGCTGTGGGGACGTTTCTTCCCATGGCCGGTGTGCACCCAACCAGGGGAAACCCTCCCCATCCCCGGACGGGAGGAACAGCCAGTCTGTCACGTTTGTAAGTACCCATCAGTTCTGTGCCTCCCCCGGCACTGACTCATGCTTCAAACAAACAAACAAACAATTTAAAATGACACAATCTCAAATGCTCTCTGCAGCCAGAGCAAAACCTGTTTTACATCAGAGATGTCCTGCCACATCGACAACATTATGAAAGGCTGATTTATTGGTACATTTAGGCTACTTGTGAAAATTATGTTTGTTTCAAAACAACCATAAAGCTTTCTCTAATGTTACATTCCCTTCATAAACAAGTAGTATCCAGAACATTTTTTGAATATCTAAGGAATTGAGACTCATCTTCATGTCCAACAGTTTTCTTGAGAATTACCTCAGCAAGGTTGGTTTTACCTCATCTAGCTAGAGTGGACAAAGCATAACCTCCGATTTACCCTGGGGACCCACATCCAACACCTTAAAATAGTACCCACGTCTAGCTTGTGTTGATACTGGGTGGAAAGAGTAACAGTTGTAGGCTTACGGTACCGCAAACACTGAAAACCCTCTTTCCATCCACTATCGTAGATAACAGTCGAAGCAAACTAGTCCAATATATGCAAATGAGGGTCACACCCTGGGCTCCTGGCAGGCTGCCAATGCTGCTGCTTCCCTGCAAAGATTGGGTGTTGCTATTATCAGCAGACCAGATGGTTAGTTAGGACAGAAAAACAGTTTGTGACTCTTTTGGTGTGGGACTGGGTGGGATTGGACAATAAACTTTCAGTCCAGGATCTCAGATGGATTGAATTAGAGCCTAATGCAACCAAAACTATCTCAGTAAAGGGAAATGATTTTGTTTGGAGTCATTGAATGAGAAGCATATGTAGCCAAGGTATTTTGGTTTAGGCCTGATGAGTACAGATGCGCGAGACTCCAAGGGCAATCGTGCTGTTGTGGGAAATGATGGTGAGGAGGCTGGAGTCAGTGGTGGTTTCTGGGCTGAGTCAGAGATGATGCCTTACATCATAGATTAGATATAAAACCAAAGTCGTCTTGGTCATTAAGGGTCACTTTCCACAAGAGAAGGTTAACCTCAGGGTTGGTGTAATGAATTATATTCAAGACTCCCTAGAAGTCCTGCTCCAATTTCACATGGTAAAATAGCCTCTAGTGTAGTCTAGTGGATAAGATGTTGGTCTGGGATCTGAGAGGAAAAGTTCAAATTCTGGCTTAGCCATAGTCACTGAGTGGCTTTGGGCAAGTCACTCTTTCTCAGCCTCAGTTCTCTATCTGTAAAATGGGAATCCTAATGACTGTTGTCTGAGTTATGAGGGTGAAGTAAATAAGGATTGTAAAGCACTTTGAATGCTGAAAGTGCAATAGCAATCATAAATAAGGATGACTTGTCCTGTATGCTGTTGTTGTCATACACAGTTGAACCATTCCAGTTGCTATGCTTCAAAGATAGGCAGTGAGGTAACAACTGGGGAGGAATAGCTCTGCTTTTGAGCCCCTAAAATGGCAGTGGCTCCAGCTGCTTTGAAATTCAAATGTTGGTGGAGAACACAGCAGGGAGGAGAGTCCCCTTTGTAATTTTGGTTGCTCGTGATTCCTGCAGCCACAGCAATATTGTGCCACCAATGCAGGGGTCTTAAATTAAGGGGATGGGGGTCCTGGCCTCCCCTTGTGCTCTGAACTTATGGGGGACATGTCCCTTCCTATCCGCCACCACTGGAATGAAGTGATCCTTTTATCTGTCTACAGTTGTCAGTGAAATGCTTTGGGATCCTTTCCGACCATAGGTACTATTGACATGTCAGATATTATTATGGCCTTTTTGTGAAATAATTATAATTAGGGTTGTGCATTTGGGTTTTGAAAAAACATAAACACAGACACAAAAAAAGCCTTTTTCGGATACCTTATTCAAACCACAAAAAATGTCCTATAGATTTTGGGTATGTGTTAGTGTGCTTCGTGCCTCTTGTAATTGTATGTTTTTAGTTGTTGGTCTAGCAGTTTGAGCACCTTTTAAGTTTCATGGTATGTTGTGCTGACCAGGGGAGAGTTTAGCCCCAACAGTGATGATCTGTAGGAGTGGACTGTGTTCTGATTTAGGTTCACTTTCAATCTTTGAGTGCTTTGTGGTTTGGGGGCTTGGCCTACTCCCACAGGCAGCTGGAGGCGGAACGGCCCCCAGGGAACTGGATGGGATGAGATGGAACAAGGGTGTGAGATTCTCCTGCTTGGTGCTTTGCAGCTCACTTCCTTTGCACTTTATTATTTGTACGGTCACCACCTGAACGCATGTGGGTGCACGCACAGAGGGCTGCACCTTCTTGCACACGCAGGCTACATAAAGGGTGTTTTCAGACGGACAGGCTGCCCTGGTGATTGACGGGCCAGCCTGCTTCACCCCCGTGTGTTCCGTCTGTCTAAAGGAAGCCTGCCAGATGTGCTGGCAGCTCTGGAGCAGCCCTGCTGGTGGTGCTCTGAAACCACCCAGAGCGCCCCCGGAAAAATGGGCCAGCCAAACCTGGAGCACTGGCACAAAGCAGAGGTGCTGTCTGTCTGATGTGCAGAGTGCAGCCCCATGCTGCAGCTCCGCTTCCAGCTAGCCATTGCCCCAGGCACCAGCCTAGAGCATCAGGCAATCGCCCCAAACTCTATGTTGTGGTTGGAGGAGAGGCGCCGTGTGGAGAACCTGCTGGGTCTGTCTGAAGCAGACCCAGGAGGGGCCGGGAGCGGGAGGATGTGGGTGCACCCTGGAGCCGCTCTGGTGGCAGGCAGCCCCGCGGCTGTCTAAAAACACCCCAAGAAACTGCACCTTCCTTCTTGCTTGTTTGCTTCCCAACCGACTGTAGCAGGTCTCAACATTTTGAGAGACAAACACAAAAACCACAAACATTGACACTGAAACCAGAATAGAAATCAGAAATACAAAATTTGACCCCCAGATGTAATGCTATCCCTGTCCCAAAACATTGGCTATATGCATTGGATCTGCTAAGATCACTCTCCTCCACTGATGCCAGTAACATCCCAAAGAGAAGACTGTTTGGAGGATTCTTGCATCCAGCCACTCACAGCCCCAAAGATATTGCATGCCAGCCATTTGATTGCATTATATCTTACCAGAACATTTTATCCCGCAGGGGCACCTCTGAAAACCAGATGTTTCCACTCTGCTGTGCTGTGCACGCCTTCTTTTTTTAAACAAACCATTTTGAACTGATGTTATTTTTATTCAGGTCCTTCTGTAAAACTCTTCTAGATAGACACAGGGCTTTGCTGAGCAAGGAATAGCCAGTCACATGACTGAGGGTGAAGAAACTGGTTTTCATACATAGAGAGATTATACATTTTTCCCCTCCATCTGATAGAAAATGCGGGAGAAAAATCACCATTGGAGACCCAGACGCATAGCTAGGCACCTGGGACTGTGCAGTTGACACCTAAGGGTACTTTCAGACATCACATTTTAAAATGGTAAACACTTTCCCCCTCCATCGGATAGAAAATGGGAGAGAAAATCAATATTGGGTGAAAATAAGTGCTCAGGAGGTGGGGGTTGGCCCTGATGGTGTCAGGTCAGGGCACAGATCAAACTTGTTCCTGACCAGGCCAGCCAGTGAGCTCTTCTTCACCCCTCCCCCTTCAGCAGGGGAACAGAACAAAGGTGGCCCTGCCCCTGTCACATCCTGTCCCCACCATGACAGGCAGCTGTGACGGCCAATCATGGGCAGCCATGGCTGTTGGCCATGGTGGCCTCCAATTACCGGCAGGGGATGGGGTCGCAAGCAGACATGTGGGTCTGCTGTGGCCTGCGGTGACCCGCCTGGGTGACCTTTGACATGGGCTGTGGGCCTGGGATCTTCCAGGTCACCACATCTGGGACAGCTGCCTTCCTGGGCCGGGGAAGCAGCGGGCCCACATCTGACGGGCCGGCAATAAATATGATGGTGGGTTACGTCACACATATATCACCCATTGTTAGACTTTGCGTAGGTAAGTTACCATGGCTATAAGCACAGTTCAGATCCCAGACACATAGGTTAACAGATGCCTCTGGGACTGTGTGGTTGACACCTACGGATACTTTTTCAGACATCACAATTTTTAAGTGATAAACACTACCTGGAGAAAGACTAACTAACAGACCATATACTGCAGGGGTAGCATCCCACCCACCCCCAGTCCAACAGCCAACACTGGCCTACAGCTGTTTTTATTTGGCCCTTTTCCTATTTCTGGATCAGGCCCCTGAATCATCCAGGCCCTAACCTCAAGAGCTGAGGGAGTGTACTCATCGGAAAGAGAACAGAGATGAGGCCATGCAGTTAACAACAAGGGATGGCCCCATCCATAGCATGGATCCATGTTCTGTATCCTTCCCCCATCCTGAGCACACGCCTTAAATGCATCATCCCCTGCAACTCCTATCCAGCCCATGAAGCTTATAACTTATTTTCCAAGTAGCCCATGGGAGGGAAAAGCTTTCCCACCCCTGATATGCAGACAGAATCCATGAACCACAGAAAAGCCATATTAGCTCATCTCATCCATCCCTCCAGCCAATACTCCCTGCCCCACTGTTAAGTCCAGTGCAAATGGGATTTCCATAACATTCCTTAGCAGACTGTTCCACTGTCTCTTGGACCTCTGTGGTAGGAAGATTTTCCTGAAATTCAGCCTAAATTTTCCTCTTCTCAATTTCATCCCATTACTCTGAGCCGCTTTGATTCTTGGGTGTGAAAGATGGCTGTTTTGCCAGCGAGGAAAAAATCCTGTTTCCTCGGTAAAATGAAGAAGCTGACAAATGTTTTTAATAGCAAGAAAAGGGAGTGAAAGCACAACCCACGTGGCTTTCAAAGTCTCAGAAGCCCTTAGACTGGATAGGGTTGTGGAGTGGCTACTAAGACAAAGGAAAAAAGGCAATGGATATCACAGATAGAAAATGGTAGATAGACAGGCCAGCACTGTTAAAGTGAGCACTGACACGGTGTTGGTTGTGCTAATAGGGGGTTAACCTTTCTCTTACAGAAGATGAAGCCTATCATCCAAAGAAGACGCTCCACTCCTTTTGCCATTAGCAAAGCTCTCAGCAAGTCTAAACCCCATTCCAGGTATGCAAATTATGAATGGAAGCTCTTTGGGGTAGAGACTACCTTTGTGTTTTGTGTTTATTTATTATTAATTAATTATTATTATTATTATTATTATTATTATAAGCACTTGTATAGCACAAGCTGTGTACCTGGCACTTTACAGAACAATGAGATGGATGCGTTACCTGCCTACGGCTTACAATCTAAAAGACTTGGAGGGGGGACAGAAGGAGAGGGGACATAGGGAGAGACAAGGGACAAAACATTCAAGCGGATGCGAAGTTTCAGGTGCACGTGCTTGGCTTGGTTGCAATCAGGGGGAGGGCAGACTGTAAATGTGGAGAGGAAAGTTCTAGCAAGCGTCAGGAAAGGCGATGAGGAAGAGGTGGGTTTTGAGGAGGGATTTGAAGGTGCGG
Source organism: Sphenodon punctatus (assembly GCA_003113815.1). Taxonomy (NCBI): domain Eukaryota; kingdom Metazoa; phylum Chordata; class Lepidosauria; order Sphenodontia; family Sphenodontidae; genus Sphenodon; species Sphenodon punctatus. The sequence goes on from QEPC01010754.1 coordinate 327,150, forward strand.
AGGGAGGGGGCAAGGCGTATGTGAGCAGGGAGGGAGTTCCAGGCATAGGGGGCAGCAAGGGAGAAGGGGCGAAGGCGGTTAGGGGAGCAGGGGAGACGAGGGAGAGCAAGGGAGGGGGCAGAGGAGGAGCGGAGAGTGCGTGCAGGAGTGTGTAAGGAGATAAGGGCTGAGAGGTAAGGGGGAGCCAGGCTGTGAAGGGCTTTGTAAGTAAATACCAGGAGTTTGTGAAGGATGCGTTGTGGGAGGGGGAGCCAGTGAAATGAGGAGAGGAGAGGCTGCACGTGGTCGAAGCAACGGCTCTGATCCATGCTTGGGACTCCTAGCACACACAAAAATTAACAACAAAAATCTTCTCAGCCGCCACCGCCCATGTCCGAGTGTCCCAGTTCAGCTGGTAATAAAAGGGACCACTTATATTTTACAGAATCCTTTTGGCTGAAAGCTTTAACAAGGCCTCCCTTGACCTCCCCGCCAAAAAGAACAAAAACTCAGTTTCCCTACTTTCACTGTCAGTGTAAAGCTCTTTGCTCAACTCTGAATGAGACCGAGTGTTTATAAATGGACAGTAGCCTGCAGGACTCCCGTCCCATGTTTGGTCCGGGCAGCCCCACTCAAGGCTTTGAGTGGCAAACCCAATAAACAGGCAGGAGCTGTGCTCCACCCTCTACCACCCCTCCCTCATGGCTCACAGCTGCAGGGAATTCTGGGTCCTGAAAACTCCTCCTGCTGTTTGCTTCCTGGTTTCCATCCCACTCCCCACCTCTTGGGGTGCTGTTTTTGAGAACTCCAAAGTGAAATTAAACAGTAGAAGCCCCAGGGAGAGAGAAAGCAGTGAACATGCTCATTGCTTCAACCACTGGGACCGTTCTAGGTGCTTTGCCCACACAGAAGCTGCACGCACCCTAATTGATGGGAGTGGACACATGGGCAAACGTTGGCCTGGACGGTGGGCCTACAATGCCCCAGACTCCGCTGTGAGTGGAGGCTCCTTGAAGGCTCTGTGGAGCATAGGAGCGTGCATCTTGCAGCCACCTAATAAACAGGCAGCAACCATGGGCTGGTGTGTGCTATTGTCTTATTTATAAACTTGGTCCCTGATCCACCAATCACTTCCTCCGCAAGGCTTCAATGGGGCTATTCCAGAGTAAGCAATTGGTAGACTGAAGCCCGAGTCTCTCTGTACCATTCCTGCTGAGCAATCAATTAATGTTTAGCTGAGGGATTCATCGCTGTTTAGTCTGTGTCTAACCAGTGACTGGGCAGTGGTATGAGAAGCAGAAACAGAGATGCCCTAATAACTGAGGCGACTGATGTAAAAGAAAAGAGAGACAGAAACAAACTTTGGAAATGCATGCAGCCCAAAACAGACCTTGCCCTGAAGGAGTCCTCTGTCCTGGGGTTACTGGTGCCAGTGGTGTGTGGCCATGGGTGAAAAACATCACAGGCAAGTGTCAAAACAGAGGTTCTTGGGTCAGAGAAGCTCTTCATGGGCTTGGGCCTGCTCCCAATGAAGTCAATTGCCAATTGACTTTGAGAGCAGGTCTGGGCCCCATACAAGGTTTTTTGCTGGAACAAAATGTATTAATTAAATTTGGCAAACTATTAATTGAATATAAAAGATTCAGAATCACAGGACAATGGCAGGAACACATTCAGAGAGGCAACAGAGAGCAGTGCAATTATCCCGGGGGGCCACTATGGGGAGCGTGTTTTCAGTGGCCGCTCCAAGGCTGTGGAACTCCCTCCCGGCAGAGGTCCGGGTGGCTCTGGACCTTCCTTCCTTTCGACGCTAATGCAAGACCTGGCTGTTTCGCCAGGCTTTTGGCAAGGGAGATGGGTGAGGGTTGGTTTTATTGGTTTTTCTGTTGGTGGGTTGGGGTGGGGGGGTTTAAAGTAATTTTACCACACTTTTGATGTCCCTTTCCCTATTGTGAGGAGGTTGTGGTTCCCTCTTTGTTGTTCTGTCTTTTTACCTTTTGATAGTATATTAATATGTATTTTATTTATTTTATATTTTGTATTGTAAGCCGTCCCGGGCTGCCTTTGGCAGGAGGGGCAGGGTAATAAGTATTTCAAATAAATAAAATAAAAATGGGCCGCAAACTGAAGAGTAGATCTTTATAGCCCTGTTTATACAAAAACCCTCTATCTGTAGTGTCTGAGTGATCCATTCCATGAGCCTAGCCAAAATACCCTTTGTTAGTGGGTGATCCTTCCAAACTAGTCCATCCCAGGGTCTGCATTAGACTGAGAGGTAGAGGGGCAGTCTGTAAATAGCCAGGAGTGGGCCAAGCTGTGTTGAGTTATGAGCAGCAGAAATAGTTTCCTTCCTGTTTTGTTCTGTCTAAGAAGACTGCATTGTTCATTTCTGATGCACTTATTACCGTGGAACACAACACTAATCTTTGTCCCAGGAGTCATAAACGAGAATCCACATAAACCAGAGTTATTCTGAGGCTTCTCAATTGTGTGAACCAAGGGCTTCTTCCTTGAAAGGTGGTTACCATAGGGGGTGGTTAATGTGGTTGCAAACTCTTCAGGAGCTAAGAGGGCACATGAGACAGCTTCTCACAGGATGTTGTGGCTACCCTGATGTTTCTGTAGTGCATAGCACCAAGTTCTGGAGAGCTGCAGCCTGCATCCCATTTGTTCCTGTCATGTCGGGGTGCAGAAAAGTGAAGTGAGGGTACTTCTGAAGCAAAGATGTCCATATGAACAATCCCTTCTGATACACCTAATCCAATCCCACGGGTTCTTCTCCCTCAAAGTACATTCTCATGTGCCTAAGTGAAAGTAGGCACCAGTGGAAAAGTGGATTAACAGCCACAGTGAAAGCAGTGAACTATCCGCTGGGGCCCTTTTCACACAGACACTCTAACACTAATAAAATGGGTGTTACATTTTATTATACATGTTGCAGGGCTTCAGGTGTGCTCTATGGGTGCCCTAAAACATGCATAATAAAATGTAACACCCATTTAATCCGTGTTAGAATGTCTGTATGAAAAGGGCCAGAGTGTCACAATAAAATCTATGGCAGCGCATATTCAGGAACTTTTCTCGTTATCCTGCTGCACAGTATAACAGTCCGATGATAGATAAAAAAGTGTCATGTGCTTTTTCCTGAAAATACCCTAATAAATAACCTCCCCGCTGTGGTTTATTTAATTAAAATAAATATTGCTTTAAGGAAAGATAAAAACCTAAGTGATTTACATTTTGAACCAACAACATTTTACAAGAGCAGCGGTTTCATTTTGCCCCACATTTAACTGTTCTGGAGTAAGGCCCATTTTTGCAAGGTAATTCCTGTAGGCATGGAGGGGGTTTCAGTGATTTAAAACCAAGAGCCAAAATCTGTTCATTCTGATCTCTCTCCTTTCACAGAGAAACTCTCCGCCCACATCCTAAACCGTCCCCTCCATCTCCAACCTCTCTCACAAATTCTTGACTTTATTTGGCTGGAGAACATCTACTTTGCTAGGGAGGGAATCACTGCACATTTCTCATGCTGTATTGAGTTGGTACAGTGCCAACTTCGCTTGGGCTACCAGGGCATTGGCAAAATATTGTTTGCTACTCTGTTGTGTTTACAAAACCCTGAGATATCTCCGGAGTTAGGAAAGCACTGCCGAGCTTGCTTGGTTTTACTGCCTTAGCTGCTGTACTGACGCAAAAGAGAAGCTTTAAAACTGAATTTAGCTTTTCATCTGCAGACACCAGGCCTATGAGTGCACTTGCTTGTCAGAATAAAAATGCCAAGGCGTAAAAAAGAGTGCAAGTTGGCTACAGGATTTTGAAGGCTCAACAAGTACTGAGCTCATTGGCCACAAACCCATGCCTCGTGGATCGCATGCAAGTGGTTTTCGCAGGGCACAAGGTGCCCACAATGTGGATCTGCTGTGCGTGCACGCAATCCACAGGGCATGCGATTGAGCCCATTGATTTTAGTGGAATAAGGGTGATTTTAGAAGTTGCACCAGGCTCACGAATGTAAATAATCCACCATTAGAAACATCGCAAAGGCAGCATTTAGATGCACTGCCACCACTGAAAATTGTGGCTCGTGCATCCTTTGAATACACAGTGGTAAAACCGTGGGGATATCTTTGAGCAGCCAAGTGTTACTTACCACGAGTAACAGTAGCAGAACCTAGCCCATTATGCCAGTCTCCCTGCAAGACACTTTTTAAAAGTATATGTTCTTTAAAGTAGATGGGTGTTTCTGTGCAACTTAAATTGAATTGCTGGGGGCAGATCACATAGGCTGGTAAAGTAGTCAAGAGTATCCCAAGCATAGAGGCAGGCTGAGGACTAGGAAACCTTTGGAAGCAGCAATCTCATGAATTGTAGGTGACAATGGTGATTGTGTGACTCAGGCCCAGTGAGCCAAAGTGTCCAAGCTATGGGACTTATTTATTGATTGATTGATTATAAACATTTGTTAGCCACCCCCTCATGCCCACGGCATCCCAGGGCGGCTTACAACATAAAACACACAAACAAAATACCCTAAAAAATCTATTTAAAAATACACAACCCCATTAATCAAACCTAAAATATCATAAAAATATCTTTAAAATACCCCCCAACTACCCCACCCTCCCATCCTCCCCTCTGAAGGCCTGGGCGAACAGCCAGGTCTTACAGGCTCGAGATAATGCCAACAAACCTGGGGCCAGGCGGGCTTCCTCCAGGAGGGAGTTCCAAAGCCATGGTCCGGCCACTGAGAACACCCTCTCCATTGTGGCCCCCTGTTTTACATGGCGGACCTCCAGAAAGGCGCCCCTGGTAGGGATTGCTCTGAGGCGCGGAGGGTGAGGCGGTCCCCGAGGTATGAGGGGCCCAGACCGTGCAGTGCTTTATAGATCAACACTAACACCTTGAATCTGGCTC
>QEPC01010754.1:342153-352479 GCA_003113815.1 Sphenodon punctatus
CACCCCCCCGATTACCCTGGGACTGGGAGTGCAGGATTCGGGAATGGGAAGGAATATGGGATGGGAGGGAAGCAATCTATCTGCAAATGACTCCGGGGGGTGGGGTGGTAAATCACAGTCATAATCACAAAACTCAACAACCGGCAACGACAACCAACTTCATACGTATCAATGATGAAACTTGTAAATCACAGTCACTTACACAAACGTTTTTGGTAGATTTGTGATCAAAATTCAGCAACGGAATCTCTCTCTATCCTAGTGTCACGCCGCGTCACCTGTGTCGCTGCTCACAGCAGCTCCGTCCTTTCCAAGGGGAATAGGATCCAGGGAGGAAAATGGTAGCAGCCCCTCTATTTAAAGGGGCAGCAGAATGAAATTTAAATAAAAACAAAAGATAAGGGCGGTCTGGTCTCTGAACCTGGCCACTCAAATTGGGTCAGTGCGGGTCACGCGGAGCCAACAGAAAACAGTTTCAGAAATCTGGATGGCGGAACCATACTGCAATGCTGCAATACTCACAGAGCTGCTGCGCTTTTACAAACCTGCCGCTGCCGCTTGAAATCTGCAGTGGAGCAAAAATACCACGGTAGCAAACGCGGAAAGCCGCAAGTGAAGGCATCAAAAAGCTCCCTCTTCCAACCCATGCTGCTTTGTGTGGAAGAGAGCTTTCCATCGGTAAAGGCTGCCGCGGCGGTATGCCGCTTCACCTCTAACCTGGTGTATGTGAGGCTTCTGTGGGTTCTCTCTGAGGCAGAGCTCCGTTGTCCAGGGGAGTTCTCCGAAGCAGGGAAGGTTCAGCTGATAGGAGGAGGGAGCTCCTTCCTCTAGCTCCTTCTCCTACAGCCAATTAGAGTCAGGGCTCTACCCCAAGGGGCTTACAGTCTAAGATGCCTCTTGTCTAACTCTGATTCACGAGGCCCCTGGAGGAAATGCCAGTATGTTCTTGCTATCTTTGTGAGGCTCGAATTCACTTTTGAGCCTTTTTGCCAATAGCTGAACAGCTTGGCTGATCTCAAGCACTTTATTGTGGTTAGTGATGGAGTTATTTTGATTCAAGCATTGGGAGGGGAGAGTCTGGGTTGGAGGGGGAAAGCACTGGGCAACCTGGAGGTCCAAGAGGACAGTACAGGAGAGTCTCGGGGTATGAGTTAGGCAGTCCTGAGGAGGTGTGTTTGGGGGTGAGGTGGAGCAGCTAGCTATGGGAATGGTGGGGCTCTCACCAGGCCATGCAGCTGCTTCCTCCCAGCATGCTTTGAACATGTACAGTGAAAGGCCTCCTCCTCCTCCTCATACTCCTGCTTTAAAGAGACTGCAGCATCAGCCATTCTCAAAATCCCAAACACTCTATCCTTAAGTTAGGAGGGACAGGTCTTGACATTTAGGAGTGATCCTTGTCTCCCACTCCCTATATTTTCCATGCCCAGGATGGTTAATAACTGTTGGAAATACATTCCTTAGTTACATCTCCTCTAAGCACCTCATCCTGTTTGTTTGCTAGAAACAGCAGGAGTAGACAGTCAGATCAGGGAACCCTTCCACCATCCACTCTGTTCTACTCCTGCTAGGACTGGATTGGTTAATCTCCTCTCCTCAGGATGTTTCTTATCTCTTTGTGTCTGAGAGATATTCAGAGAGCTTCTTACTTCCCTCTTGAATACATCTAGTCTTAGGACTTAGCATAGATGTAGGCCTTTCCTATCCTACATGTATTTCTTAATAAAGCTACTTAATCTTAAGTATGCTTCCTGCCTGCTTATTGATGATTAGCTACTCACACTCCTCTGTAAACTCTGCATTGGGCAAATCAATGCAATGATCTCATAGTCCTTGCATTCCAACAATAACTCATCTGAATAATAAAACTGCCCTGTGATTGAACATAGTTTGCAACAGTGGAGGAAATGGATGGGGAGGCCAAGTACTAGGATATTCAGGTCAATGGGCATGAATGAATGTCAATGAACAGATCAATTAATATGTTAATGAACAGGAAGGAGGAGACTTGTGTATCCCCTCCATACATGCTCATGCCTGTTTCTTGCCAGACCTATCAATCTAATTGCTCTATGGTTTGAATTCTAGATCTTCCTCCAGCTTGAAACTGAAGAAGCAAGTGCGCCTGAGTGAGGTGTGGACTGGCTCCTGCCTCAGTGAAGTGTCTGAGAAAAAGTTGAGCCCCGAGAACTCATTTGTTATTGGCTGGCCTACCACCAACTGCGTTGTCACCTTCAGGTAACACCTAGTGCTGCTTTGTCATTTTGCTGCTGAGAGCCAGGGTTGCCAAATGGCTACGGTGTTGGCTTTGGACCTAGGAGACAAGGGTTCAAATCCTATCTTAGCATGGCTTTGCTGGGTGACCATGGGAAACTCACTATCTTTTAGCCTCTGTTCCCCATCTGAAAAACAGGACTAATACTAATCCCAGGACTGTTGTCAGAGTGAACTGGATAAGGATTGTAAAGCACTTTGAATGACAAAAGTAATGTAGAAATGAGACATAAGAATTCACAGCTGCCATTGTGCTGCATACTAGGAAGTGTGGCAGAGGTGAGCAAACCCCCCTGGCACTTGGGGCAAACATGGAGTTAGCTGTACAGAGCCTAGGATACACAGAGAATTAGCTTTGACTTCCTATGGAAGAGACTGGTAGCCAATTCCTTATGACATGCTGGCATCATTATCAGTGCAATGGATTGGATACTACTTCCCAAGGCTACATTTAAGTAACAGATTATTTTTCCCGGTGTGCAAATAAAATTGAAATGGCATCCCTTTTAAAGGAAGACATTACCAGGGTAAGGGCAGCATATTAAACACATATTGACTTGCCAGGAGAGCACGTGGGGATGGGATAGACAGCTAAATGAGTCTTTTGAAAATAACTAGGGTGTTCACCGGCCTTTTCCCTTTTGGAGATTGTTCCTGCAGCTGTTCTTCTACCACTTTTTTATATGTATAGAGGAGTGTGTTATGCCAGACTGACAGCCCTGGAGAACTCATCCGTTAATTTGTTCAGTGGGTACAACACAAATTGTTCCAGAGCAACCTTCTGTCCTACACTTGCCTCACCAGTGGGCCCCTTCCCCGCAGAAACCACATCTACGAGTGGGAGAGTGCTTCATCTCCCTGGGCCATTCAATCCTTGGTCCCTCTGTTGAGATGGCTAGCAAATGAGGATAATCCTCTCATTAAACTCAATGAGAGCCGAGCCATTGGGTGTAAACAGATGGATGGTAGCCCTGCCTCTGCTCCGTGGCGTGCGGGCCAATTGCAGGCCGCAGCAGCCACTGGGTCCATGTAAGTTCAGTGCAGGCGGGGCTATATGTGTGGCTGGCCACCCCTGGAGCAGGTGGGGTGGGTCCATCTGAAGACATCCATTGACTTCAAGGAGGACAACACTGCCCTGTTCACCACTATCTTGGTGGCAGGAGACCTGATGAACTCATTGAGGATCTCACCACAAATTCATTTCCCATTGGCTGTTCAGTATCCATTGAGCAGCAGGAATACTGCCTTTCCCTTTACTATGCTGTAGACAGCAGGCATCCTCACTGGAGGATTCAAGCATGTGATTCATTGGGCGGGTCCTTATTTTTGCAGCAAATGTGTGTTTATCCAGGCCACAGTACGGGTACGATTTCCCTCACGTCACTAAGACATGAGTGACTGATACCATCAGCCAAGGCTTCTAGGAATTGCAAGCCTAGGAAAGGAAACTGCAGGAGAAAGAAAATACAAATGAAAGGTCATTGCAAAAATAAGAAAGTTGCGTGAGTTGTTGAATCCAATGCCAGGGAAAGACTTTTGCTCCTTATCAATGTGTTTCGCAGCCTAGCCAGGAAATCTAGCTCAACACAACTGGTGTTTGGTTTCTTTAAAAAAATTTTTATAATTATTCATATTTATTTTTGTTAAAATAGAACAGAACCAGGAAGGGACTGCACTTTTGTTCCAAGTCCTGGCAGGAAGGAACTGTGTTGTACAGCTAAATATAAAGGAAGCCTAGCTCTTTAGTCATTCACCCTTTTATATTTTAAGGTTTTTATTATGTGCATCCACATGGCCAATACATCCATACATTATATTTGACATCCCACCTCCTTGCTTTTATTCTTAGCTCACCTGAAGTGAAGGAACAATGGTTCTCGACATTACTGTGGTAAGAGACATACTTTTCTGCATCTCCTGCACTGTCACTCGCAATCCTTTCGATGCTATTCAAACCATTTTGTGAAAGCAAAGAGATTTTCAAAGTCCCCGTTAATCTTGCCAATCCCACCAGATTCATCAGATGCATACAAGTCCCTTCTATTAATTCTTCTTGGTCACAATTGTTCAAATAATTCCAAAATACAGTCTTGATTTTCCTCATAGCCAATCCACTCAGCATGGAAAATTAGCATCCATCCTTTGGGTCACTGATACAATCATTCCATTTAGATCGGCTTGTCATTACCCCAGGTGTCAGGATACATTTATTAGGGGGGGGGGGGGCCTTAAAATTGGATAGACTGTGAATTTAGAGATTTGTTTTTTCTCTCTCTCCCTTTCTTTCTCTCTTTTACTTCAGGCATATCAATGAGAAAAAACAGAACGAGTATCCAAAAAGCCTCCCAATCCAGATTCTCTTACTGGATGCTGACAACTGCACTTCAGTGAGTACGCCTGGGAAATTCCTGAGGCTGCACAGCCATCTTTTGGGGATGCCGGAAGCTGTGGACTTCCTACATTAAAACAGGGGGTTGGACTAGACGAGCTTTGATGTCCCTTTCAACTCTATGATTCTATTTCTTTGAGTCCTCATATTCTTGACACTATAGGTGTTTATAGACATTGCTGCATGTCCTGGGGAGGAGGGGGCACCCCCAGTTGGGACAAGTCAGGGAACAGAATAAACGTTTCCCCTGGCCTGACCTGGCTCAGGGAGTGACATGCGACTGGCTGGCCTACCCCCACACTGTGGCCGACACCCTGCCCCCCACCATGATGGGCAGCCATGGCAACCCACCACACTGGGGCCAGGTTGGTGTGAAAACAGATGCGCCCACACAGTTTGGCCCGCTATGGATGCCTGGGTGACCCTTGGGCCCGCAGTGCGGCCGCGGTTCCTTCGAAGCCCACGTTTGTGGGCCAGCTGCCTACTCTGTTGGGGTCTGTACTGGGCTCACGTCTAGCATTCCAGAAACAGAGGGTATTTTCAGACGTTATGTTACCACACTCAACCACGGTGAATCCCCCATGGTGGTGGATGGTCCCGTAACATCTGGTTGCTCGCCGGCAGATGTTCACCACAGTGAACCACCGGCGGTGAGCAAAATAACCACACTTTCGAGGATGGTCCGGGCACCATCCCTGAAAGCGTGGTTAATTGAACCACAGCCCGGAATCGGTGGACGGTAATGTCTGTTATCGCCGCTGATTCCGGGCCGTGGCCCAGACCCTGGGTCAGAATCGGGCGCAGCGGCCGGATTGGCCACTGTGCCCGCCCATCTCCAGGAGGGCGGGCGGCTGGGGGAGCGTGGGGGGGGGGGACTGTGCGGCCGCACGTTGCGCTGCGCAGCCCCAGCCTCCCCTCCCCCCAGATTCCTCGCCGGAATCAGCCAGCACGTCTGCTGGACGTGACGTTTTGATTCCGGCGGGGAAGCAAAAGGTGATTCCGTGATGGGGCCAATAGGCGCCCCATCACGTCTGAAATCACCCAGATGTGCGGGTGAGATGCTGGCCCAGGCAGGCCATAGTGGGCTGAACCAGGCCAGCATCATGTCTATTAACATCCTATGTTCTGGGCCTCATCTTAGCTTTCTGATGACCGCATTTCCTCAGGAAATGATTCCATTTTCCCATTGTGTTACTAGTGTTCTGCCACCATTGTTTCACTCTATGGTCACAATAGAGCTACCTGATTGGGTTTCATCTTTGACTGCCCTATAGATTCCATTTCTTTTGTGATGCCTTATGTGTGCAATATTAAAACAGTAGATAGATAAATTTATTACGACGTTGGCTTTCGCCATAGTCAAAAAAACATCATCTTAATTAACATATTACATACATCATACGACAGAGAAAGACATTGACCCATACAAATGAAAAATATAAAATTAAAATATAAAAAAGAAACCCCATTCCCCCAAACGGGAGAAATAATAAAACAATATTAAAAGGAGCTTGCATTGAGGTCCAGAGACACAGCTATCCAACAGCATCTGGCCTCAATAAAGCAGTGGAGAGTGGTTCCAGATTTTGGGACAATAAAAACCAACTTTGCCCCAGAACCTTATTTGGATCTTCTCTCTAGTGCAACCTTGAGAAGGAATATTACCCACCTCAGATTTGCCCAGATCAATACAGCAGTGTTGGAAGGTCGATTTGGGGGTCTGCCATTTGACCAGAGGTTATGTTCCTGCTCCTTGCACGAAATTGAAACAATGGAACATTTTGTTCTACGTTGCCCATACTATCGTAGGATACGTGATACTTGACTATCCCCCTTAATAGAATTTGTAACCAAGGGGGGATTAGTGGACATCTTTAAAGCCTTGCTGAAGTTATCATCGGTAGACATGCTTGTTGCTTTGGCAATTTTCATTAAATTGGCTATTGAAAGGAGACAGCTGATTTTGGACCAGCGTCCTTTGCTTTCCAACCATAAGCCAGATCCTCAGGCTGGGTAGCTGAGATGATATGTAATTCGTCTCTTCTGATTATGAACTCTTGATTTTATTAATTGTATATTGTATTAAAACAGTAATAGGAAAGATGAGGGACCGAGTTGGATTCCCATTGTACTACAACTGTGTGTGGGAAGGATCAAATCAATACAACCTTTCCATTTTTGCAGGATATCTCCAGTAAAAACACTAGTGAACGCAATCCTGCCTACATTGAAGTTAGTGGAAGTTTTAACTATTGACTTCAATAGAGTCAGGCTTGCATCCATGAGGTTATAAAACCAATATCACTAATTCCAAGGTGTTTCAACTGCCGCATGTTCAAAACCAGGAAATACACACCCACATCATCTCTGACCCTGACAGGTGAAAATAAAGAAATGCTTTGTCTTGAGTTTCACACTGATAATGTAACCAAACTTTGTAACCTCATTAGTTTTCTTGTGTTTTCCTTGTCTAGACCACCACAGTAAGTGTTTCCAACACGGAAACAGCAGATAGTGTGATCAAGAGGACAGCTTACCAGCTTGGACTTCCTGTAAGTGGTCACTTATACTGTGCTAGATATTAGTTTGGGAAGTTGGTAACATTTTATTTATAGATGTGCTGAAGTCTGGTAAAAATCTGAAGATGATTTGCTCTTGTTAGAGCAGGAGTGGGGAACTTCAGGCCGAGGGGCCAAAATAGCCTGTGGCTAGCTTTTATGTGGCCCCTTTCCCCTGGATCTAGTCCTTGGATCCAGTTCCTATCCCCAAGCACTGCAAAACCGAGTTCAGGGCAATGGAGCAGAGATGATGGCATACGCACAATAGGAGATGGATCCATGGCACAGTTCCATGATCTGAACCCTCCTTTTCTTGAGGGCACCCCTTAACCACCCCCTCCCCATTGTGTATGCGGCCCTCAGATCTCAAACTAATTTTCAAAGTGGCCCCCCAGGAGGAAAAAGTTTCCCCACCCCTGCTTTAGCATTCTCCAGATTGCCAGAAGGGACAAAATATTTTGCAATTATCTGTCTTAACTATATGCATTTAATGGGCTAAATTCAGATTGTGTGTAATTAAACACCATGCTACTGATTTCACAGGACTGCAGGGCTGACCTTGGCTTAGATTATCATCAAGGACCCATGGTCACTGCATTTCTCCCATTGACAATCATGGATAAAACACAGTGAACAGGGTCCCTGATCTATGATTCATCCAGAAGCACAGGGCTATCAGGATGGGGAAGGTTCCCAGACTTGAGAGTCACATACCAAATTTTCCATATCCAGAGAGCTATAAGATACTTTACATTGATCATGGCTTCTTCCTTTCCAGGGACAGGATAGGATAGCATAGCTTCCCCAGCTCCCCTCCACAACACCCATCAAAGCTCTGGTTCCCAGGCAGTCTAGTGGGTTTGGGCAGCAGCAATAGCAGCTCAGGGCACAGTCCCCTGCTCAGTGGCCCCCAGAAACCTCTGGCAGCAGTGGAATTGGCAGCTTGGCTTCTCTTGCTCCTGAGAGCGCTTCATGGTCACACTCCAGCCAGCCACTTTGGAGAAGAGCCAGATGTGGGTCTCAAACTTTCATTTTTCCCACCTCTGGTGTAATTCCGAGAGTAGAACTACCAACACATGCGGGGTGCAATCCTGGCTCCAATGGGAGTTTAGCTGTTGACTTCAGTGGAGTCAGGATTGCATCATAAGTACATAAACGTGGAGCTTCATTTATTATTAATGATTTCTTATTAGTAAAAAAGTAACACTTGTTTTGCACCATAAATTACCCTTTGATTTTTACACATATGTATGCCACCCCTTTCCTATCCCCAAAGAACTTGTAATGTAGCAGAGAGAAGGAGAGCTGTGTATTTCATATCTGTATTCAACTTGCATAGAAACAATTAGAAAACTCTTGCGCTCTTGTTTCACTATGCAAGCTGATGAGAGAAAAGAAACGTGCTGGCCTCTGAGCACTCAAACAGTCCTGTGTCCGAACCGCCATATCAGCCCAGGCAAAACACAGAACTCTTTTGGGTGTGAAGTCGGTGCTGTATTTCCCATTCCCTCACTGGTTTGGAGCCAGTAAATGCCGACATTCCTGTGGAATCTAATGAACTGGTGGGTGTTGTTTTATCAATATGTCAAGAGACTTCCTGGATCTGAGCCTTACATGTGCACGTTAAGGAAGACTTAGTTTGGGTTTGAATGTTTCTGATCCCCTTTCTTTCCCTCTCCTGAACTTTTCACCTTCCTCTCCACGCCAGAGAAGCTGAATCTGACAGCCTGTCACTCTGAACTGTGTTGCTTTCCCAGAAATTTACAGCCATGTATTTCCTGGCCCATGACCTGTTCAACTATTATCTCTTTTCAATTGTTTTGTGTTCTTTCTCCAGCTTCCCTGATCCTTCTTTCCAGTCCTTGGTCCAGTTTAATGAGGGTTCCACCCTCCCCCCTTCTTTTCCTTAATCCACAGGGTAGACCAAGCGACTACCACCTCTGGGCGATATCAGGAAAGGATGACCCTGCGTACCCCCTTATTGGTAAGAGTTCTTCCCCCTTTTAGGTAATACACCACCCAACATGTTGGGTAACATTTTTGATCTATTGAAAATCCCACACAACATGCTGGCCCTTTAAATAAATGGTCATGTGGAATATGCCGTGAGCAGACATTCAGAATGAAAGGTACTGGGCTGATGGCCCCTGGGCCCAAATCAGACTAGAGATCTGATTCTGACTGATCCAGAATTGCATTAAAAATTAATTGCCTAGAAAAGCTGTCTGTGAGTCTCTGGCAGTTCTACTGAGGATAAGACTCAAGGTAATGAGATTAAATTAACGGAGAAAAGACTTACCGGTTAAATATTATGAAGAATTTTCAACCAGGGCTGTTAGGCAGTGGAATAATTTGCTAAGTGCAGTTGTGGAAGCTTCATCACTGGAGGTCTTTAAAAATCATTTAGACAGGCTTCTCTCAGGGATGGTGTAGATCTAGATACTGGGGATCCTGCTTCATGGCACGGGGCTAGATTGTAAGCCGTAGGCAGGGACCGCGTCTATCTTATTGTTCTGTAAAGTGCCAGGTACACAGCTGGCGCTACACAAATGCTTATAATAATAAAAATAACAACCCTTGGGGTTCCATTTAGGGTTGCCACCTATGTATATTTGCCGGCGCATCCCCCCAATGAGACACAGACACAGTATTGGATTTTAAACTGGCCGCACTCTTTAATGCAATCAAATCCAAGGCCGGTGGGTATTGCACAAGCAATCTGGGTCCAGTATGCTAGCTCCTTAACTTATTAACAACAGCACTGACAGGGATGTGCCCTCCCTTGTCAGTACCCAACAACATAACGTAACGCCCCCCTTCGACAGCACCCTGGCTCTGGCCGAAAGGGGGGACCATCCCCAACTGTGGGGTTGAGTAAGGAGGTAAGTACCCGCAAAGCCAGCAGACCGTGCGTGTACTTGCTGACCCGTCTGGGTACCCCTCCCAGGGTGGTAAACCCCAGTGCTTGCTGCGCCAAGCATTGCCCTGGGTGTTCTCTCCCCATCTCTTAAGGAGATGACTCATTCTAACCTACACTTACCTATTTATCCTACTGTAGCATACTGGACCCCCGCTGAGTGCGACAATTATTACCCTCAAATTCCTCCT
>QEPC01010754.1:352908-382782 GCA_003113815.1 Sphenodon punctatus
CCACTTATGAAAAATACAAGTTGCAGGGCCTTCATTGGTGCCAGAGGTGCCAATACAGGCCCTGCAACATGTATTTTTCATAAGTAGCCTGGAAAAATATACATAGGTGGCAGTCCTAAATTCCATGATTCTGTGAATCTACACGAAAGCTTAGCCTGGTTGCCCCAATCCTTTGAGATGCTGAGTGTAATAGATTGCTGTTTATATGTGGCTCCGTTATTGAGACTCCATTACAAGCATAATCTGTAGCACATCAGTTTACGGGAGGAGCATAGTAGCCAATCCACAACTGCAGATTCAACATAGGCAACACCCTAAGCAACTATAGCTAAGGATTCACATAAACAGATTCAACAGCCTACTTCAGTACCTCACAATAAGTCTAATGATTGTCCTCATTTCTGAGTCACTTCAGTGGGATCAGGATCAAAGCCTTCCACCCAAAGCAATGGCAAAAGAGGAGGAGGCAATCATGCTACGGTCTCAACAGGCTGTAAAGTGACTGAAGAGACCTTTTAGAGCCTGCTCCTCACACATGGAGATTGCTCTTAAAGTACTTTTACCCCCACATTACCATGGCGCACTAAACTCAATGCAGAGTTTCCACACAGCATTTTGCTTTCTAGGATTAGGTTCCTCGGTCTGACCTCACAGCATTCACCTGATGTACTGTTGGTTCATACTAGCTACCTGGCATGAGAAAAGCAATATCCCAGGCTGCAGTTCTCTGGTGCTCAGCACAATGCCTTGTGGTCCTTTTCAGAATTGCATTGTGGGAATAATAATAAAATAATAATGATTAAATTATATTTATATTATATAGCTCCCTCTGCCAAATGGCACTCAGGGCATTTCACAAACTTAATACAATAAAATACAATAAAACAATCTAGAATCCATTTAAATAGGGGAATCCATTTAAATCTAGAGTTCTGTTTAATAGGGGGAAGGTAAAGGGGGAGAAAAAATGCATTAAGGGGAGCTAGTTGTGGATCCTCTAAAGGCATCTGGAGAATAAAAATGTCTTCTGGTGCTTTTTGAAGATGAGGCGGGTGGAACTGAGATGGATATCTGGAGGGTGGGAGTTCCACGCTGAGGGGCCCATTACAGCAAAGGCCTAATTGCCTGCTGACTTAAGGGGCGATGGCAGGATCCCTGTATGTTTGGAGTGCAAAGGGGACTGTGGATCTCTGTGTGAAATATTGTTTGGGCATGATTATTCTGTCTTGCTGCTGGGGTGGTGGTTGTTTTATCAGCACTCTCTTCAGGCTTAGCTTTGGCATGAGGCAGTAGTAGGTGGCAGCCTACAGGTGGTGAATTTAGGAGGGATGGAAATATGTTGCCCTTTTAATTCACAACCCTGGTGCTGCACTTCTGGAACTCAGAAGCATTCTCTCCCAGCCCAGAATGCACTGGTGTTCTAGCTGCCCTTTATTGTGGGCTGGGCTAGACTGACAGGAGTGGGAGGGCAGGTGCTGCTTCCCTGTGCTGAATCATGAGGCTTAGAGAAACTGACCAGGGAAAGAGGAGTCTGGTCAATTTCACCACATTTCTGTTCAGAGCATGGTGGGTTCCCTGTTCCGTTCCTGACAGTAAGCACCAGGGAACCCTATCTGCAGGTTTTAATTGCAGTTCACTCAGTGATGTGGCCACCCACACCACGTCTTCGTTGGCGACTTTTGAAGTCTCTTATTAAGGGTCAAGATATTCAGCTCATTTTGTTGATGTTTGTTTATTTTTTCAAAGCATTCCAGCTCACATTTAAGGAAATTGTTTTCCAGGCAAGACGTCAGATCCCATTAAATGGATGGTTCCATTCCACAAGGCATTTTGTGTTGTGTTAGTCTTAATACTCCACCCTAATCCGAAACCGATCTCTCAAGGAGCCAGAGGGCATTTAGGGGCAGTGTTGCTTTGAAAGCTGTTTGTTTGAAAAGTTCCTTTTTTAAAACAATTTCAAGTTTATATTATCAAAGCTAGAAGTGGAGGCTGGGAGGAAAATAAATTTGTATATATGGGATGCGGAGCCAGAGTTCTAAACAAGAGGATGGTTTAACGAGAAATGATTTCAGTAATAGAGAGAGGGGAAAAAATTAAAATAAAACACAGCATTTTGTCTTATAAATTCCAGGAATTAATCATAGAACACAACGGAGCTGGAGTTTGGTGGGGAGGGATTATATATTTCCTTTTGCTCCGTTGGCGAAAACAAGAGAGTGAAGTAAGATGAAATGTACAATTAAAATTAGACAGGGTATTTACTTTGGCAAAGTATTTAAAACTTGTCTCTCCAACCTTTCCCATAGTAACTCATAATAACAATTTCTATTCTTACGTTTGACACTGTGACAGAACCATATTTAGGACAGGGCCAGTTGGGTAGAGGAAGAATAAAATCAAATCTGAGGTTTTTCCAAGGTTCAGAAAACTCTGGTTATTGATTTTATTGTATTCTCACGTCTTCCCAATTCTTAGCAAGAACCACAACCATCTCTCTGTGCCTCTTGTTTCCTGGCTCAGCCCCCAACACATAGCCCTTTTCACACAGACACTTGTGTGGGTGTTACATTGTATTGTTTGTTTGTTTGTTTAGTCATGGCATTGGCTTTCGCCCTAGCCAGTTATGGAATGGCATACAACATAAACAAAAGACAGATACAAATAAAATAAAACTATGAATAAACATAAGTAATCACAAATTTAAAATAATGGTGGTAATTCATATCAAGAAACACAAGTACTAAATCAAGGATACCCAAACTAACCTTCTAATCTTAAATAAAACCAAAACCCTGGACCCAAGAATACTCCCTGAATATAGACTAAAAAGTCCTTACTTCTCCAGCAAGAACATAGGATGCTGGCTCCTAATCATGGCAGCCTGGGTCGAAAAGCTGCCAGTCTCTTAATAACATTAATATTAGTCTGTTGATGTAGCCAGGTCAGCTTCTCACGTTTAGTAAAATAAAAAATAGGGCCACCAGGGGAGTCAACAGGCATTCTCTTATATCCTTAAAGAACAAGCACTCTAGAACATAGTGAATCGAATCCTCTACCATATCAAGGCCACAGGCACACTTTCTTTTCTCGCGAGGGTAGCCTAAGCTACGTCCTGTTGTCATAGCCGAGGCCATTTGCTCAAGACAGAGCCTAGCGAGATGCAGGCAATGTATAGGCTTTAAATATAGCTGCAGATATCTCGCCAAACCCTCTGGTTTCCAGAAAACATGCAGAGGTGCTATTCTATAAGAGGACAGCTTAGCCAAGTCATTATGCATTGTTATATCTGCAAGACATTGAAATGTCAAATCCTTATCTTCTTTGGGAGAAAAAAATGGCATCCCTATTAATTAATTAATTAATTAATTAATTCCGGCCACTTGTATTCAAGGTACCAGTGATAAATGCTAACCATGGGGTCCTATTTCCCATTGGTCTGACCATATCCTCCAGGTAGCATATTTTCACAAGCCGGCTAGGAGGAAAAGTCAGAAGTCTAAACCAATAGGCCAACAAACACCTAGTCAGTACCAGGGACACTGGTTCAAGACCCACCTCTGCTTGCAAAAAAGATGCTGGCAATGAAGTAGGCAACCCCAACAAGGACCTAGTAAATTTGTTCTGCGGTACCTCAGCTTTGGCATTAGCAGAGAAGCCCCAAACATCAGAGCCATAGACAATCTGAGATATAACTTTAGCTCTGAAAACCCTAATGACCGCAGGGACAGCCCGACCTGCATAGGCGTCAAATCGTTTCTTAATGGCCAGCACAGATTGTGACGCTTTCACTTTCCTGCGGCCAATATGCTTGTCCCAGGTGATGTAAGAGGAAAATGTCACCCCAAGATAAGCAAATGTTTTGATAACTTCTATTTTGTTGCCTTCAATATGCCAGGGATAATCCCTGGTATGCCTACCCCATTTAAGGATCTTAGTCTTTGAATAATTAATCCGTAATTTTCCTAAGGCTGCTAGACGAACAAATTCAGTCATTGCTCTTTGCAATCCAGTGGGTGTGCGTGAAAAAAGAACAGCATCATCCGCATAAAATAATAGACCCACATGGGAAGACAAGAGTTTTGGCGGATGAAAATTAATATTTTGCATATTTATGCGATCATTAATATATATATATATTTATATATATATTAATGATCGCATAAATATGCAAAATATTAATATAAAAATAACAGGGGTGCTAACTTCCTCCAAAAGTGGCATGCTATTGGAAGCCTGAGATGGTTGTAACCGTTCATTGTGAGGAGGAGAGCAGGAATCAGAAAGAAAGAAACTACTACTCGTTACCAGGAGACCCATGAAGAGGCTTTTTGCCACAACATTATGCTATTTGGCATTTGGCAAAGACAAATTCATTTAGGCTCTGTTATGGGACTACTATTTGAAGTATCTGTTTATTGAAATTGTAATATTGGGTGAAAACAGACATGATGCTAACTACCCTTTAACCACTCTTGGTGGTTATATATATGCATGTTGCAGAGCTGTATTGGTGCCCTATGCAGCCCTGCAACATGCATAAATGACCACCAAGGGTGGTTAGCGTCATGTCTGTTTTCACCCATTGATGAAAGTGTAGCTTTGTAATGCACTGAGGAAGGACCCAATACAAAATGCATTTGTTTGTTTTTTTAAATCTTTTCGCTACATGTTGCAGGGCTGCAGGTGTGCTCTTTGGGTACCCTGCAACATGTATAATAAAATGTAACCCCCATTTTATCAATATTAGCGTGTCTGTGTGAAAAGGGCCATAGGTGCTTTGCTTGTTGATATGAGGACAGTCCTATCAAGTTCAGTAGTATTAGAACTGCACAAAGAGATCACAAGCCTTCTGGAGCAGGGGCTTTTATTGTGCATTTGCACTGTGACCAGAAAACGGGGCCCAATCCCAGGAATTAATCATAGAACACAACGGAGCTGGAGGTCCTGAATCCTCCAGGCACTAATACTAATACTTTGCTCCTCTGATCATGTTTGGGAACTTGAGAGAGAGACTGGCTGCCATTTTGGTTCCAAATTTAAGAGATGGAGACAGAGTAGTTCAGATGATGAAGCCCAGCCCACCATGTTTGGTTGCTAGAGTATGCAGACTTTCAGAACACACAAGGCCCTTCCTCAGGTATGTAAAAAGCCAGAGCCATGAATGACCAATAAGGCAATATGATCTATCCCTCCATTCCAAAAAGATTATCTTCAGTCCAGTAACTGTTGTTTTGATTTTTAGACTTGCCTTTGCTCTGCTCATGTTCTTGGCCATTTCTTACATCGCAAAATGTGACAGAATCTTCATTGTTGTGCCTTCATTTTCCTCTATTCTTTAGCAAATTTAGGGTTCTTGAAACATGCTAAAATGGTAGGTTTGTAAACCAAACTCCTCTGGATGCAGCATGAGAAGAAATAAAATAAGGTTTGTCTGCACCCCTGACATCCATTGATGCACCTAGCTGATATGTTGCACAAGCAATACAGCCTCCATGAGCCATTCACTCCTAGGACTTTCTACCAAGACTGCCAAGCTGGAGGAGAGTTAGTTCTTATTGTGGTGGTAGTTGTGGTTTGTGGATATCTGCCCAATAGAAGTTATACTGGAATGCCTAATTATTTTCACCTAGTAAAATGTTACAGTTCTGCATTCTCCCTTAGCCTTGACATTTCTCTGGTCTCCCATTGTAACAGGTCACGAACAGCCTTTCAGCATCATCGTGAGCTGCCTCCAAGAATTTGTAGACCAACCACAAGGAACCAACAACAATACCCTCTTAGCTGATGGGATGGAGGCTTCCCTTCTGGATCAGTTGCCCAAGGACAGGCAGTGTCAGTTCATCCTGAAACCCAGACCCCAAACTTCAATGCAGCTGAGGAGAGGTAAGAGGCAGCACAGAGTTTTGAGGCCCTGGGAAGAGAGGGATGAATCTGTTTGAGACACTGATGTCTATAGAGTTATACCAGGGCTTGATTTGGTCTTTAATATCACCTACTCATGAGCAAACCCATGAGTTTCATGAACAAAATCCATGAGTTTCAGGGTGTCAACAAACGTAACGTAAACACGCAGAAACTACATGCTGAGGATTGCCAATGTGGGCAATCCTGAACACACAGCTGACTTTTTCAATTTACAGCTCATGCATAGCCGCTACTGTGGGATAGCAGGGGCTTGCCAGTCTCAGATAGCCTTGATGAATTGTGCTGGTTGCTCCCTGGGACTGGAGGTACTTCTCCTAGTGTTGCTGCAGAGGATGCCTCCCTGGCAGCCGTAGATGTGGAGAGCACACCAGGGGCTTCTCCTAGACTTACCTCACCACTACTGCTTTCCCCGGAGGTGGCAACAAGAGAAGCGACATCAGAGAACAAACCCGGTCCCCTACCAGCTTTCATTCGCTTCCCACCTTGCACTTAGGTGTTGTGAGATCACCAAACAGATCTCATAACAATCATGTGCAAGTCCTTACCCCTCCTAACTAGCACGCACACCTCCACAGGGCCCACTGTAAGTGGTTATTGTGTAGTGGCTACACTGAGCTAAGAAACTGGTGTTACTTCCCAAACGTGACAATAAACACTCACTTGTTAGTGGTTACTGTCATGCCTATTAACACCCTCAGTGGTAGCAGCGTTCACACTTAGCTCCCAGTCCTGAAAGCATTCTGCTAGAGCAAGTACTGCTCGCTTCAATGGGGATTGCACTACTGGTGCACTGAGAGCATGGTCAGGGGTCACTATTAGCCTGACCTTTGACCCCAACTTTCTGTAGGTTTGATTTACACTCAGTCGCAAATTTAGAGCACAGTCAGTGAATTCAAGCTGAAATGAGCATATGAAGCGAATATCAAATTTGTCAAATTCAGCATCCACAAATTTGCAATTTCAAGACAAGTTTGGGGGAGTGAATTCAAATAATTCTTTTCAAAAATCACACTGAATTTTTGAGTTTTGCATGTCCGTCAGTTTGATATTTGTATATTCACACTTTGCAAAGTGTGGTATTTGTATTTTGATATTTGTGTGTCATTTTTGTATTTGTGTGTTCAACTTATTTCTGGTATTCTGCAGCACTACATTCCCTATATTAGTTATTTGTGTATTTGGGCAAATAAATAAAGAGCCAAAAACATGAAGTAGCAACGTCCCAAATACCAAAGTCACTGCTAATGAATTAATGAAATATTTACAGACTTGTCTACAGCTAATGATTGTACAGTGCTGGGTACGCTACTGGCTCAATAATAACAACAACCAGGCTGTGGATATTGGAGTACTAAATAATGAAGCGATGGAGTAACAACAAAGCAGTTATCATGGTGATAAACTCTGTAACTGCTACAGATTTGGCGCTTTGTTTCTCAAAATGGATTCCCAAATTCAATTTACAAATTTGGGGGCTACAATTTGGTTTCAACTCTAAAATGAATAGCTATGATTCATTTTCAAGATCCTACCTAAGAACCTTTGTACTGCTTCTTCAGTCCAAGGCCTTGATTTAGCTGTGCTGCCCCAAAGCCACAAGACTCTGCTGCTTTAATGTAATAAGGTCCATGCTCGAGCCATTCAGGTAACAAAAGTGGTACCTATGAAAGATTTACTTGCTAGCTGACATCATTCCTCTGACAAGTACTATTCAAATGTTTTAAAAAATGAGATCAAGAAAGTAATGCTAAATATTGTTTGGTCTGCTCTGGTTCACTCACAGAACTGCAGTTGTCCTCAGAGCTCACCCATCGTGTTGTGCTAGTGAGTGTTTGTGCAATATTTCACCTCTGTGGTCCTGGTGGTTGGCTGAACATCTATACCTATTTCATGGCAACTTCTCAAAAAAAGAGCCAGTCAAGACTCCTATGCATCTCCAGTGCACATTCAGAGTGTAAAATCTCAACAGTGCGACTCTCACCCAATTTACTACTCTGTGCAAACCTTGCCAGCTGAACACAGTGAAATCCTTGGACTTTTTGCTCTTTCAGAATCCTTTCAGAAACATACCAAAAGGAAGAAATCCTTGATTGACTGGGCCCTCCGTCGGAGTACCAGCACCCCAACAAGCAGTCCGGCATCACGGTCCCCTCCAACTCCACGGAAACTTTTTGGTCTGTCCTTATCCTCTGTCTGTCCCGATGGAATGCTCCCCAAGCCCATTATGGTAAGATAGAGCTTAGGCCATGGATCTCCAGAACCATTTGGGAAGAGGCAAAGTGAAGTCGGCATATATTTTGGAATATATCATCTCTTTATCTTTCTATCATCTATGGCTACGTTCCTCAATAGGAGGCCTAGAAGCCAAATCTGGCTCCCAAAGCCTGTTTGTATGGCCCCTGACTTCCTGCCACAGACATGCAGCTCAGCCTGAAATGCTGGAGTTAAGATTTGAGCTGAGCCCTCTGCTCTCTCTTGCTCTCCCTCTCTTCCAAGTTGAAGGAGAGGAGGAGAATACAAGCAGGGCTGAACTCATCTCTGATTGGCCGGGTGGTAAGCCCCATCCCTTTCTCTTCCCTCTCCAGAGCTGAACAACAATGACCATGGCTCAGGCTCCTTCAAGGGCCTTGTAAAGTGGAGGGCTATTCCTGGTCATGAAGGAGGAGAGGAGAATGGGCTCGCAGCAAAAATGAGGAATTGCATTGTGTGTGCGTGTGTGTGTGTACGCATGCATCCAAAACGCCCACCCAGCTCTCCTTGTTTGTTCCCATCTCAACCTGTTTCCCTTCTTTGTTTCATTTCACTCCCTGTCCCTCCAGTCCTCCTAGCCACCTTCCCACTCCACTCATGCCCACTTCACTCTGCCTCTTTCCCTGCCCAATCGTACTCTCACCAGTCCCTTTCCAACGCCCAGGAATTTGCATATGCAATTTTTATGCAGATTTATGCACATCTGGCATAAATCTGCATTAAAATCTAAATTTATTTATAAATGTATACAAAATAAAAATGTGTGCACATCTGGCATAAAACTGCAAAATTGGCCTGCCACAAAAGGTAACAGAGTAACATTGACCTGTGGTGTTTCTGAGGAACGTATCATTAGGGCTCATGAATGGGGGTGGGAGGGGGTATGCTCTTCTCCCAAGCGTTGCCCATTTCATGTACCCAAGCTGCCATAAAACAAGAAGCCACTCACACAAGTTTTGGCAGACGCTAAACATAGGGCCACTTTTGTTCTGATGGCATCTGCAGGCCTCCTTGGGCTTTCCGCAAACCTTAGTGGGGGATGCTGAGGTAGTGGCGGGGGGAGGCTGGGGGAATAGTAGGGGGATCCCTCCCAGAATGGAGGGGAAGCCCCCCTGACTCACCAAGTCCTGGTGGAGAACTGCGGTGGCAGCAGGCTCTCCTCCCAGGGGTGAGAAATGAGAGCTGAGGCAGAGTGACAGCTCCCACACACATCTGAGCTGTGCGGTGCAGGAGAAGGTAAGCCTCACACCCTCCTTCCTGTCCCGGGGAATGTGGAGGAAACAGCCCTGGCTGGACGGTCCAAGTTAACTGAAAATTTAGTGGGGCACAGGCCTATTGCCATCCCCCATATGCCTAACTTTGTGCGGATGCGCCCCTCACAAGAATTGCCCCTGTGAGCACTAACGCTATAACACTCGTTCACAGTAAGAGCGTCCCAGATTGAAACCCTGAGGCCACTTCCTGTACCACCTCAGCTTCCCTTGAAGTTTCCCCTACAGGTACTGACTGGGCTTATTCATTTTTAACTTACTGGATCTGACCCAGTCCCAAACTGAGATCTCTGAAATATCCATGGAAGCGGATAACCCATTCTAAACGTATCTGGTGCTACCGGGCTCTCTCCTAGGACATGCTGCAGCTCCTGTACCATGAAGGTCCCTCCACAAGAGGCATATTCAGGCGCTCAGCCAATTTCAAGACCTGCAAGGAACTGAAAGAGAAATTGAACTCTGGAGACAATGTCCAGGTGGACAGAGAATCTGTCTTTGTAGCTGCAGCAGTCATCACTGTAAGTTATTCCACAAGATGCCACCTTCGGGGCTAAAATATACCTTGCAGAGCAGCACCTCTCATTCAGCAAGAAGCTGCTGAGAGGAAATGTCTTTCAATGTACATGTTCTTCATATGACCATCTGCCTCCTGTACTCATTGAAAGCCATTACTTCAACAATCGTTCACATGCATAAATGGGTGTGGGTTCTCAGACAACCAGTGTCCCCTTGTCATTCCTTACAATGAAAAATGACTGTACAGATTCTCAGATAGATTCTAGTGGATTAACCCAGTGGTTCCCAAATTGTTTCCCTGTATGGTCCCATTTTGAGATTTTAATCCAGCAACGAGGGGTGATTTCAGACGTTACGTGGTCAAAGGCCACCACAGTCAATCCCCTGTGGTGGCAGCGACCACGTAACGTCTGTTGGGGGAAACGGATGTTTCCCCCCAGATGTTACCACGGTGGGGAATCACATTTGCCCCGTGAGCGGCCGAAGCGGCGGGGCCAGAGGTCGTCACGTGGCGAATGTGATTCCCCGCCGTGGTGACCCCCCGCCGTCACGTCTGGACGGCGGCCACGGGTCGGAATCCCCGCAGGGATTCCAGCCCATGGCCAAAGCGGGTGAGCGCTGCGGCGGCATTGGCCGCGGCGCCCTCCCGTCTCCCCAGAGGGTGGGCAGTGGGGAGCATGGAGGGGGCGGGGCCGTGCGGCCGCACGTTGCGCCGTGCGGCCCCGCCCCCTCCCCGAATCCTCGCCGGGATCCCCCGGGACGTCTGTTACGGCGTGATGGGGTCATCCCGGCGGGGAATTCAGATTTCATTTCGTGATGGGGCGAATGCGCCCCGTCACGTCTGAAATCACCCGAGGACATGCAAAGCATATCAAATATCAGTTGTAACTGCAACAAGTTGGTGTGACTGCACTTGTGGGGGGGGGGGGGCTGGCCCACAATTTGTGAACCTCTGGGTTAAATAAACTTGTCCTGTGCTGAAATTGAGAGTGGGGAGAACAGTTCAAACCTTGCCATTAGAAATGTCTTACCTGTCCTCACATTTGTCAGCCCTGCTTGCCAAGTCGAATTCTCCCCAATTTACTGAGAGCTCAGGGGATGGCAACATTAAACTTTTTCCAGCACAAGATACCTAATGTGCTGTGGAAGAGTAACCTGAGTGGAAGTGGTGGAAGTCCAGGTGTTTGGCCCATGTAAGGCAGGACTAGATAAAGCCTTGGAAAATGGGACATACCAGAGAGCACAACTGGATTTGAAGCTCAGGTCAGGACTGTTTTCAGTGCTGTGTCCCAAGGGAACTGATTTGCAAAACATCTCACTGTAACAATAAATGTGTTTAAAATAACAACTTATACATCATGGAAAAAAATAATAACTCAAAACTGACCAGACTACTCTGCATGTATATATTTAATTCAGGATTTTCTACGAAATATACCTGACAGTGTTCTATCCTCAGACATGCACGAACTGTGGATGGAGGCCGTGGACAAAGAAAACCGAGTGCATAAGATTGAAGCCATCAAAAGGTTTGTAAATAGCCCAGTCTCTCGGGTTGAGGGTTGTGCCTGACAGCACATGTCCCATATTCTTGGGGAGGTGTTGAAATCTACATTGGTTCACTCTGTTCGCTCTGCTGTGGATGGGAGCGCATACCCAAAGCTACTCAAAAATATTCTTACCCAAAATGAGTTATTTATTGTCAAAAATCAACAATTTCAGACAATAACATTCATGATTGTTTTAATAATCAGTTCAAATTAGAGTCGAGTCTCCTGCTTATCCAGACACCTGTGGGGACATACATGCTTTTTGCATGGATTAGAGGAGTGTCTGGAAAATAGTAGTAACAATGTGCTTGAGTTGGGAGAGGACATAAGACATGTCCATTATAAGGAAGGTTCTGTATTAGAGAGAACCTTCCTTAGAATGGCTCACTGCAGGCTACAGACTTCTAATGGTAGGGATGGATGTGCAACCACGTCTGGCACACAGCTAGGTTGCAGCTGGGTTACACAAAAATACAAGCAGGTTTTTAGCGGTGGCAGAGCTTTTTGAAAGCCAAGTTTGAGGATCAGTTTTACAGCTTCCTCTTCTTTTGCTTCCTTTCTTTTTCTCTGGGCAGTTTGGTGAACCGGCTCCCAGAAGCCAACCTCATTTTACTCAGACACCTGTTTGGAGTCTTGCATCAGATTGAGCAGAATTCAGGGGAGAATCAGATGAACGCCTTCAACCTGGCTCTCTGCATAGCCCCCAACATGCTCTGGCTTCCCAGTCCCACTGGGCCCGAAGAGGAGAGCGAGTCTACAAAGAAGGTAAACTCTAACCTCCCTTCTATGGACACTGTTCCTTTCCAAACTACAAAAGCAATGGAATGGCCGTGACAGCTAAGGACAAGCAACTTTCCATATGTGTCACCACTCCAGTCTCCTATCAGGCTGCGCAGTTACGAGGTGGGCTCTGCACTGACCTTCTCCCGGGATGGAGGTTCCAAGAGGAGCTCAGATCTTCTTAACATATGGACTCTTCTGTGGGTGGTCTAAGGAGGGGAGCCCTTGATTCCCAGTTGGAAAGCAGAGCACTGCCACCTTAGCAGAGACATCAATAGAGATAAAATGAATTGGTAGTTTTTTATATTATTCACAGTTTTTGGGGTAGCCCTCAAAATATGCAAATGATTACTGGCACCAACAAGATCAATTAATCGTTGCAACAGCCAGTCTGCAAAGGGGAACAAATTTATTCTCATGGTGCAAGGACACAGAATGTGTCTCAGTTCTTCTCAGTCCACAAGATAATAGTAATGATCAGGAGCACATCATTTGTTTCATCAGCTCAGGCTCTTGGTCTTGCCAGCCAAGCACCATTCCATGCTTCCAGCATGGCGAAAAGATAGAAGTTGGTCCTTCCTGCACCTGGGCCAATGAGTAGCTTCTGTAGTAAATGATGTGCCTGTCCAAATTCATCCTCTCCTCTCCTTGGCTAATTTACCCTCGGGACCAATGCAGGTGAAGATGTTTGTTCCTTTTGGACCCTGATGGTTCTTTTCCTTTGGCAGGTAGCCATGCTAGTGCAGTTCCTGATTGAGAACTCCCCGGAAATTTTTGGAGGCGACATTGCTGCTCTTTTTCAAAGGCCAGACCAAGAGAAGTCAAAAAGCATTGAGGATTTAGACGGTAAGGCTGTGGCACGTTTACTACTGTTGCCACCCCAAAACAGCAGCTAAGACACAGCAGCTGTCAGCTCCCTTTCCCTGGGAAACTGCAAGTTCATTCTAGGACAGCTACCAAAAGAGATCTGGATTTCCACCTACTTCTTCTGACTCTTTTCAAGGGGATTAGAGGCCTCAGGCACAGATCCCATCGGGACATCTGGATAGCTGACTTTCTCTTCCTTCATAGCCTTGCCAGGAGGTGTCCAATCCTCACAAATGTCTTCAACCTCTGTTAGTTATTCTGGAATAACTAACACGCTTCATCCATTTAAACAGAACAATAGGATGGTTAAAGTGTATTTTTGGATGGCTTGTTAATCCAAAAAAGTTGATCGTGAAAACATATCTCCCCACCCCAGTGCCCTCTCCTTTCCCCACAGCATTGTCCCTTCTGGGTTGAACAGGCAGAAAAAAAGTTGCCATCTGAATTTCTGTACGAAGCACAGCTAATGTTTTTTTGAAAAATGTGGATCTGTTTAAATAGCTAATCTAACATGGAATTTAAAGGGACCTCTATCTAACACACACAACTTCTGGCCCAGGCCTAGTGATTAGTCCAGGGGTCTTGGAGTCAAGATTATGGCTTACATAGCCAGTGTGGTGTAGTGGTTAAGAGCACAGTACTGGGACTAAGGGGAGGCCCTGGGTTCAAGACTTGCCTTAGCCATGTACTCACTGGGTGATCTTGGGCCAGTCACAGATCTCTCAGCCTAACCTACTTCACAGGGTTCTTGTGAGGATTACTAGTTGAGTTAATGTGTTGAAATGTCAGCCACTCAGGGTGGGATACTAATTGAAATAAATACATTTTCAGATCTGCTGGGCAAGCTTCAGGAAGCCAGGACCCTGTTCAGTTCCTCCAGCCATAAAATGGGGGGGGGGTAGTGTATGGCCTTTTCATAAGGTGTCATATGACGATTAAATGATCAACATTCCTAAAACACTTTGAGGGCTTCCATTAGAAGGTGCTATATTAAATTACTGGAGGAATTAGCAAGTGCTGAGCTCTCTAGGTGAGAAGTGCCAAGGAAGCCAATAGAAAGGAGCTTAGTAGATACTTTATTATTTAGATAGTAACATCAATATGCCTGGCACCAAACAATCTTAATTAGAGACAGACTCCTGCCCTAAAGGGTTTACAATCCAGAGTGGCAAGGGGAGGGGCAGCAGGGGGAGAGGCACATCAGGAGAGACAGACAGAGATACATTCATGAAACTAAGAAGTTGCAGGTGCATGTGCTCCGCTTAGTTACAAAGGGGGCAGGGGAGCATGAAGAATGAGACTGTGTAAAGACAGGGGGGCCTCAAGCCCAGGGGCCAAATGTAGCCTATGGCTAGTTTTTATGTGGCCCCATTCCAGTTCCTGGATGTGACAACTAAATCTAGTTCCTATCCCCAAGCACTGAAAAACTGAATTCAGGGTAAGGGAGCAATAGGGTTGCCATCTATGCAAATTTATAAGGCACACTTACAAAAAATACTTGTTGCAGGGCCTGCATTAGTAGGGCAGGTTGGAGGACATGTTGCAGGACCTAAGGTGCCAATGCAGACCCTGGAACATGTATTTTTCATAAGTGTTCCTTAAACATTTGGATAGGTGGCAACCCTAGGGAGCAGAGATGAGGGCATTCACACAAGGATAAGGGACAGATCCATAGCAGAGATTCATGATCTGGACCCTCCTCTTCCTGAGCGCCCTTATGCACTCCTTCCCTCCGACTTCTGTGTGGCCTTTGGAGAGTGTACTCATTTTCTAAGTTGCCCCTGGAAAGGAAAAGTGGTCCCTGGTGTATGGCGAAGTATAAGCACACAATTTATGAGGGTGAGGAGCTAGGGAAAGCCTGCCAGAAGAGGCGGGGAAGGTGGTGTGCATTGCGTTTTATGTATGCATTTCTGTGGCAGCGAACATTAGAAATTTTCATTGTCTCCCACAGTTCCACACCAGGATTCCTCGGACGAGATGGAGTTTGCTGCTCCTGACCAGGGAAGACCCAAACGCCATCATGTGCCTGATACAGATGCCATCTTTGGCCCATCCAGTGGTTTGCTACTTGACGAGGAGCAAGAAGACTGGGACTTATTTAGCGAGATCGCTGCCTGCTACCAGAGCAAAAGTGGGAAGAATGCCAGTGCTGACAGCTACGACCTCCTGGAGGAGGAGGGCTCATTCTGCTCTATTGGGTCCATCCGGTCACTCAGCCCTGCAAGGGATCGGTGCTCGTCTGAGCCCAGTGTCTGCCTGAGCTCTCAGCTCCCCACCCAGTGCCATGAACCGGTAGCCCGACAATCCAGTTGTGATGCCACCATCATGCACAACCATGTTGACTACATCCACAGGCTCAAGCAGCTGCAGCTGGAGAGCCAGAAGCTGATAGATGAAGGCTTGAGCCCTGGTGTGACTAGGACCAGGCAGAGTTTCTGGCGATCTCCTCAGAGCAGTACGAGAGTGAAGAAGCTCAGCCCTCAGAAAACCAGCCTGTCCAACAGGTCCAGCTTCTCTAGCCTGTCATCCACCACCACTTCCCCTTCCGCCTCCTCATTAAGCTCCTTAGACAGTGCTTTTTCCTACTGCTCCGAGTCTTCAGCTTTCAGCCCCACAGACATCTCATCCCTGCCTTTCATGTTTGGCACTTCCGCCAGACTCCACGCCTTGTCTCCAATGACAACCAAGAAGTCCCTGAAAGAATGGAACAAACCCTTGACCTCACCTTTGCCCTTGAACCCTTGTGACTTGGACTTACGCAGTGAGCAGGAGGAAAAGGACAAGGGTGGTAGTCACAGCATGGGGGAGGGGAAGGGTTTCAAACCCATCAGTTGGGCTGCCATGTTAAATGAGAAGGGCAGGGAGGAAGAGGAAAAGGAGATGATATGTACTGGGGGCTCCGGCCAGGCTCTGAGAAGCCACTGTTATTTAAAGGAGTCTGAATACAAAGCAGACCCCAAGGCTCACATCCCTGCTAATGGGAGTCCTTTAGGGACCAGTCCGCAAGTACAAAGGGAGAAATCAGTGAAGCACATAGAGATCAAAGGGCCTGATTTTCTTCCTAGCCATGAAAGCCTGAAGCGCACCAAGATAACAGTTTACATGGCTCCAAATAAAGAAAGCCCAAGGGGGTCTCCTGTGGAACAGGAAGACACGGACATTGCAGTGAGCATTAGCAGCACCAGCTCGAGTGGCAGCAGCAGTCAAAGTGCTTCCAAGAGCCTACAGACTGTGCGGGTCCACATTCCCCAGACGGTGTTCTATGGGCAGAACACCCCATTGGTGCTGCAGTCGGTCTCCAGGCGATTCCACCACCAAGAGAGGAGTCCGCCACTGCAGGCGAAGCAAAAACAGCTCCCCCAAAGCGTTCCCCCTCCAGAGGAGCCACGGCATGATGTCCCACTAACAGCCCATGCCAAAAGCCACAGCAAGAGCAGCAACACTTTCAAGCACACCATCCGCATCATCCTCCCGGCCGCCATCCGCAACACTGTCAGGGACTACTTCAAGCACGACGAAGCCAGGAACTGCCACATGGCGGACACAGAAGCTGTGGAAGATGAACTAATCCGGAGTAGAGCTGAGTGGCTTCAAAGCCAGTTGCAGGCCGACACACCGGAGGAAGAGTGCAACATGGCGTTGTTTGCAGAAGAGACGTTTGTCTGAAAGCACTAAGCGGAGATGTACAGACTGCCGCTCTCTCTGTTTTTATACAGAAGGTGTGAGTGAAAATATTCTGTAAGATACAACTGAGGTGTGAAGAATTTAAGAGGCTGCCTGGGCCAATAAGTGTAAAGTGGTCGTTAGCATGTACTTAATGTTGGCTGGTTGCCTTCGTCTTTCCTTTTTTATTCTTAACTACATTTCTTTTTTCTACAAAAGAGACAAATTGACATGGGGACTGAATTCCCCACAGAGCTTTCAACTTGCTGCCTTGTATGCAGAATTTCACACAGATTCGAGGCTTAAGCAATGGCCTTGCCAAGAGTCGCAGGAATGGAAGTGGGTGGAGCAGGGACTGGCCAGCTGAATGGGGAAAAAGTTCCGTTATACAAGAGACACAGTGAATCCCAGGCAACCGAACAGCCCTGGTAGCTATTTTAGAATGAGCAAAATTCCACTGTGACTGCAGTTTACAAGCCACTAGCTCCAGAGCAATCCCATTGAAGCCCAGTAGTTCATGGAATGCAGTTCATTATTATTTAACTCGTGGTTATTGAAATCCAGCTTAAACCCCCGACTCCAGAAATCCCAGCTAGTTCTTCCTCATCTAACTTCCTCGGCCTCCCCTTGCTTATTGGAATATTGAAGGGTTTCCCCTGCCAATTTAGGCTGGGTTTTCGAGGTCCCTGAGCAGCTTGGATGCTCAACTACCATTGTCATTGAGAGCAAGCTGGGTGCCTAACTCCCAGAGGCACCTTTGGGAATGTGCAGTGAAAGTGAGCCAGGGTACAATCAGAGTTTTGCTAAGGGATGTGGAGAGCTCTGGCCTCCCACCCTGATGCTCTCTACCCTGCCCTGCCTTTTCCTTCCCAAAAATCAGAGAAAGGGGCTGTTCCTCTCTCCTGTCTCTACTTCCTCTTTTCTGCCACTATTAGCCTCCGGCTTTGATGAGGGGACTGTGAATTCACGGTGCTGGGGATCAGGCCCTGGCGTCTGTCAAGGGGAGGCCCAGGCCCTAATACCCTCTCCCATGTCTGCTGTAGTACATCTGTTTTCTCTTCTCCTTGATTTCCCTGTTCTGTCTGGGGTGTGGCTGGGCCAATATGGCCTAAGTGGAGGAATCAGTTATTTCCATGGGGGCGGTGGTTAATTGAGAGTAACTTCTTCCTGGTGGCCATTCTAGCTAATGCGCACTGAACAATGGGATCCTAAGACAATCCCTACCTATTCTTGGGAGGGACTAAGTGTGGGTGGTTTGGGGTATGATGACTAAGGAGCTGTGGTAGTTGATGAGCAGTGTTGCTGAGAAGATGGTAGGTAGGGGTAGAATTGCCTCTAGCTAGGGAGCAGTCAGCTGGTTAGCTTCCACTCAGAAGTATGTGCACCAGCATGCAGACTGGTAACAGCAGACTTACTTAGAGGGGTAAAGAAAAGTGATGGGAGTTTTAGAGAGAATTTGATAACGAGATTGCCAGTGATTTACCTGGACAAGAAATGAAGAAAATGGGGTCTTTAAAAAACGGGGCCACTGCTCTCCAGAGAATTCTTAGAGTTATGAAGTAGCATGCATCTTCCACAAAGAGGTGGTCACCGTAGTAGGATGAAAATTTGGAGAACGAAGGTTTTACGGACTAGGAAAATCTCAGCAGTGAATGGTTTTTGCAGGTTTTGTTTGTAAGTGACGCAGAAGTTTTTAAACTGGGTCCCTCAATGCAACAGCAATGGGGGAAAGGAGAAGAGAAAAGCAGAAACCTGTGGATCGGGGACCGATCCTTTATGGTGTGACTTCTAGAATGCTCGTTCCTATTGCAGGAGGTGCCCAGCAGCACCTTGCAGGACTACACCTAAACCAGATGGAAAAACTCTCTTCCCATAACATCTGACTAGCTCCATTCTCCTGACCTGCTCAATGCCCATCGAGATAAGGAGGCGGAAAGCTCACCCCCCGGCTCTTTGACTGCTATTGGTAAGGAGGTAAGCGGAGGGAAAGGGAGAGCTCAGTTTGGTACACGTGGCTTATCTCACAGTCTGTGTCTCCTTTTATCTGGGCCCTTGTATCATTAAGAATGTATATACTTGTGCTACGGGCCGCCTGCTGTCATTCCTCTTGCACCTCCTCACTAAAGAGGCACTCACTTCCCTTTGCCAAAGCTACAGTTGTAATTATTTCAATAAACAAAACATGATTTTGTCATTTCACGCTTTGCAAATTCCTACTCTTGCCTATCATTTGTAAGCCTTTAGCGTTGGGTGGTAGATGTTGGATTGACAGTCCCCTTACAAAGTCCTCTGCTTAATCAGAAGACCGAGGGGATCTGGGCATCAGCACACATACTGTGTCCGGGACTTCAATTAAGGCTGCTCCCCTAACACCATTGGGTCTCCATGCCCAGTCTACCTAGATAGATATTTCTGTGGCCTCCATCCCCCTAACACATTAACATTGTACAAATATGAATAGCATCAGAGCACCTCTCTGAAGGAAGTATTATTCTTTATTTACAGCGGGGACATGGATACTGACTTGTCTGATATTGTATCAGAAGACTTGTAGCAGAGATGGAAATTAGTCCCAGATCTTCTGAGTGCCTTTGGTGCTCTGATCACAAGATCCACTTTCCTTCCTTCCAGTTCTTGGCTTCTGTTTTGAGAATGTCAGCACAGATTCCAGTTGTGATGGTGACATTTTTTTGTGCAAAGAGCTACCACAGGGTGGGGAAAACTTTTCCTTTGCGTGGGCCACTGTGAAAATCAGTACAAGCTCTGTAGGCCAGATAGGAATTGGGGGTGGGAGTGTTTAAGGCATGTGCTTAGGATGGAGGAAGGAAGGGGAGCAGGGCCGGCCTTAGTATCCATGGGGTCCAGGGCAGGGGAGAAATGTGGGGCCCAGTCTCCCAGCAGCGGCTTTGCCGGCGGCGGTCAGCAGATCTAGGGGCACTCCCCGGCTCGGGGTGCTACCCGGCTCGGTCGGGGGGTGCTACCCGGGCCTGGGCTCAGGGATGGGCGAAGGGGCACTCCCCCCTGCCCATCCCCAAGCCCAGTGATTTCGGGAGCACTTACCTCACCATCCTGGGCCCCATGCCCAGCCTGCTCGGGCGGCTCCCTGCAGCGGGCGCAGCAGTGGCAGATTAAATCTGCCGCTGCAGCCTGCCATCATCATACGTTGCAGGGAGTGTGGAAGAGGCGTGGCCTCTGCCCCTCCCTCACTTCCACTGGCGGCTGCCCCCCTTCCCCCCCCCACTGCCTGGCTGTCTTGGCCAGGGGGAATGAGGGAGAGGCAGAGGCCCTGCCTCTCCCACATTTCCCCTGGCTGAGACTGACAGGCAGCCGGGGGGGGGGGGGGCACGGAGTGTGGGAGAGGAGAGGCTTCTGCTTCTCACTCACTCCATGCCACCCCCCCTCCGCTGCCTGTCAGGTCCCAGGGAGATGTGGACCAACCGGTCAGTTGGCCATGGGGGGTCAGTCAGTCAGTTGTGTTTATTGTGAGGCCAACAGGCCATTACAAAATAACAAGACACAATATTCAGATTAAAAACCAAACAATAGCCACATCCAAAATAAAAATACATCAACTTACAATACACCCTAAGCGTGCTTTCCTGATCCAGAGATAAATCTGGCAAAACTTAGCTACTGATCTGGACATCTCCGAATCAGTATAATTAAGGAGAGTCTTGGACAAAGCGCCCAAATTCTGCTGTCCTACACAATACCGGCCCAAGAGCTCCCTTCTGGGGCCACTGAGAGCTGCACGACGGAAGAAAATATGGATGCAAGAGTCAGGTTCCTTCAGCTCACAGAGCTGGCATACTCTCTCATGTCTCGGCGTCCCATTATATTGTCCTTCTAACAGGGCTGAAGGGAAGGAGTTACACCTGAAACAGGTGAACGTCCTTCTACGTCCTGAGTCCAACCAGGTGAATAGATAGCTGGAGTTCAGACGGGGGGGTGTTCAGCCAAAGGATATTCAGGCGCAACTTCCTGGGTGGCCAGCAAAGCCTTCTCTTGTTGTAACTCCTGGTCCCACAGGCACCTGCGGATCAGAGTCAAGGAGCCAGCGAGACCAACCTGCCCTAGGGATTTGCGGGAGAAACCCAGATAGTTTAGCTCCATCTCTATCTGGTCCGACCATGGGGGGTCCCACGCGGGATCCCCAGCTCCCAGCCACCGTCAAGCTGGGAGCTGGGGACCCCGAGTGCGGGCCCCCCCCCAAAAGCGGGGCCCAGGGCAGCCACCCTGCGGTAGGGCCTGCCCTGAAGGGGAGGATCCAGATAATGGATCTACTGCATGGATCCATTCCCTCTCCTTGAGTGCATGCCCTCATCTCTGCTCCTTCCCTTGAGCTCACTCTTTCAGTGCTTGAGAACAGGGATCAGATCCAAGAAACAGCAAGGGGGCACATAAAAAAAAAGCCATGCCCAGAGATTCCCCATCTGTTTGCTATCCTATGGACCAAGACTCAACAACTCTTTTCAGAGATGGTAAGAACTTTTGATCACTCCTGTCCTAGCACAGGTTTGAATGCAGATGTCTAAGGATGAAAGAATCTGTTCAACTCAATCCCAGCTTTCTAAGCCAAACAATTTTTTATGCTTTAAGTCAGGTGATATTTTGGATTAACTATATCCTCAAGGGGACACCTGTTGAGTCTACCAGGGATCAGCTTGGCCGTTGATGGCCATTCTAGCAAAACAGTGAGAAACCAAAAGGAACTACTTTGATTTAACTGAACTGAAGTAACTACTCTGTGGCAGGGGGGCTGCCCAGAGCCCTTAGGGCTCTGGTGGGGTCTTTGGGGAATTTAGCTCAATCCCACTTGCACACACTAAACCTTTTTGCAGTAGGTACTGCAGGTGATTATAACTATCCACCTGGGTCTGGTCCTGGGGTAAGTAGTAGGGATAGGCATCTGGATTCAAATTGATCTGGTACAGCCCAGAACGGGCTATTATGGATCAATCAAAATTATGCCCTGCATCCGGATTTCCCCCCACCCTCAGGACCCTAGAGTGTACTTACCAGCCTTGGGAGGCTTGATTGAAGTTCTGCCAGTCCGCCACTGCTGTGGGGGAAGCCTCCTGGTAGGCTCTCTCATTGTGGCATGCTGCCACGGTCCCGATCACACATGTGCAAAATGGCCACCAGGCCCATTTCGTTCATGCACAGCCCTTTTCCAAAATGGTGGTGGCAGTGTCGCTGTTTTTTTGTAAAAGGGCAGCCTGTCTGCTTGTGCACAAAATGGCTGCTGTGCATGCACAGAATGGCTGCCCTCAAAAATGGTGGCAACTCTGACACCACCATTTTGGAAAAGGGCTGCGCATGCACAACAGCCCTGGTGACCATTTTGCACATGCGAGCTCTGGAGCCAGGAGCTCGGCACTGTGGCAAGGGACCCTGCTGGGAAGTCCCCTCTCAGCAGCAGCAGGCCGGTGGAGCTTCAATCAAGCCCCCACAAGGCAGGTAAGTATACTCCAGGACCCCGGGGGATGGGGTGAGGGAGGTTGGACCCACTGCCCTGGGAGGGATTACAGATGAGAGCACAAATCGGTTTCCCATTGACTTCAATGGGATCCAAATCAGAAACTAATCTGGAAATTACAGATCCAAATCCAAATGGAACCAGATCTTTAACTCAGTCCAGATGCCCATCCCTTATAAGCAGTGTCCCTTTCCTTAAATACCCACAAGACAGGAGGGGGTTCCTGACTTCCAGCCTCTCCTCATGCCAAGCCTAGTGCCACCAGTAGTGCAAGTCCTTATAGCTCATGTGTAGAGCAAAAGTCCTTATTGTTGGAATGTGCAACAGTCACAAGTAAAAGCCCATTGCAAGCCCCACAAGCTCAATATGGGGCTTGTCCAGTAGCAGGTTTTTTCTCTCTCCTTGTCTCCGCTCTTCTCCTCTCTCTGATCTCCATCTTGTCCCATGCAGTCTGTACAGTATGGAAGCATGTCTTCTGAGCTCTTAGTAAGGTTCTGTTTTGAAGAAACTTCTACTGTGTGTTATTCAGCAGAAAGCTAACTCTGCAATAGGTTATGGGCCCAGGACATCTTCAAGGCAATTTTGAAGACTAGAAGCAGCACAGAAGGAGTGCAGACTGTGAAAGAAAACTCCCAGATAGAGAGGCCTACTGACTGTGAGTAAGAAGGCCTAAATCCCAGAGAGAAAAGGGAGGGAAGCAAGTATGGCAAGCAGCTCAGAGCTCAGACTTTCAATAGGAAAGCTGAACCATGCAAACTACCAATTGTGGAAGTTTAAAGTGGAAATGCTGCTGTCTAAAGATGATCTATGGGAGGTGATTACCACGAACAGACCAGCAGCAAATCACGAGGAATGGGATAAAAAGGACAGGTTAGCAAAAGCTACAATAAGTTTATTGGTAGAAGATGACCAGCTAATCCATATAAGAAGTGAGACCACAGCAAGAGGCATGTGGATTGCATTGCAAAACTTGCATGAGAGAACTAGCCTGAATAGCAAACTGTTTCTACTGAGGAAACTATACAAAATGAGGCTTGGCAAAGAAAGTGAAATGCAGGAGCATATAAATGCCATGTTGGAAGTAGTGGCACAGCTGTGCGGAATTGGAGAAGATATAAAGGACAGCCATGTGGTAGCCCTACTCCTCTGCAGCCTGCCTGAATCTTACAGTGCCCTCATCAATGCCCTGGAGACAAGGCCAGAGGCTGAACTGAAGCTGGAATTTGTTAAAGATAGACTTGTGGATGAATTTCAGCGCAGAAAGGAGAACCTACAGAATGATCTAAAGCAGGGTAATGAGACTGCACTGAAAATCTCGGACAAAGCTCTTAAGAGGGAAACCAGAGTATGCTTCAGATGCAAAAAGAGGAACATTTAAAGAAAGACTGCTATATATGGAAAGCAGAACAGCAGAAACTGTCTCCACGAACACCTAAGCAGAGGTAAAGTCACAAACAGCAACACAGTCGCTCAACAATGAAGTGGGTGCTTCAGAGCAACGCAAGACAGCTGATCCCAAAATTGGTGTGTAGACCCCAGGGCAACGAGCCACATGACTAGCAATAAAGTATTCTTCACAGGGCTGGATCTGAGCAGTAAAGAAAGGATCTAGTAAGTAACAATTTTATAGTTGGCCATAGGCCATTACAAATTCATTAAAATTACAATTAAATAATATCATGATAAAATCAAAAGAAATTATCTACCTTGCAGATGGGAGAAGCATCAACATAGAAGGAATTGGACAAGGATTCCTATACTGCAACCAGTCACAGGGAGGCACCCTGACCATACCCATGAAAGATGTGCTTTATGTGCCCAACTTAGAAGGGGGACTCCTGTCCGTGAGGCGCCTGGCAGCGAAGGGGCTCACCATCCGTTTCCAGGGAGACAAATGCACAATTCAAAGTGTAACAAAGGTACTGGCCAGAGCCACTGCAGATGAGCACCTGTACCGTCTGAGCACAGCAAAAGAACAGGCGAAGCTCACTGCACACAAGCCACACGATGACTGCATCTACCTGTGGCATAGACACATGGGACATAGACACCTAGACAGCATCAAGGAAATGCGCAGACAGCAGTTGACCAAAGACCTTAAGGTAGCAATG
This sequence comes from Sphenodon punctatus, assembly GCA_003113815.1. Lineage (NCBI taxonomy): Eukaryota > Metazoa > Chordata > Lepidosauria > Sphenodontia > Sphenodontidae > Sphenodon > Sphenodon punctatus. The sequence continues at coordinate 377,321 of QEPC01010754.1, forward strand.
TGTCCTGTGATCATGAAATGCGACTGTTGCATCAAAGCCACGAGGGCTGCACTTCCTAAGAAGAGTCAGAATAGAGCCACAAAACCGTTTGATCTTGTACACAGCGATGTCTGTGGCCCAATGAAGGTTCCCACGCCAGGAGACAACCGGTATATGGTAACTTTCATTGACAACTATTCAAGGTACACAATCACATACGTCATGAAGAGTAAAGATGAAGTATTTGACAAACTTCAGGACTATGTGACCATGACGATCAACAAGTTCCAGCACAGACCAAAGACACTGCGGACTGACAATGGAGGTGAGTTCACAGGAAAGGAAGTAGAGGATTTCCTGAGACTTCATGGAATTGAGCACCAAAAGACAGTGCATATATACCCGAGCAGAACAGAACAGCTGAAAGGAAAACTGAAATGGTTAGATGCATGTTAACAGACTCTGGACTACCAGAAAGATACTGGGGCGAAGCAGCAGTTGCTGCTACCTACCTACAAAATCGGCTATATTCTGGAACAGTGAGGAAAACTCCATATGAACTGTGGCATGGTCAAAAACCTAGTGTGGGCCACATCAGAGTATTTGGAAGTAAGACTTACGTATATATCCCAGAGGAAAAACGTACCAACTTGCAAAACACAGCAGTGGAAGGCATCCTTGTAGGATACAGTGAGCATTCCAAAGGTTACAGGATCCTGGATCCACGCACAGACAGAATAATCATTAGTAACAGTATGACCTTTGTGGAAAACTCAAGCAACAGTGTGATGACTCTCCAAGGTCTAGGCGAAGGAGAACAATCAACCACAGACAAAACTACTGAAAGGGAGCAATCCTCTGAACTAACAGTCGAAATCGGCACAAAGGTAACAGAAATGCAGAAACAGACACAGCCGGCTGCTGATGCTGAGTCAAGGCAGTCGACGAGGTCTAACAAAGGCATTCCCCCCACTCGTCTGTCCTACAAAGTCAGCACCAGTAAATTGTCAGAGCCAGCATTCTGGGAGGACATCTCGCAGATGTCAGAACGGGAAGCAGAAAAATGGGTAAGAGTGGCTGAAAAAGAAGTAGTCCACGCAGGACAACGCGACATGGACACTACTCTACTGCCCGCAGGGAGAAAGACTATAGGTTGTAAATGGACATTTAAAATAAAGTACAATGCACAGGGAAATATTCAATGGTACAAGGCTTGACTTGTTGCAAAAGGATACTCCCAGAAATATGGAGAAGACTACGATGAAACATTTGCACCTGTAGTTAAGCACACTACAATCAGAACATTGTTAAGTATAGCTGCCGGAAGAGCAAGCCAAGCATATGGATGTGAAAACAGTGTTCTTAAATGGTGAGTTGAAGAAAGATATTTACATGGACCAACCACCGGGGTTTGAATACGTTGAAAGGCCGGATCTTGTATGCAAACTGCACAAAAGCATACATGGGCTTAAGCAGGTTGCCAGAGCGTGGAACACTAAAATAAACAAGGTGCTCATGAGGGAAAATTTTACCAGGAGCAAATCAGATCCCTGCTTATACACAAAGAGACTAAGGATCAGGTGGATTTTTGTATTTATTTATGTCGATGACCTTATCGTATGCTTTGAGCAAGAAGGGGACGAGTGCGAAACAATGAGAGCTCTAAATCAGGATTTTGAAACTAAGGACCTGGGTAACATAACGCACTACCTTGGAATACAAATTGAAAGAGAAGACGACGGAATCTATCTTCTCAACCAAAGACAGGCAATAGAAGAGATGATAGAAAGTTTTGGCATGGGGTGTGTGTGTGCGAAGACCACAAATGCCCCTATGGAAACCAGCTACCCAAAGGAGATCAAAGAACCGAGCTTATTTCTGCCAGACAATAAGCAATACAGAAAGGTGATAGGAAAGCTCTTGTACATTGCCACAATCACACGGCCTGACATTGCGGTGGCTATAGGTATACTGTGTAGACAAGTCTCAGCCCCAACCCAAAGAGATTGGAACGCAATGAAGAAGGTCTTACGGTACCTGAAAGGGCCTGTGCACCTCAAGCTACGGCTCCCAGCAACTTCCGTGTCGGACCTGATAGGGTAGGTTGACGCAGATTGGGCTGGAGACCATTCGAACTGAAAACCTACCAGTGGGTACCTATTTTTGTTTGGTGAAGGACCCATCACGTGGTGCAGTAGGAAACAAGCCTCTGTGACACTTTCCTCGACGGAGGCAGAATACGTGGCAGCGGCACACGCCAGCCAAGAAGTTATCTGGTTGCGACAGCTTCTGAATGATCTGGGGCAAAAATTGGACAGACCCACGCCGATCCTGGAAGACAACCAAGGCTGTATAGCGCTGGCGGAAACAGAATCAACCCCAGAACCAAGCACATTGACATAAAAAGACTCACAGGAACACGGACTCATGGATCTGTAATAGTGTCCTACAGAGGATATGACAACAGATGTGTTCACGAAGCCACTAGCAGGGGAATGCCATCGCAAACTATTAAGGAGAATGAACCTAGTGGGTTTGACTAGTGACTATTGAAAAGGGGTGTTGGAATGTACAACAGTCACAAGTAAAAGCTCATTGCAAGTCCTGCAAGCTCAATATGGGACTTGTCCAGTAGGGGGAGGGTCAGGGGATGAAACAAGTTTTTTTCTCTCTCCTTGTCTCCTCTCTTCTCTCTCTGCACTCCATCTTGTCCCATGCAATCTGTACAGTACGGAAGCAGGTCTTCTGAGCTCTTAGTAAAGTTCTGTTTTGAAGAAACTTCTACTGTGTTATTCAGCAGAAAGCTAACTCTACAATACTTATAAGCATTAAGACCCTCTGGGTCAGTAAAGTCCGGATAGCCTTTAGCAGGACAGGGCCCATCTGAGTAGACACTTCTCTGGAGCCTTCTGAAGGCAGCTCCCTTCCCATTCAGTTAAAGCAGACCTCTGGATCCAGCAAGCTGTCCTGGGTGGAGGAGAGAGCTCCTGCAGAAAGCTCCTCCTACAGCCATTTTCCTTAGACGGAGCCTGTGGTTCATTATTTCCCCTGAGCCTGCTCTATCAGGTACCCTGGGATCTCCCCACTGAGCATGCCCAACGTCTTTGACTGCAGTCAACTAGTATTAGACCTGAGGCTGCACTCACTCTGCTGCCCAGGAGACAGAGCTCCAGTGCTAGACCCATTCACCCTTTTACATACCTCGCTTTGGTACTGTCAGTATTCACACTAAAGCTGCAAATTAGCGGGGAGAAATTTTCTGGAAATTGACTCACCCCGAAAGAAGCAACCAACATGCTAAATCAGTGCAGTACACACCTAGGAACATTCCCCAGGTGATGGTCACCTTCTGCTGGGGGAGCAGGGCCTGACAGGGGCAAGGAGAACAAGATGACTGCCACTGGCCAACGATGCCTCATACGCACATGTTTTGGGCCTTCTAACTTGAAAACTATCAGTCCAATCAGAAAATATTATCCATCCTTTTTAAAAGATCTGATTATTTGCATTCAGTCTTGCCAGAATAGATTATAGCATTAGCTATGAGTGAGTTCAGAGAATAGAGAGCAGTATTGCAGATTATGAGTCATCACACTTCACTGCAAATGGAAATGTCTTCATCCCAGAGAACTTTGTTCCTGGACATTTCGTGCAGTTTGGTGCAGACAACATAGACATTGTTGAGGAAACACTGGATGGAAAAGGTACATTTCATGGAACACAGGTTGTTGGATTCCAGTGTGGACCTCCAGCTTTAAAAACTGCCTCCGCTGGATTGATTGTCCAAAGTAAGGTGTTAGTTCCACTAACTAACTGTGTGTTATGCCAAAATGCAAAACACACAGCATCCACTGCCATACCCTTGGGAGCCTGTTGATACGTCCAAGTGGCTGCACCATGAAAGTGTGGCACAGCAATCATGTGCACAGAATCTCCTGTGGTTGTTATGCAGAAGAAATTATGCCTGCTCCAGACCTGGACACCATCTAGACAGTAATTTGTAAGTGTATGCAAGTCTCAGAAAAACTTCAAAATAAATCCACTGTCATCACATTCGATGGAACACTCTACTGTAAAGCTAAGGAGCTGTCATGGCATCAACCAGAGAACTGCAGATATCTGGTTTTGTGTCTTGGTTGTTTCCACATTGCACTGCACTACATGTAAGCAATAGGACAGCATCCTGAAGATTCTGGACTTGAAGATGTTTGGGTAGAGGCTGGAGTTTACAGTGAATATATGGCCGCCAATATTCTCAACGGCAACGTATAGAACTATGTTGTTCGCTGCCATAAGCTCACAATGGAAGTTCTCTGGCGAATTCTATGGGATTAGTTCATGCTCTCAATGTTTAATAGTGATGAGATAAATCGGAAGGTAGCTAAGGTGTGTAATGCAATCTTCAAAGACTTTTGTTCCAATGATGACCTTGCTGTGCAGTCTGCAACTGAAGAGGCTGTTAATGAATGTTTGTACATCTCACAGTTTCTGCGTGTATTTACATCCAACATTGAAAATCCAACAGTCAAGTACTGGTTGCAGTACATGGATATGGTGCAAATATTGTTGGATTTCATTCGAGCTGAGCGTGATGGAGTGTGGCATCTACACATAGCGCATTCTGCCTTTATTGGTGATACATGATCACACAAACTACGCCAGATGGGATGCATTGTACCTCGTTGAGATGCAGCAACTTCAGTCCGTTGCCCCAGAAGTCTATAAAGAGTTTGTAGGTGGTAATTTCACAGTGAAGCACAGTGCATGCCATTTCCACCATGTTCCCATGGTTCAGGCAGCTGAATATGTGAGCAGAACTGGAAAGGTTTCAGATGGTCTCATTGGTACAAAAAGGAATGAGTATTTAGAGATCACTGGTACCTAATGTACAATGAGCGTATTTGGACTTTAGAAAAAGACAGCTAGTTCTTCTCATAGCAAGAGAGGACACAAACGAATGAAGAGAGATGAAAGTGATGTGGCAAAGTTTATTGAGCAGCTGCTGAAATTCAAGGTCTTTGACTGTCAAGGTGACAATCTCATCTGCATATCATTCAATGATGTGGCTTCTGATGACATCAAACAGAACTTGCTTACAGGCTATTCCTGTGGACAGGAAGCGCTTTCTGAAAGTCTAGAAAGGAGGCCACCATCAAAAAAGTCTAGAAAGGAGGCCACCATCAAAGCTGATTATCACCTGTTCCAGAACCTTCTGGTTGCTGCAGACGCTAAACGGAGGGTTTACCTCAAGGATCGCCTCGCCCTCCGCACCCCAGAGCGGCTCCTGCGGTCAGCTGGGGGTGCCTTCCTAGAGGTCCCCCGCGTAAAGCGGGGGGCCACAATGGAGAGGGCATTCTCTGTGGCCGCGCCTTTGGAACTCCCTTCCGGAGGAAGCACGCCTGGCCCCAAGCCTGTTGTCATTCCATCGGTGTTGTAAAACCTGGCTGTTCACCCAGGCCTTTGCGGGGGGGGGGGGGGGGGGG
>QEPC01010754.1:382817-398194 GCA_003113815.1 Sphenodon punctatus
GGAGAATAGGGTTTTGTTCATCGCCCCTACCCTACTCTGTATATTGTTTAATGTTTTAAGTTGTATTCCCGGGACCCTGTTTTAAAGTATTTAAATTGTTGATGTTTTTAAAATTGTTTTATATTTTATAATTGTTTTATTATGTTGGAAGCTGCCCCGAGCTGTTCTCAGAAGGGGTGGGATATAAATGTCAAAAATAAATAAATAAAATAAATGATCTCCTCAGGCATGAACTGTCACGAGTCCCACTTGCTCTTGCTAATACTCATGGAAGCCTACATATATGCAATAAATCAATCCTAGGCCAGATACTGGAGGGCGACAATGCCACATGGGAGTTGCAAAATCCTTCAAGAATGTCTCAATGCTACATCATGGATGGCATGGGATTGATGCAAGCTTTAGGCAAACCCAGTAGAGAAAAAATGTTTGGAGATCTAACAGACACCTTCTGTCATACAGTGCTCAGCCACATCACCACCAAAACTACAAGAGTCAATGTCGTCTTCAATCACTGCAAGCCATTGTGCTTGATCAAACGGGAGGCTGATACATCAGGTCATTGATAACTGTGAAGTTCCCCTTCCTCATCAGTGGAAGACATTCATTGTCATGCCTGAGAACAAACATGATCTCACAGATTTCCTGCCTTCACAGTTAATGGATCAAGCTCAGGAGCGATTCACGTCATGCCAGAAAATTGTAACTGCTGGAGGCTACAAGGACATTTTGTATGCAGGTTCAGATGATGGTGATGTGTCTGCATCCTTACGTTCCACACAGGAGGAAGCAGACACAAGAATTATTCTTCATGCAGTTGATGCTACTCAATCCGGATATGGACAAATTATTGTGGACATCAAGGACACAGATGTTTTATACTACTTATACACTTCTATAAGAACTTGTGTCCTGAAATCTGGCAGCATGTTGGCATATCAAAGCAACATAGATACATCCCCGTTCACACCATTTGCGATTCGTTACCAAATGCTGTTTGTGATGCTCTTCCTACATTTCATGCAATCACTGGTTGTGATACAACGAGTCAGTTTGCTGGCCATGGAAAGCAACAGCATGAGAAGTATTTCTGGAAAATCCCATGCTGCTGGCTGACCTTGGCATTGGAGATGTTTCTGAAAGCACAATTCTGCAGGAGAAAAGTTTGTTATCCAGTTATACTGCCCAGGCTCAACCCTTTCATCCATTGACAAACTTTGTACCCACCTATTCAGGACAAAGTCCCCAGAGCAGCTACCACCAACTTATGATGCTTTTGAACTTCACATCAGGAGGACGCATTACCAAATGACAGTCTGGTGGAAGTCCATGGAAGCACAGCTGGTGTTGCCATCAGTCCTTCACAGTGAATGGATGGATGAAGGCAGTGGAGGTTTGAAACCGAGACTTACCAGTCTGCAAGCAGTTCCCTCAAACTGTATTGCAGTTGTTCAGTGTGGCTGTAAGAAGGAATGCCAACAGTCAAACTGTTCCTGAGTCAGGAAGAACATAGCATGCTCAAAAGATTGTAAATGTGCTCACGCTGTTGGTGGATGTTCCCACAACCCACTAACTGTAGCTTTGGATAATCCAGATAATTTAGACAATTACGACATACAGAATGACAGTGAAGATTCATCATGGAGTCTCATTCAAATGTTGGCCTTCTTTGCTGACATAATTGCAGTTTTGGTTACATGAGTGCATTATAACTGTATTGCTTTGTTTCATGTACACGAGTTATTATAGGGTACTGTATAAATGTATCTTGCCAAAAAAAGTATTGATCTTATTTGTGTTGTATACCAGTAAATACTAAATATGCTCTTTTAATTCAGTTCCAAGTCGCCTGTATCCTATGACAGAAGGCTGCATTGTTTTTTCATACAGTAAATTATTAGGGATCTCATAGCAGAATTCATGGAGATAACACCACAGATAATATTATTTTCCTCTTGGATTGATAGCTTTCAAGTTAGAAGGCCAAAACCATGTGCATGTGAGGCATCGTTGGCCAGTGGCAGCCATCTTGTTTTCCTTGCCCCTGCCAGGTCCCACACCCCAAAGGAGAGTGACCATCACCTGGGGAATGTTCCTAGGTGTGTACTGGACTGATTTAGCATGTTGGTTGCTTCTGCTTTTGGGGGGTAATCCAACTTAAAATGTAGTGCTCTTTCTTGACTTTGCCTTCTCACTAAATGGAGGTAGTTACTTCTCAATCTCCCTCTAACAGTCAATACAGTGTCAGCCTTCTCTTTTTTATTTCGAAGTAAAGTGTTCATACTGCAGTTACTTTAGGGTGGCCATACCTCCCCTTTAAAAGAGGGGACTTATGAAAAATACATGGTGCAGGGCTGCACTGAAACCAATGCAGCCCTGCACCATGTATTTTTAATGTGTCCTCTTTTAAAGGGGAGGTATGGACACCCTAAGTTACTTGGATGTGAAAAGTGGAGTACACGTTCCTCATTTTTCAGGATTACACACGTCTCTTCCTACTCCTGAATAACTTTGATTTAGAGCTTTTGCAATGTGAATGATTCAGAGTAAAAGTGAGTTAAGGCTTACTCTATCAAAGTATATTTATTTTATTTATTTATTTAATAGATTTATATCCCGCCCCTCCTGCCATGCAGCCCGGGGCGGCTTACAACAATAAAATACAATAAAAACAATTTAAAACACTCAGTACAAAAAAATATTTAAAATATTTAAAACAGGGCTAACAATATATAAATAAAAGTTAAAAGTTAGGTGGGGGAGATAAAACCCCTCACCTCCCCTCCCCCCCTCCCCAAAGGCCTGGGCAAAGTAGCTGTTGATCAGAATGAGCCCAGTGTTGCTGTCAGGGTATCTAAGCATTCCTCGACAATTATTGATCACTGCACTGTGAAAGTGGTTACTGGGGGATTTCAGCAGCCTGGCCTTGTACAGCACTCTGTATCCTACTTTAATCAGTATAGGCCCTTTTCACACAGACACTCCAACACTGATAAAATGGGTATTACATTTTATTATACATGTTGCAGGGCTGCAGGTGTGCTCTATGGGTGCCCTGTAAAGTATAATAAAACGCAACACCCATTTTATCAGTGTTGGAGTGTCTGTGTGAAAAGGGCCATAGACGACCTGTTTGTTATTCTTTTGGTAAGTCTGCACATAGTTTAACTACTGAGAGTTTTGCAGAGTGGCCCAGTGCCCTGCCATAGCATAGTTTTAGCAGCAGCAATGTCCTCCCACTTCTGATGAAGAAGGAAAATAGTTCCCCTTCTTTGATTCCATGGAAGGTGTACAGATACCTATCCTGATGAAAGACGTTCTAGAAGGACAGCAGTCTTACATCAAACCAATATGTTTATTGCTGTAAGCAGTGCAGGGGCATGGAAGATACGGCAGACATTTCAAGAGAATGAAAATGTCAGCCTGGGAATCTCCTTCCAGAATGTCCTCAATTCCCCCTTGCAGGCAAGTGACTCAGTAATAAACACAGAGAGAAGTTAAAGCTGCACTCTGAGGAAGGAAAGTCAATCTGTCTTCTAATGAGTATTAAACTAGCCCACTGCTATCCTGCTCTCCGCCCAAGCACAAAGTTTGGCAGGACCTGTAGATTTAGCAGCCTCAGCAAATAAGTGAGAGCTTCAAGTTGGTGCCAATGCCATATAAAAGATGGAGCAAGAGGTGTTTTGGCAAGATTAAAGAGACTAGTTTATGTTCAGGAGGCCCAAGAGTAAGTGTTTCCCCTGGCCTCCACTCTGGATGCATAGTCTGTGCGACCCCTGTGTGCTTTCTCCAAGCAAAACTTCAGTGTCCTTTTCTCCTTTACTAAGTTCACTTTTAACACCCACGCAATAAGCAGTAAATACACAAACCAACCGTAGTGCTCCTAGTAACCCAACCATCAGAGACCAGCATCTCAGCTAACCAATATTTATGAATACAGTAACAGTACATTCTGACCAACACAGGGACAAAACTCTGTAATTACAAACTGGACAGGGCCAGACTTACCACGGGGTTGTGACCCTGGGTGACTGCTTCGGGCCCCAATATTTTCCCTACTTCCAGGCCCCTGCAGTAGCCCACGTTTTCTCCAGGAGAAAGTGTGGGTCCCCCACATTCCTCCCAGCAGAGCCCAAAACATGACCACCTCTATGGCCCCCATGGGGAAGCAGATGGGACCACCAGGAGCCCCACATGTTTTCTTTGTCCTGTGCGGCCCCACAGATTCTAAGGCCAGCCCTGAAATCGCCGTACACAGTTCCAGCTGTTTGAGCAGCCCTGGGGCTTCCGAGCCAGCCTGCAGCAGCAAAAGCAGAGTGATAAAGGGATCTGAATGCAGTAAGGAAGCCGAGTTTTTGTCTGTTTGAAGGCAGATATATTCACAGTAAGAACTTACAAATAAATACACGTTGACTTCACCCTCAAAATAACAGGCTAATTTCAGGGGTTTCTTACCCGGTTATGTCAATTTTCCTAAGGAAAACCTAGAAGTTACAGGAAGACCATTTATAATGTATAATTTACTTTCACTTTTCTTATAATATCAGTGAGCTTCAGCACACCATCCTAGATAAGGGGATCTCACTCCATAGTGTCACTTTACTTAACATGAGGAGGCTCCAGATCCTCGAGCGCGTTTCTGTCTCCAGCTGCCTGTGGAAGCAGGCCAAGCCCCTGAACCACAAAGCACTCAAAGATTAAAAGTAACCCTAAATCAAAACACAGTCTACTCCTATAGATCGCTATTGTTGCAACTAAACTCTCCCCTGGCCAGCACAACATATCGTAAAACTTAAAAGTGTCTCAAACTACTAACCCAACAATGAAAAACATCAAATTGAAAGTGGAGATTGAGAGGCACAAAGCAGGTTAACACATGCCCCAAAACTGCAGGGCAGTATTTGTGTTTCGAATACAGAAGCAAAAAAAAGAGGTATTTTTGTGTTATCTATGTTTTATATATCCAAACCCAAATGTACAGCCCTACGAGTGATATAAAGGTCTATACACTTACAGGTCCCCACCGGCCCCTCATCTGTGCTCTCCAGCCCCAGGGAACACACAGTCCCTGAACTTCCCCATCCCATCCTCTTCTGACTCAGTTTGCTCCCTAGAGGGGACAGGACAGCTTAGCTCTGGGTAAAAACGCATGTGACGACCCACCTCCAATGTGGAAAATCCCGGGCGACACGGTCCAGGACAGGTCAGGTTGGGGCGCTGGACACACATGACCACGGCCTCCCGGGTACAGTTGGGAAGCACAATAAACATGCTCCCAGAGTGACAGGCAACCATGGTGGCCAATGACAGCTGGCCATGGCAGCCCCAACCCAGGCCAGGTCATGGCAGGCCAGAACAAACATGATAGCCCACTGTGGCCTGGTCAGGTGGGCCCTAGTGACCTCAGAGGTTTTCCACTGTCATAGGATTGGCTCACTGCCAACATGGCCTGGGGCAATCCTGGGCCAACATCTGGGCCACTGTCACATCTGTTTTTACCCTCTGTGTCATCTTCTTGGCCTTACGCTCCCTGCCCCATTCTCCCATGACACTAACCAGGAGATGTATCGTCACACACACGAGGCAACAATCCTAGCAAGGGAAGGTAGGTGCATTTTGGGGGCCACTTTAATCATGCTGGGTTCAGAGCTCAGTCCCACTGTAACTGTGCTGGGGAGAGGGTGTCAATTTCCCCTTAAATCCTGGAGCACTAGCAGATGGGGCTGGGAGCTCTCTCTAACATCACAGTGGAGACCTCGGGGACTGGGAGGGAGACATTTTACACAATGACATGGGCTGCGGGGTGAGGGAGGGTTCAGGGAGGGCATTGCCCCCCCCCCCCCCTCTAGCTTAACCCTGGGCAGGGGCAGTTTCTCCTTGTAGCATATTCCCCAACATTTTGATTAGTCAGTAAGCTCCACCCCTCAGCAAATAAGCAGCACCACTCCTCCCTCTTGTACTTGCATGCACGCCTACACCTCCCAACATGCCAAGTGAATTAAGGATAGATCTCTTGCTTGTCATTCCACTTAGTTTCTTGTCATTCCATCTTCTCCTCATTGTATTCTTAGGCCGTTTTTAGACATGCCGCCTCTCTTCACGGAGTTATTATTTATTAATTATTATTATTATTATAAGCATTTATATAGCGCCAGCGATGTACCTGGCGCTTTACAAAGAATAAGATAGACACGGTCCCTGCCCGAGAGCTTACAATCTAAAAGACAGGGGGAGGGGAGACAGGGAAGGGGGATCAGAGGGAGAGACAAGGGATGCAACATTCATGAGGATGCGAGAGCTCAGCTACACGTTCTTGCCTTGGTTGCAGTAAGTTGGAGGTTTACAGATAACAGGTGGGGGATAATCCTGGGTGGGGATGATTAGCAGGAGTTAGGAAGGGCGGAGCGGAAGAGGTGGGTTTTGAGGAGGGACTTGAAGGTGTGGAGAGTGGGGGCAAGGCGGACGAGGGTGTGCAGGGCAGCGAGGGAGAAGGGACGAAGGTGGTTGGGGGAGCAGGGGAGACGAGGGAGGGGATGAAAGAGGAGCAGAGTGCTCGAGCAGGGGTCTCAATCTGCTTTCAGCAATCTTTCTGGGGAGGAGTTTAGATGTGCCCCCCCTCCCCAGACGTCTCCCAGCTGCCATTGGAAACAGTGGCACCAGGCGGCTTGCGCAATCGTTTTAAATCCAGATTTCTCAAACCTCAATATCGAGGTTTGACAAATCTGGATGTAAAAAGAATGTGCGAGCTGGTCTGCATCACTGTTTCCAATGGCGGCCAGGCGACGTCCGGTGCAGGGAGGCATGTCTGAACTTTCCAACCCCCATGAGATTGCTGAGAGCGGATTGAGAAATCCACAAAGAGAGGAGGCACATCTAAAAACATGCATCGTTCTTTACCTGGGAGGTAACCAGAAAAAAGTCTTGAATATTGGTCTTTTTTGTCTCTCTGATTCATGACTTTGCCCCCCTGAGAAAGAGATAGTGTGATTCAGCACCTAAAGGGACTGTCCCGCTTGTAGAGAGAGCATTAGTGACAATGATCAGGGAACACTTCTTTTAACCGTGACCAGCACCTGTGGGCAAAACAAGGTGACATGGTCCCCACGACAATGTTTCTTCACCCTCAGGCCTGCAATGGCTTCACTGTGGGGGGTCAGGGTGGGCTGGCTCTTCCAGTCCCATCTGGGCTGAAGCCTGTATCCAGTGCTTAACTGGTAAAAAATGAAAATAAAATGAATTGCTGGGGCTCAAGCCATTTCCCGCACCCCAAAAGCCATGCCTCCTGCCCCAGAACGTTTCAGAGTGGGGAACTGTGCAGACTGAGGACGTTTTTACACACACCAGCTTTCTCCCAAACTTCCGCTTCTGCAAACTCACACGGCGGGTGATGTGTGGTGGTTTAGAGACTCACTCCCCTGCCGGGAGTTTGCCCAAACAATTCTGGAGATGTGTGTGTGAGTGTCTAACCCCTGCCCCCACAAGAAAGCCAAATGCCCTGGATTCAGGGCCTGTCAGCAACCCATCTTCTGCCCTTCGGACTAGACCAGCAAGAGGCAAGGCTCTCTGAGGGGCAGGTGGTAATGTGGTGCTCTGAATCAGATGCTATGTGCTGCCATGGAGAGCACAAGCTCAACAAGTAGCCCCTTTCCCCTCCCATCATGCTCTGGGGACTGTGGCTGTCTTATGCTATGGAATTTCCCTAGGCTTGTTCCTGGCTGTCTCCACCGCTTAGCTTACTACTGTCTCCCAAGCTTCACATTCCCTAGGCTCCCCACTGTGCCCCCCCCTTCAATATAATTCCCAAGGGTGAACCCTAGCAAGTCCTCCACCCCCCACCCCCCACCAAAATTAAGCTCTGCTGCCTGTATCTATGTGAGTGTCAGTAGTACTATAGAGATCTACTGGCTTGTTATTCAGAAGTATTCACCCAGGAATACAAAGAGCCTGCCTCCTTGGGCCGCTTTCAAGAAAACAGACTTTTCCAGGGTAAACTCCCCTGCGGGTCTGGTAATGTTTTCCTTTCTGAGCCTAAGAAAACAATTCTATATTTGCTGCTTATCCAGCAAGTCCTCACGCTGAGATGATGTAGCTAACCCCTTCTCCTGCCCTCCCACCCCAGCCGCATCAGCCTCTGCCAGTTTTCAAAGGGGGATCAGGGTTCAAAAAGCCAGCCCCTTAGGGATCTGGGTAAAGCAGCAACGGACCAAGGAAAGCGAGCTAGTAAACATTCCTGTAAAGCTAGCAGACCTAACAAAAAGCTCCCTCAGCTGTTTATCCTGTGTCAAGGCTTTAATGGGTTTCCTCTCCACCACCTTGCTAAGGACAAACTGTTTGTGGTCACCCCAAAGCCACCGAGAGGAACTTAGCAGGGGTGGGGGAGAGAGGCGGGCTAGCGGGAAGGGAAGGTTGGCCCACTGAAATGACTCATTGCGCTAACCCAGGGGTGGGGAACCTTTTCCCTCCCAGGGCCACTTTGAAAACTTGCACAAACTCCAAGGACCACTCAGAAGTTGGAACAGGGCTGCTTAAGGGATGCACTCAAGGAAAGGAGGCCCAGATCATGGATCTGTGCCATGGAACTGTCCCCTATCCTTGTTTCCATGCCCTCATCTCTGCTCCCTTCCCTTGAGCTCAGTTTTTCAGTGATTGGAGGTGAGAACAGGATTCAAGGGCCAGATCCAGAAAGTGGAAAGGGGCCACATAAACACTTGCCATGGGCCGCATTTGGCCCCCGGGCCTGAGGTTCCCCACCCCTGCGCTAACCCCTTCCTTTTCTCACACAGGCAGCTTGAGAGTATCGTCCCTTTCTCTCAGCCTTGGTCATTTCTCAGTCTCACCAGTTTGTGTTTACTTTCCAAAGCCCTCACTTAAAATAACTGTCTCTTTTAAGAGTCTTTAAGCTCCTTTTTTGTATGTCTTTGTATGTCTTTGGTCTCGACCTACGGTCATGACTTAATAAAATATATTATTATTATTATTATTATTATTATTAAAATAGCTGTCAGACTGTGGCTCAACAGGACACTCTGGCTTTGCTTGGGAAAGCTTGTCATTCTTCCCACCAGATATCCACGGCCTGACCTATGAGGGAAGCGGGCACAGTGGAATGGGAGCTGAAGGATCAGCTGGCTTCCTGTTTCATAAAACAGACATGACGCTAACTCCACTTTCACACCGTTTTAACATTTCTTATGCATGTTGTAGGGCAGCATAGGGCACCAATACAGCCCTGCAACATGCATAAGAAATGTTAAAGCGGTGTGAAAGTGGTATCACAGTGGAGTTAGCGTTATGTCTGTTTTCACCCATAGATACCTTTGTCCCCATGATCTCATGTCCCAACCCTGAGGACCGCTGAGCCTCCACAACCAATTACCTCTTCCATTTGAGATTAGTCAAGGCCCAGAGGTGAGGGAATCTCACGCTTGGGTTCAGGGTAAGAGAGAAGAGATAAGGTCATGCACAGACAGGTCGCTGGAACAGATCCATGAACCTTCCTTTTCCAGAGCGCACCCCTCCACACCCCCAATTTCTATGTGGCCCTCGGAGCATGCACTGATGATCAAAGTGGCCCCTTGGAGGCAAAAGGTCCCCCAGTTTGATATCACGGCAGACAAAGTTCCTAACCCCAAGAGCTGCATACCAAAATCTTCCTAGGGCCAAGAACAAACACATGCGTGCGGACACACTCATACAAACCGCTGCTGCTTTGTGATTGGTTGGCAGAGCACATGCTCTGCTGTCCTGGCTGCTGTGATTCAGCTGCTGAGAGAAACTAAGATGCAAAGAAATCAGACTCAGGATCATTAAGGCATGTGGGGCCCAGGCCCTGGCCAAGAGCTGCTCTTGGGCTGCTCAAGAGTCACAGCTTGGTCACCCCTGCTCTAATTTAAAGCAAGGTATGATGATGCTGCCTTTGGCACCAAAGGCTTTCAATTACATGTGAGTCAATCACGAGCAGCTTCATTGAAAATTGTGGAGGCCAGCAGCGTTGCTCACTCTTTTACCTTTACTAACAGCTCTCAGCTCTTTGGGTGTCTTTAGACAGACACCTGTTCCGCCCCATTCCCGGGTGGCCCATCAATGTAAAGGCAGACGAGCCTGGGCTGAGGCGGAGTGGGAGCGGAGCAGGTGCTGCCCACTCTGGGCCAGCTCTGCTCTGGTACTCCTGAACATCCCGGAGCACCGCAAGCAGAGTGGGCCATCCAAACCTGGAGCACTGGCCAGGGGCAGAGCAGCGGTCTGTCTAACGGACAGATGGCCGCTGCAGCTCTGCTCCTGGCTGCAGGTTGCCTCAGCAACTGCCATAGAGCTGCAGGCGGCAGCCTAGAGCGGCTGCTGATCCCCCTGCAGCTGTATGGTATGGGGGAGGTGGGCACGTGCAGGCGGCCACAGCAACTGCTGTCTCCATCTAAACCCGCCACGGCTGGAACAGACCCAGGGGTGCCCCCCCCCCTCCTTGCCGGGGTCCAGCTAAAAACACCCTTTGTTCTTACGTGTCAGGAACTACGCACGGTGCTGAACGCCACCAACCCAATTGGTTAAAACCACCTGCTTTCCTTCTACAAAATATAGTAGAGGCTCCAATAGCCAGATCTTCCATACTGGAATCATTCTTTATTCCAAACACGTTTTGTGTCTCATTAACGCTTCTTTACTCTGGACGTGCTTCATACCCTCCTGACACTTCTCCTTATCTAGATAGAATTGGTGAGTCTCCTGAGGTTTCCAGAGATGGGAGGCTTTACTGCCCTCATTACTGAAAGGCAAATTGTCACAAATCCTGGTGGTTTACCGCAAATAAACATGGTTTCCACCATCTTATTGTATGCAGTGCCTTGACCTGAATTTTTCTCCAGAAAAACCTAAGCCATGGGTTGCTGAACTGGGGTCCTAATAAAATAAAATAATAATAATAATAATTTTACTTTTATAGCACCTCCCTGCCTACATGGCACTCAGAGCACTTCGCATTTTACATAAAGGTAAACATTTATAAACAAAACAATTTTAAACAAGTAATTTAAAAGAAAAAAAATGTTAAATAGGGGAAGGAAAAAGGGAGGACATAGTACATTAAGGGAATCAGCAGTGAATCCTAAAAGCACCTAGAAAATAAATATATTTTCCAGGTGCTTTTTAAAGGTAAGGAACTGAGATGAACATCCAGAGAGCGGGCAGAGTTCCACACTGAGGGGCCAACACAGCAAAAGCCTGATCGCCCACCGACTTAAGAGGGGAGAGGACGATACTATCAAGCTGCCTGTGTGGGAAGAGGAAGGGGTTAGTGCAATGAGTGATTTCAGTGGGATAACCTTCCCTCCTCTCTAGGCCCCCCTCTGGTTCCTCTCGGTGGCTTTGGGGTGACCACAAACAGTTTGTCCTTGGCAAGATGGCTGAGAGGAAACCCATTAAAGCCTTGACACAGAATAAACAG
The DNA here is from genome assembly GCA_003113815.1 of Sphenodon punctatus. NCBI lineage: Eukaryota > Metazoa > Chordata > Lepidosauria > Sphenodontia > Sphenodontidae > Sphenodon > Sphenodon punctatus. The sequence goes on from QEPC01010754.1 coordinate 394,255, forward strand.
CTGAGAGAGCTTTTTGTTCGGCCTGATAGCTTTATAGGAATGTTGACTAGCTTGCCTTCCTTGATCCATTGCTGTTTCACTATTGCAGGCGGAACCCCCAAACAGCGGGCAGTTCCTGAACGCAGAACCCCATCAGTGTGAGACTCCAGAAAGAGGTCACAAATAATTCTAAATGGGGTCGGGCCATCTGTGGATGGAGACACAGGAGCTGGCAAAATGTTTTCATTGGGGGTCTGGGCAGGAGATAGGGTCAGTTTGGGAAGAGGCAGGGTGAAGCAGCTCTTCACTGTGGCCCTGCCCTTGCAGAGCATCAAGACGTCATGATGCTCCAATGGGGGTGTGGACAGTGGATGCATCAGAAAGAGGCAGGAGCCCCTTTGCTGCTACCTTCCCAATGCAGCTACGCCCTTTAAGGGCCTTGAGGAACATCGTGTTCTTATGTTGTTCCAAAGGGGTGTGGCAACACAAAGTACAGGGCGATACAAGTGCCTACTCTTACCTCCCTCACCACTGGTGCCCACGGATGAGGTCATGACTTTGATTGCTATTTGAAGCCCTTTACATGGATCTGGGGGTCACAGGATTATTTAAATATACTCAAGTCTCAAATGGGGTTAATATTCTGGCTAATATTTCGGGGAGCTACTGGTCCTAAGCTGTTAGAAACATCTTCTAACCGAAATGCCTTTCTCCACCAGGGGGATGAAAGGGAAGGGCAGGAGCCTACTTTAGATACTGTAGCAAAGTAGAAAACTCCAGTGCATTTTGTGAAGCCAGCAAGCAACATGCATGTCAAGAGATGCCATAGTGGGGTCAGTTTCATTGCACAGGGCATGCTTCTTAGCCAAGAGCTAGCCAAAAGGAACTACTCCTATGGGTCCTGATCGGAATCTTCCCATTGACCTCAATGGGCACTAAGTCTAGCCCATGCTGAGTATAGACACAGCACAATAGTAACTCTGCAAGTCGGCACATGGAAGAGATGCATAGAAATAGGGGACTCTATGCTATTGCTGGGCTCATACCCCCAAACTGTTGCTTCTAATCTCATAATCTTTGGGGACAAAAAATTTGAACTGTCACTTGGAGGGAGCTGAACTGTTAATTCTGAACCACAAGTCATTTGTTTCTGCCAGCCCCGATAAGAGACACAGCAGCGTGGGCTATCATGCTGTCCGGAGCCTGCACCCAAGCAATCCAACAATGCCCATGTCAGAGGCACGGTAAGCTCCTATCAGCACAAAAGCACTAGGAGAAAACTGCTTGGCAGCTGACAAGTCAAGATTAGGATAAAGGGAACTGAATTTTAAGGTTGAGTCAAAATATTATTCTAACCTACATTTCTGTCTGTGTGAGAACTCACTGGAGATTTTGCAAGTATGTTATCTCTGCAATAACTGAAGCAGCTTTAATATCTTTCAGCTGAGACGTGGCTGAATGAGACTCGGCACTTATGCAGGGCTTTTCATCTTCAAAGCACTTTGCAGATGTTAACCAATTAAGCTGTGTGGAAACTGCTACTCCTAGCAGCATTATCGCCATGTTTACAGATGGAGAAACCAAGGCAGTGGGCTTAAATGAGTTGCTCAAGGCTGGGAAAGAAGTCATTACCAGAACTGAGATTAGAACTCATAAAGGTCCTGGTAAATAGCCCCATTCCAGATTACTTGAACAAGCCTCGCAGCAGAGATCTTTCTAGGTCAACAGAACTGAGACCACCTTTCTGTTCTCCTGTTCTCGGGGTTTTATTCCAGCACCTTCGACTACATGCACCTGGGAAGGCTAACATGGTGATCCTTTGCATTGGCAGCTAAAACACTACCCACAGCAGCAGCAAATGATGCCTCGTTTGTTCTGTTGCTAGGGAGGTAAGAACTGACTGACTACTGCTGGGTGTCTATCCCAGTGTGCCATAACCAGCACAGGGGACGGACAACTTGTTCCTCAGGGTGTTCCATCGACACAAAGCCCCATCGAGTGAAAACAATCTCTCATACATTCAGGACCCAGATTATACAAGGCTTTAGATTAGGGCTAAAATGAAAATGCATTTTTGTATTTGCAAAGATAATTTGCATATTTGTTCCCACAAATAAATATCCACATTCATCTTTGTGACCAGTGCAAAATTTGCAAATAATTTCTTTATTTCATTACTTGAGAATTATGGTAATTCATTATTTCAGTTTTAGGAATGTGGTTCACTTCATTTACTTTGTTCTTCATTATACGGTACTTTTGTGACTTTCTGCTTCATTATTTCACAGAGATGGACCAATCCCATTCACACATCCATAAATAAAAAACAAAACACCCCATACCACTGAATATTTCATATTATAATTATTATAATAATGCCAAATAATATGGAGACATAAAATACCAAATAACAAATTGCCAAAACACTGAAGTGTACGAAGTATCGAATCTTGAACTAACAAAGTGATGAAGTTATGAATCATGAGGTAATAAAACAATGAATACTGGAATGATGAAGCTACTGAAATACCACAATGAAGATTTAAGACTAGGGATGGGAAATACAGATTCTAATTAATCCAAAATGGGCCATTGCAGATTAATCCAAACCAAACCACAACAGCGGCAACATGCCCATTGAAGTTCGGTTTTAAAACTATTGACAAATAACAATAAGAATCTGCCCAAGCTGCTCAGGCTTGGCTTCCTAGCTGCAGGAGTCTTCTCCCTCCAGAACTTTTTCCTTGGAAAACAATCATGCTCCCTGTTGGAATGACAGTCGCTCAGTCCTTTGGCCCATCAGTTAACCACTTTCTGCTTCTCACTGCCTCTGACAGCAGCTAGGTTGTGGAGCGTGTGTGGGGAAGTGCTGACAGCTTTCAGTGGTGGACTGGGGTGTCACTTTGAAGCCCCGGGTCTGAGAGTGTTGAGTGTGGGGCTGCAATGAGCCACAGCTGTCTGTTCTAGCCTGGGAAAGTCATAGAGCAGGGAGAAAGGGTAAAGATAAGAAAGCTCCATAGAGGCTTTGGGCCAGAAAGACCCGGGATGAGTTGGAAAAGGATTTCTGGGGAAGAAGGCCAGACTCTCTCTAACTCCCTGCTTTTCTTTAAACTCACGTTGTGCCCCTCAGATTAGAGTCCTGTTTAGGACAGAAACTTGGCCTGAAACTGGGCTTGAACCCAACTGTGTTCAGCCCAATCCAGGCCTGTGCCCAATACACTACAGCCAGACACTTCAGAACCCAGAATCGATGTGCTGTCCCCCCCCACCAGCACTAGCATTGTGCCATCAGAATGACAGGATTATGCCAGAATTGGGGGTAGGGGGCAAGGCATTTCTTGTGCCTTCTCAACATGGTCACGCCCCCTACAAGTGTTGCACAGGTCCTTTGGGGAGGATGCGGACTCTTGCAGCTAGGGACCCCAGCCTGAGCATCTTGGGCAGAGAGTGTGCCTGACCCATCTCAGATCTAATGAGCTGAATTTCAGGCCTTTACCTCAGACCACACTGCAGGAGGGTGTATGTTAGTAGTGTGGAAATAACCAGAGTGCTGCTGGTATCTCAGTGACTCAACAATGTTAGGTTCATATTCAATTCTTCTAGCGCACCCCCTCCAGAAAGGGAAGGGTCCAGTTAGGATGGTCCGCCCTCGGAGGCTGATGGAACCCCAGCGGTTCCAAGAGGTCCTGAGTGAGTTAACCTTGGACTGGGACGGACACTCTGTGGATGAGCTAGTCCAGCATTGGAAAAACTTGCTGGAGGAAGCCATTGACAGGGTGGCTCTGAGACGCCCTCTGCCTTGGTCTCGTCACCGCAGGACCCCTTGGTTTACTGAGGGGCTGTGGTGTATGAAGCGTGTAGGCAGGAGGCTAGAGCGACGCTGGCGTCGGACTCGATCTGACTCCGACCGTCTTCTCCATAGGGCCCATTTGCGGTCCTATGTTGAGGCTGTGAGGACGGC
>QEPC01010754.1:402954-433620 GCA_003113815.1 Sphenodon punctatus
GCATATTACACCTGTGCTCCGGACTCTGCACTGGTTGCCAATAGCGTGCCAAGCCAGGTTCAAGGTGTTGGTGTTGATCTATAAAGCTCTACACGGTCTGGGGCTGGGCCCCTCATACCTCAGGGACCGCCTCGCCCTCCGCGCCCCAGGGCGTCTTCTGCAGTCTGCCGGGGGTGCCTTCTTGGAGGTCCCCCGTGTTAAGCGGGGGGTCACAATAGAGAGGGCATTCTCGGTGGCCGGGCCGCGCCTTTGGAACTCCCTTCCGGAGGAAGCTCGCCTGGCCCCAAGCCTGTTGACATTCCGGCGATGTTGTAAAACCTGGCTGTTCGCCCAGGTCTTTGGGGAGGGTGGGAGGGTGGGGTGAGGGGTTTTATCTTCCCCACCTAACTTATAACTTTTATTTATATATTGCTAGCCCTGTTTTAAATATTTTTACAAAAATTTGTACTGAGTGTTTTAAATTGTTTTTATTGTATTTTATTGTTGTAAGCTGCCCTGGGATGCATGGCAGGAGGGGCGGGATATAAATCTATTAAATAAATAAATAAATTGATCCCTTCTGATGTTGATGCTGTGGCAAATTTTTTGCTTCTTGTCCTACCATAGACGCAGTGGGACTGTGAGCAAAGAGATCATCAGGACAATGCAAGACACTCCTGTCCCATAATACGGCTGTGCGTAGGGGTGGGACTTTCGATATCGCCAAGAACCCAAAGTGGCCGATAATGGCTGTTTCGGCTAAAACCAAGGGATCCGAAAAATGGGTCTGTCTTGGTTCCCAGTTTAAGAGCCAGACAGGGAAACAAACCTCCACCACCCCAGTCCCGGCTTTGGAGGGTGGGGGTGGGGATCCATTACCCCTAACACCCCCATCTGCCGGGGCCTGGCTTTACCCTTCCACTCTCAAGGCCCTTGTACTTATTACCTGGTCTGGGTGCAGAGGGTGGGAGTAAGTGTCGGAATGGTGGGTCACTGACTCCGATGCCAGCAGACAGGCTTCCTCTGCTGCTGGATGGTGGCGGGAGCCATGTCCACTGCCAGGTCACCGGGCCTTTTCCGCTGTGGGGCACCAGAGCCAGCTCCCACCACCAGACAGCAGTAGAGGAGGCCAGGCCACTGGCAGCGGAGCCAGTTCTTCTGCCAGGCATTTTCTTATTCTTCCTGGTCCCAAGTCCGGAGGAGAATGAAGAAACGCTGCCATTTCAGCAGCGCACATGTGTAAAATGGCCACCAAGGCCATTCTGTGCATGTGCAACCCTAATCCAAAATGGCAGCATCAGTGCCATTTTGGAAGAGGGCAGCCATTCTGCACATACATGGACTGGCTCCCCACGTGTGCACGGAACAGCTGTGCTCTTCCAAAATGGTGCCGTTGCTGCTGGCTCCATTTTGGATTAGGGTTGCACATGCACAGAATGGCCTCTGTGCACATTTTGCACATGTGCGCTGCCGAAACGGCAGCATTTCTTCATTCTCCTCCGGACCTGGGACCAGGAAGAAGAGATGGCCAGGCTGCCCACAGCGGAGAAGGCTCAATGGCCTGGCAACAGATCTGGCTCCCACCACCAGCTGGAAGTAAAGGCGGCCCGGCCGCTGGCAGCAGAGCTGGTGGCCCAGCCAGCAGTCCGTCATTCCGACACTCACCCCCACCCTCTGGACCCACATTGGGGGTAAGTACAGTGGCCCAGGGTGTGGGGGGATCCCAGCTGGGCCCCAGTGGGGGTGTTAGGAGTAATGAATCCCCACCCACACTCTCTGAGGCAGAGAGTGAGGTGGTGGGGATGCTCGGGTTTTGTTTCCGATGGGCTCCCTGTGTCTCAGACAGTTCTCTTTCCCTTTGAAGTCAAAGGGCTCCCATTGACTTCAATGGGAAAAAGAACCAAAACGGATAAATCCGATACCGATAGAAGAACTGAGACACAGGCAAGCCAAAACCAAAAGAAACCAAAACTGAAATTTTGCCCGGAGTCCCACCCCTAGCTGTGTGTAATGCCTCCGCAGCAGGGCTTAGTTGGTGGAGGGGCTTACCAGGGCTCAACCCCAGCAATTAGATTGGGGGCAGGGGGTGGGCTAGCCCTGGAGTTCCCAGGAATAGGGTGCACTCCAAAAAAACCTGGCTGGTTTATTTGGCTTTCATGAATGACTTTCCTATGCTCATCATATTGATTAAATCACAAAACGTCCTGTTTTATATTTTGCTGTAGAGAGGCAGGTTAGTCCAGTGGTTGGGTTGGTAGCTGGAGAATAAGTTTTTTCCCCCTGTTCTGATAAGCTCTGTGCCGGGAGGCTTGGCTTCTGGGGCAGGGGGCAATCGGGGCATGGCTTCTGAAGAAGGCTTGGGCCCTGGCATTTCATTTAATTATTTATTTATGTATTTATTTATTTATGTATTCCTTGCTTCTTTCAACATTTCCCACTGTCCCCCCTCCTCTTCCCCTTCTCTACGCCCCTTCCGTGACCTTCAAGCTATTGATCCCCTGGACTTTGCCTCCTCTCTCTCTCCCCTTCTTCCTACAGTCTTCTCTTCCTCCTCCCCTGACTCCGCTGTCTCTGCTCTCAACGCCTCTCTCTCCTCCACACTTGACTCCCATGCCCCTCTCTCTTCCCGCCCTGCCTTCTCCCACAACCCCCGTCCTTGGCTCACCCCTAGTATCCGCCACCTCCGTTCTTGCACTCGTGCTGCTGAACGACTCTGGCGCAAATCCCATTCTCACGCTGACTTCCTTCACTTCAAATTCTGTCTCTCCACCCTTACTTCTGCTATCTCCCTTGCTAGACAACACTACTATGCCTCCCGCATTGAGTCCTGTTCTCGGGACCCTCGCCGCCTGTTCTCTACCTTTGACTCCCTCCTCAAGCCTCCCTGTCCTCCCCCTCCTTCTTCCCTTTCTGCTCAGGATCTTGCCTCCTTCTTCACCTCCAAGATAGACAAGATCCGCCTCGACATCGCTTCCCACTCCTCTCTTCCCACTCCCACCCCTCTCCCTCCTCCCCCTCCTTCTCTCATGTCCTCCTTCTCCCCTGCCTCCCTTAAGGAAATCTCCTCTCTGCTCTCCTCCTCCAACCCTTCCACTTGCCCCCTTGATCCCATTCCTTCCCGCCTCCTCACCTCCATTACTCCCACTGTCGCCCCTTCCTTCCTGCACATCATCAACCTCTCCCTCTCTACTGGCTCTTTCCCTTCTGCCTTCAAACATGCCACAGTCTCTCCTATTCTCAAAAAGTCCACTCTTGACCCCTCTGACCCTTCTAGCTATCGTCCTGTCTCACTCCTTCCTTTTGCTTCCAAGCTGCTTGAACGTGTTGTCTACTCCCGCTGCCTTGACTTCCTATCCTCCAACTCCTCCCTTGACCCCCTCCAATCTGGCTTCCGCCCCCTTCATTCTACTGAAACTGCTCTCGCTAAGATCACCAACGATCTTCTGGTGGCTAAATCTAAACGTCTCTATTCCATTCTTGTCCTCCTTGATCTCTCTGCTGCCTTCGATACTGTTGACCACTCACTCTTGCTGGATTCCCTTCACTCCCTTGGCTTTTGTGGCTCTGTCCATAACTGGTTCTCCTCCTACCTCTCTGACCGCTCCTTTAATGTGTCTCTCTCCAACTCCGCCTCCTCCTCCTTCCCCCTCTCAGTTGGTGTTCCTCAAGGCTCTGTTCTTGGCCCTCTCCTCTTCTCGATCTATACCTCATCCTTAGGCAAACTCATTGCCTCCCATGGCTTCCAATACCACCTCTATGCTGATGACACTCAACTCTATCTCTCTACTCCCTCTCTCTCTCCCTCTGTTCAAGCTCGTCTCATCAACTGTCTCTCTGACATCTCTACCTGGATGTCTCAACGTCAACTCAAACTCAACATGGCTAAAACTGAACTCCTTATCTTCCCCCCTCATCCTTCCTCTCCTTCCTCACTGTCAATAACTATTGATGGAGTCACCATCCTGCCTGTCCCCCAAGCCCGTAGCCTAGGCTTCATCTTTGACTCAGCCCTTTCTTTTAAACCCTACATTGACTCTGTTGCTAAATCCTGTCGCTTCTCCCTCCATAACATTGCTAAGATTCGCCCTTTTCTCTCTGTCTCGTCTGCCAAAACTCTTGTTCATGCTCTGGTCATCTCTCGCCTCGATTACTGTAACCTCCTTCTCACTGGCCTTCCCCGGTCTCACCTTTCTCCCCTCATCTCTGTCCAAAACTCTGCTGCCAGGGTCATCTACCTCGCCAGTCGCTTCGACCATGTGCAGCCCCTCCTCTCTTCGCTTCACTGGCTTCCCCTTCCTGAACGAATCCTGCACAAGCTCCTAGTCTTCACCTATAAAGCTCTTCACAACCTTGCTCCCCCCTACCTCTCTGCACTTATCGCCCTCCATACTCCAGCCCGTGCACTTCGCTCCTCCTCTGTCCCTTCTCTCACCCTTCCACGCCTTCCCTGCTCCCCTAAGCGCCTTCGTCCCTTCTCACTTGCTGCCCCCCATGCCTGGAACTCCCTCCCTGTCCACATCCGCCTTGCCCCCTCCCTTCATACCTTCAAATCTCTCCTTAAAACTCACCTCTTTCGCTCTGCTCTGTCTGACTCTTTATCCTGCTGAGCCACTATTCCTATACCTACGATCGGTTTACCCTTATCCTTGCAACATGGACCTGCCTGCTGTCATTCTCATCGTAACCAAGCCAAGTACGTGCACTTGAGACCTCGCATCTTCATGAATGTTAGACCCCTTGTCTCTCCCTCTGTTCCCCTTCCTATGTCTCTCCCCCAGCTCCTGTCTCTCAGATTGTAAGCCCTAGGGGCAGGGACCATGTCTATTTTATTACTTTGTAAAGTGCCAGGTACACTGCTGGCGCTATATAAATGTTTGTTATTAATAATAATAATAATAGTTAGTTAGTTAGTTTTACAAATTAAACACTGCTCCACAGCAGTTGCAGCTGCAAGAGCAAGCAGCCAAGACTAGAAACGAGCACCAAGTCCTCTCTGAAAATTGCCTCCGCTCTCCCCTTCCCCTAGGGGAACGGTGGACAGCGGGAGGCCCCTGATGCGCCCGACTAGCAGGGAGGCAGGGCAACCGGACGGAGGTTTTCCGTCTCGGGGTTGCAGCAATCCCCGAGGCGGGAGAAGAAAAGGCGGCCGCGCGCAATTGCCATCCCGGCCAGGGTTGCTACGGTAACCCTGCCGGCTGGGATTGGCTTAGAGAACACCACGTGGGCTGCACCTGATGGACGGGACCCACGTGTAGCAAGAAGGACTGAGCTCTTGGCACCACTTGTGGCCAGAGCATCAGAACGGCAGCAGGAGCTGCAGCGGGGATCGTCCCTACAGGAAAGAATGGGGCGAACAAAGAAGAAAGCGGCGGCAGTGGGGGCGAGCAAGCGCCGGCGGGCCGACAGTGAAGGCCCCCCCCCACGTTACTGATGCAACCAGGGGGGAAGGTGAGCCACAAGTGGACCTAGGGAGCGGGGAAACGGTGCCCCCCCCTGGCGGGGGTACAAGCAGGGACTCGGGGGGAAATACCCCTCCGGGAGAGGTTGGATGGGTGCGAGGCCCTGCTGAGGGAGCTCTTTCAGGGTCCTGTCCCACACCCCAACCAAGCCATCAACCCACCAGCCGCATGGGGGCCCCAGGGCAATGCAGGAGAGGCGGGGCCCCTCCCAGCCATGGCCCCAGGAGAGATGGGCATTGGGCAGGCCAGGGGGGCTGGAAGCGTCGAGTGGGGGCTGCCCCAGAGTAGGGGGAGGGCAGAGCACGCCCAACCCATTCCCTCCCAGGACTTAAATCCCAATCAGGATAGGGAAGGGGGAATAAACGCAAGGGGCCAGGGAATGCAGAGTGACCCCTCAGGGCCCGGTCCCTCCATGCTCCCCCTTCCTCCGCGTAGGGGCGGGCAGGTGAGTAAGACACCAGCACGGTACAGGGACCCTGAAGACACCACCCAGGGGGCGCCTTTGCGCAATGTGAATCCCCTTGGAAGAGGGGACGCGGCAGGGCACCAGCGAGGGGGGGGTGCTGCATCACCACTGGCAGGAAACTGGGGGCCCCCACTTGGGGGACCCTCACCACCTGACGGTGTCCCAGTCGGATGGAGCCAGGCAGCAGAGTCGGCCCCTGTGCGGGGTTGGGCAGGGGAGCTTTTGCCCCCCTTTCTGTCAGCAGGGCCTGCACCGGCACCAGAAGTGGTGAGAGAGGAGGACGAGGACGAGCTGCACCAGCGAGTGGCATGAATCGAGAGTGCCATCCAGTTGCTAGTGCAACAGCAAGTTGGACAGCCAGGGCCGCAACAAGGAGCAAGGGGGCCAGCCGGCCAGGCGGCAGGTGAGAGTTGGGCCCTCCCATGGGAGAGGAATGATGCCGCTGGGGGGGGGGCCGGCCCGACGTCCACGGGGATCAGGGGGACAGCCCTGGGGGCTGCCAGTGGAGAAACCGTGCGCCTGCATTTGGCCCCAGGCCAGCCCCAATGGGGGCGGGCCCGGTGTCAGGTCCAACCGCAACTCCCATAGGAGCACGAATTCAACAGGTGTGGGCCCCCGCATCCCCGTATCCACTGACACTAAACACCGGGGTGCCAACGACGCAGGCGCATACGGTTGGTGTAGGCCAGCCTCCCTCAGTGGGCGGGGGGTACGCAATGGTATCAGCCCCCATCGGTGACCATCTCCTCCCAGCAACCAGAAAAAAGATCTGGAAGGGGGAGTACGTGGACATCTTCGCCCTATTATTCAGCAATCCCATTGTGGATCCAAGTGAACAGGACGATGAGAAAGAAAAGGAGCTCTTTAAGCGCCCAAAAGCCGAGCGGAATTGGATGAATTGGACCGCGGCTTTCTCCATTTACCAGGGTATAATGATACAGGCATACCCCGGACGGGCCGCCGATCTGCTTAAATACGCCAACATAGTCCGATGAGCATACGAGGCAGGCCTGGCCGGGGCATGGCTGCGATACAACGAAGCGTTTCGTCATCGCGCCGCATTCACCCCGGGACTCAGGTGGGACCTGCACGCCAATGATCTTTGGCTCAATTGCATGAGCGGATCGGGGAATGCGCCCAGGTCGGACAGCGGTCACTTTTTGGCACGGGGAGGGGCTTCGTCAGCATTGGAGTCCTTTCATGAAGAAGGAAAAAGGGCACCAGGGTTTTCCCAAGGGCAGTGTTATGAGTTTGGTTGCTCTGGAAAATGTTCACGGGCGACTTGTAGATTTCGACACTCATGCTCCACCTGTGGGGGCCATCATGGGAACTCCGCTTGTCCGCGGGGGAGGCCCAGCACAAGGGGCAAACAGTTTCCCTACGGGAAGGGCGGGGCCAGGTTTGGTGGCACGAGTGCCGCTGGAAAAAGCCCCAACACCAGTTAAGGCCGCCCAGCTTGAGACTGCCCTCCTCAACCACCCCAACAAGGAGGAGGTGGCATATGTGGTTAGGGGTTTTCAGAGGGGTTTCAGAATATCAGCCCACGAGGTGCAGCAACAAAGGGTATCCCTAAACCTGAAGTTGGTAGTGGGGTTGGAACATGTGGTCCGTAGTAAAATTGAGAAAGAGAGAGCAGAAGGTCGGGTAGCCGGCCCTTTTCCCACCCACCCCCTTTAGTAACATGGTCGTTTCCCCGTTGGGGGTGGTGCCCAAGAAGGCCCCCGGAGAATTCCGGTTGATTCACCACTTGTCCTAGCCTCGGGGGGGTGTCGGTCAATGACGCGATACCCAAGGACCTTACATTGGTCCGGTACGCTTCATTCGACTCCGCAGTGTCCCTAGTCAGGTCCTTCAGCCCCGGTGCAGTGTTGGGAAAATGCGACATTAAGTCTGCTTTTCGCCTGCTCCCGGTGAGTCCAGATAGTTCTCCCCTCCTTGGATTTCATTTCGACGGAGAGTACTACTATGATAAGGCCATGCCAATGGGCTGCTCCATTTCATGCTCCGCCTTCGAGAGGTTCAGCTCTCTGATCGGATGGATAGTGGAACAGCGGTCCATGGGAGGGGGGCTGACAAAATACTTAGATGATTTCCTCTTTGTTGGTAGGGAGAACACGAATGAGTGTCTGGAGCTTATGGGAATTTTTCATGAGGTGGCTGAAGAGTTAGGCATTCCACTAGCTCACAAAAAAACGGAAGGGGCTACAACTAGGTTGACTTACCTCGGGATCGAACTGGACATGGTTATGGCCGTCTCCCGCCTCCCCCAGGACAAGCTGACCTCATTACGGAAAAAAATAGAGGAGTGCTTAGGGGCGACGAAGGTGAAAGTTCGCCACCTCCAATCGGTCTTAGGTAGCCTGAATTTCGCGTGTCGAGTGGTGGTCCCAGGCCAAGCGTTCTTGTCATGACTATATGCAAAACTGATGGGTAATCCCACCCCCCACCATCACGTCAGGGTTACAAAAGAAATGAGGGAGAATTTCCAAATTTGGGCCACCTTCTTGTCCAAATTCAATGGTACCAGCTTCTGGAGAGACCGTTTGTTGCTCGAGGCAGAGCTTCCAGTACACTCGGATGCTGCGGGTGGGGAAGGTTTTGGGGTAATTTTTAGGGACCGATGGGTGGCAGCCCCATGGCCAAGTGAATGGGTGGACCAGGGAATCAACAAGGATTTTACCTTCCTGGAGCTCTTTCCCATCATGGTAGCAGTTCAATTATAGTCAAGCGAGCTAATGGACCGATCTGTATTATTTTGGTGCGACAACCAGGCTGTAGTGCACATCATTAATACCCAGTCCTCCTGATCACCGAGGGTTATGACGCTTGTGAGGGCGTTCATGCTCACTTGTCTTAAATTTAACATCCTTTTCCAAGCCAGGCATGTCCCAGGGCTAGACAATAGTGTAGCCAACGCCCTCTCTCACTTCCAGATCGAGCGTTTCCGTCTGCTCACACCACAGGCCAGACCGACCCCAGAGCCCTTACCCCCAGCAGTCTGGAGCCTTGGGTCATAGAGCTGCGCACCGCGGTTTTGGGATCCATGGCGCCGCGAACAAGAGCTGCTTATGACAGAGCCTTTTGGGAATTCCAGCTATACCAGTCAGCACAGGGGTGGGCCCGGAGTTTCCCAATCCCAGAGGATGAAATGCTTCGGTTTGCCCTACACCTGCGACACAGAGGGGCGGCCCCGGGCACCATTGCAGGAAAGTTGTCTGCGTTGGGCTTCATGAGTAAACTAACAGGACACATACCCCTTGACTGCGGCTTTTTTGCAAGGCGCCTTATTGAGGGATGGCACAGGGAACAAGGCAGGCGACCTGACCACCGGGCCCCTATCACCCCACCCTTGCTGTTGAATATATGTGAGGTCTTGCCCCAGATTTGCTTTGATAATTATGAAGTTTTGCTATTTAACTCAGTTTTTAAGCTAGCATTCTTCGGAGCCTTCCGCGTAAGCGAATTAGTGTCTGAATCAACAAGGGATACCGCAGAGAGGGCATTGCGTCTTAGCGACGTACAAATCAGTCCAGCAGGGATGACCCTGCATATACATCGTTCAAAGACCGACCAGAAGGGCAGAGGCCAACTCGTGAGACTGAACAGGGCCGAGGTTGGCGACTTGTGTCCAGTCAGGGCTATCGAGGCATTCCTCACACCACGTCGGGCCGCTCCGGGCCCCCTGTTTAGACATGCCAACGGGGACCAATTGACTAGATACCAATTCACAGCGGTGCTCCGCGTGGCTCTGTCCCGTCTCGGGTTGCCGCCAGCCGCTTTCGGGATGCATTCATTCCGAATTGGTGCGGCCACAGCCGCGGCAGAGGCTGGCATGTCTGAACAGGGTATCCGGGCGGTGGGACGTTGGAGGTCGGGGGCATACCGCACATATGTGCGGCCCGCCCCCTTACATTACCAGTTCTGAATTCTTTGTCATTTCCTAGGTGCACCCCCCCAGTCACGGAAGCGTGTGTGGATTGTTGGCCACAGCCTGGTGAGATGGGCGGGCAAGGCCACCAATCAGACCAACTGAGGATCACAGCTAGGTTTATCATCACAAGCTGAGATCCACTGGAAGGGCAGGGGAGGGATCAGATGGCGTCACCTTGTACCGACCGTCCAGGTGCCAAAGCAGGGGCCCCTGCCCGATATCATCGTGATCCACCTAGGTGAGAATGACATCCCGCACCTAAAAGGCGTCCAACTGATCAAGAATATCAAGAGGGACCTTTGTGTAATCAAAAAACGATTCCCATTGGCCCTCATCATTTGGACTGACTTAGTCGAACGGATGACGTGGGGACCAGGGGTGCACCCCAGGAAGATTGATAGGACTCAGAAGGTGGTGAACAGGGATGTGGGAAAGTGGCTCACGAGTTTAGGTGACAAGCGCATCGATAGTCGGACACTGACCCATAAATGCCCTCGGCTTTTCAGACAGGATGGTGTCCATTTGTCACCAGAAGGTAACGAGCTGTACCTGGGAGCCTTGAAAGGAACCCTAGGGCGGGTATTAGATAGGTTGTGTAAGTAGGTGGGGGTCGGGGTCGTCCGGGTTCACCAGCGACCCCTTTGTGGCAGGGGTCCAGTACTATAAGTTAGAATAGGATAGATAAGTCATAAGTAAGAGTCATCTCCTTAAGAGATGGGGAGGCCCATTCTCCGGAAGGCAGGGTATAGCAAGCGGCGGGGCAACCTCCCTGGGAGGGGCGTCGAGCGAGGGCGGTAGGGACAAGTATGGTCCCCCGTCGGCAGGCGACCTCATCCTTACTCAAGTTGAGAGTTTATGGTCCCCCTCACCTGTGGCCAGTGTCACTGAGAGGGGGAGACGTTATAGACATGTTGTGGGTGGTAATCGAGGGTACATCGGAACCACCCATGGGGTTCTTCGTTCGATCAGATGTTTTAAGAAGCAGTACTGGACCCGTATCGCAATAGGCGATTACCCCCACCTGAATTATGATTCCTATTCGATTAAATAAAGAGCGCGGCCGTTCAAATCCCAATCGTGTTGTCTTGTCTCCTTTCGGTGCGTCGGCAAATGGCCCAGTGTGGGGGCATCCATGTGTGGCTGAAGCCTTACGTTGCAATGTCAGGATGCTACTGTGCAATCCCTGGGGGCGGGAGGGGGGAACACGCAACGCTAGCCTCCATTCCTGCCACCTAACACAGGGACAAGCATTATATTTGGTCACTTCAAGCCAGATTTTGCCATGGTTCAAACACTGGTTGTTTTTAAACAAGATGCTACCATACATGGGCCACCCAGTAACCACTCATCCAACTACCTATCTGAAGGTGGAGTTGGGGGGGATAAACACTCCTGTGAGCCATGCAGTGCCCGCTCACAGTGCACTGCCGAGAAATCCGGAGTGTCGTGTGCCATGTGGGGCAAGCCAAATACAGGCCTGGCAATGGACACCCATGCATCCCCTGTCTGTATGAACCGGGGCAGTCAGCCATGCCAGCAGACTGGTCCGCCGCTCCTAGTTTAACTGTTCATTCACCCAACACTCTGAAACTACGGGAGAGAATATGCAAGGCCCATGGCGAAGATAAAATATGGGTCCCCTGATGGCTCCACTTCCTCCCTCGTGGCCCTGTACCCTTGTGAGTCCTTCTGAGTGGCCCTAGAGGTGGTCATGTTTAGAGCCCCACTGGGAAGGACTTAGGGCCCTAATCTGATGAAAACAGGCAGCACTGTGGGGCCCTTGGGAGTAGAGATGATAGCAAGGCCTAGGGAAGTCACCCTGGTTTGCCCTTTAGTAAGGCCGGCCTTTCCAGGGGAAGGAGACAGAGTGAACCAAAGCTGGTGTGGTAGGGAGAAACATGATGGAGCTGCTGGCCCTTTAGCAGTTCCACAGACACCAGCCTGAGGACTGGTCAGACTGGGATGCGCCAGACAACTGAACTGGACATCTGAAGAAGAGCTTGGCAAGGCCAGCCCTGTTATAGGTGACAAGCCCCATCAGAGAGACAGAAGTGAGAGTGGTGGGAACATGGCCTTTGCAAGTCACAGGAACTGGTCGGGACTCGGGAGTGCTAGGGAGCCCAGGTTCCCCATGTTCAGTGAGTGTCCTGTTCACTCATATGTCCAGAGAGTGTCCTGCCACAGGAAATTGCTCAGCCAGGCCATCAGGAGATGTTCTACTTCCTTTGGGGGACAGAAAGCCTGCCCGATTCCCTGAGTCACTGGGGAGCGGGGTGTCAATTTTACCCTGGACACCCCACCCGGGTTTGCTGTGCTGGTCAATTTCACTTTCTTGGTGGGTTTGGGAAGAGCAGGCTTGCTCAGCTTGGGATAGCTCCATACTTATTTTACCCAACGGACTCCTTCTGGGGAGTGGGTTGAAACTCTTTCAAACTACTCTGCCAAGCGATGATAGAATTACTGCCATGGGGTTGATTTCCCCCATGGCTAACATGTAGAGACAACCCCACTCTTCGTGCATGTAAAGCAGGGGTGGGGAACCTCAGGCCCGGGGGCTAAATGCGGCCCGTGGCAAGTGTTTATGTGGCCCCTTTCCACTTCCTGGTTCTGGCCCTTGGATCCAGTTCTCACCTCCAATCACTGAAAAACTGAGCTCAAGGGAAGGGAGCAGAGATGAGGTCATGCAAACAAGGATGGGTGGACAGTTTCATGGCTCAAATCCATGATTTGGGCCCACCTTGAGTGCATCCCTTAAGCACCCCTGTTCCAACTTCTGAGCGGCCCTTGGAGTTTGTGCAAGCTTTCAAAGTGGCCCCCGGGAGGGAAAAGGTTCCCCAACCCTGATGTAAAGACATTGGGGTGGGAATGAGTCCCATCCTTCTTCCTCAGCCATGGAGTATAAATGAGTCGAGTCTATTCCATCCCCACTATAATGATGTGTGCTTTTACATCCCAAGGTCCCCAGCACCTGTCACCATGGCAACCTGCTGCAGGGCTCAGGATGAGGCAAGTCTATAGCCCACATGAAGGTTAAGTTATGTGTCCTGTACCCCCTCTAGTGGGCAAATGTGGATGCATAGAAGCTAATGCATTTAAATCTCAAAATGGGGTCACACAGACAAAAATCTGGCAACCACTATCTTATCCGCTTCCTTGTTACTTTAAAAAGTTGATCTGCTTTTTCAAAGAGCTGCTGTTCAATAGTGCCACCTTGTGTCCACCCAGATTTTACAGGGATAAACATTCCTTGCAGCAAAGAGGGTCAGGAAGACCTACAACTGCTTTTAGCAATGTTTTCCTTACCAAGAGTCACCTTGATTTATGTTAAATGATAGTAATATTAGATCAATGGCCTGGGGTGATTTTGTTCTTATTATACTAAACTTTATCAGAGTCCCATGACAGACAATCAGCAAAACGACAAGGGTGGCCCATCCTACCTTTTTCTTTCCCTCTCTGCAAGAGTCACTGGGGCCAAAATTCCCTTGTCCTAAGAGACCGGGGTCATATCAGAAAGGGGGAGCGTGTTGTTTTTACGGGTAAATGCAGAAAAACCCAGCTGCTCAGGGAAGGGACCAGCCTGTTGTTTCTTCCCACTGGGCTGAAATTCTGCACAGCCATGAGGCTGGCTGCTGCTAGGCCACAATACAGCTAAGCTGCTTCCAGCCAACAGCTGAAACGCTAGCTGCAGTGACTTGCATAGTTAGTGAACTTGCCCGCTTACAGTCTGATCCAACAAAGTGAACACCTAGCGCTATTGGTTTTCATTTCAGATCGTTGTTCCAATTTCCCAGTTTGTTTTGGGGGAGTTCTATTGGTTATATCTATCGTTTGGTTCAGATATTCAGTCAAACCACCAAATAAATAGCTCAACTGAAATCAATTGGGGGGGGGGGGGGGGACACAACAAGAACTGAAGTATCCAAAACGAAAGGTCCGAAAGCCCCAAACCTCTACTAACAGTCTGTTTCCTGAAGTTCTTCAGCTCATTCCCAAGAGCCTGTATGCCCAAAATATGCCTTGCCTAGGATGAGGCTTTTCAGTGTCAACTCACTTGAGCTGGTAGCGTGGGGTTGGGGTAATTTACCATTTGTGACATGCTAATATACGGGCCTAGTCTCAGTATCATCTCAAAAGACTGCAAGTGTAAACTTATATTGTTGTGCTATTCATGTGATCACTGACACTGGATTACATTAACAAGGTGGTTTTTTAACCCCAGGGTAGGAGCAGTCACACAAACAACTTTTAACTGAAGATAAACTAGCCTGGAAGTAAATAACCCTCAGGTGAGGAATGTTTCATGTGAACAGACCGAAAAGCTATTCCCATCAAATCCATTGCTTTCCCATGGATTCCTTCTAGGGTGCAATGACCTCCTTTGTCTAGTGCCCACACACACTGCTTTCCTCTCATTCACAGTGTAATGTCACTGCATACCCAAGACACAGTTACACTTCTACGTCATGGACACCTTCTATTTCTTCTTTAGGCCAAGGAACACAATGTGCCCTCTAGAATGCCAGCAGCTCCACTAGAAGCTGTGGTGTTTGCAAGGCTGCTTGTATTCAGGGCTGTAGTTCTGTCTAATCCCAAGGATGCTGTGTGTGGACACAGCCATGTTTCTTAGCTGGGAAAAACTGGCCTATACCCCTTCGTGTCTCAGTTTCCTCACCTGTAATATAGAGATAACTATACTGCCCTAACTCACATTAGCATGAGGCTTCACGTGCTGATTTTGGCAAAATGCTCAATCAAGTTGGATAACTGGGTTCAAAAAAGGATTGGATAGGTTCTTAGAGGATAGGTCCACAAAGGTCAAGTTGGCCAGGGAATGAGAGCTCTGACTTTCGGGACTGTGTGTAGATTACACATTCTGTTACAACTTTTGGTCATTTCCCTAAAGCAATCAAGGTTGTCACTGTCAGAGACAGAACAGAGAGCTAGATAGCACATTGGCCTGACCTAGAAGGATATGTCTTATGCTTTAATGCAGAGTTTAAACCATAACTACTTGGTTATTTCCTTAGTAGGTTTTTAACATGGTCCACAATCTAAAGCAGTCATGAGCATGTGCAGCAATGCCGATTTATTATTACTGTGCACAGTAATACAGTTACACCGTTTGCTTTACACAGCAGGGTGATGCCTTTCCATGAGCTTCCAAATCTTTTCTTCATTAGTTTCACTCTTGATTTGCATGGTATTTGCTGAAAGGAAAACTTGTTACTTTTGCAACTTTCTTCTCATGAGACTGAATCACTAAATTGGGAAGGAAGTGCAACCGGGGCAGTTTCTGGCTGGAGTTTATTTTCAAATCCACTATGGTTGGAGAGGATCTTTGGATCAATTTAGATTGTGGCTTTGCTGATTCCAAGTGAATTTAAGAGCCCACCGAGGTCAATGGAAACATTGCTGCTTGCCACCAAATTCACAGGCTTTTGGCCCAAGACCTTGGCCACTCTGATCCACACTGCTGTTTCCAACTACCAAATCTAGCATTGCTAAAACTCAGATTCTAGACTTGTAGTCCTCAAACTGAAGAGCAGCCCCCCTAGGGGCGGGGTGGGGGGCTGTGTGGAATGTCTCCCAGGAGGAGGTGAGAAGAGGCAGCTGCCAATTCCCTGGAGAGAATTTCCAAAATGGTGGCAGCCTCACCCACCTCTGAAACACGATTCGAGGAGCTAGTACCATTTTGGAAATCTCTGTGCTAGGGAAGCTATAGGGTCACCAGTAGAAGTATCAACAGGAAAGTGGCGAAGGGAGGGGACAGAGAGAAGCAGAACCTAGAGGGACAAAAGGGGCAAGGGTGTGGGTGTGTGCGTGGGTGTGCATCAGCATGTCAGAGGTACCACTGAAAAGAGGTAGAGGGTGCAGTCTGATGACGTCGTGTCACTTGGAAGGAAGAAGTTAAATGGACAGTGGCAATATATGAATACCTCTGAGGTGCTGATGAAAGCAAACAGTAAGTTGTTTAAGATTTTTAGAAATGCACAATGCATGCATTCCGCAAGCAACACAGAGTGCTTGGCTAGACCAGCATAAAACAGAGGGCGAATCTGTTTGGAAAAGCCAGTTGCAGACTTCATCTTCCCTCCTCATGCGACTCTTGTTTCCAGTTTAGAAATCTGACTCAAACCAAAGCACAGCCGGGGTCACAGCAACATGCATTTTATCAGACTTGTAAAATGAAAGCAACTGTCTGCTTGTGCCCCAAGTCCCAGTTGGAATCATTCCCATTGTCCCAACTACATCAGTGTTACCAAGAAGAAAAACCTCACTAGTCCAAAAAGCTGGTTAGACCGTTCTGCTGAGATACATGAGGCTACAATAGCAGGGAATCAAGACCATCTTGGGAGAAGTTAGCACAGTCAGTTAGTGAATGATGGCACAGGAAAGCGTACTTTTAAGAGCAATGGTTCCATCATTATACAACACCAGGATCCAGATGGCTATTGCTACTGATTCAACTAGCAGAGCCTATTCAGTCAAGCTAACCTGCATCCCATATAGGACACTCGTGTCCCCCCAGCATCTTTGAAATGGGAAGTTTCCCCACAGTCAAGAAGCCAGACCCAGCAAATTTCCAATCCGTTACTGTGCGTGGCATGTGCTTAACTCTCAGGAAGGGAAGCATTCCCCTGTAATTCAGGGAGTTGCTACGGTCCCAAATCAGCAGTGCACTTAAGCATGTGTCTTGCTGGATAGAGAAGGAAGCTGAATCAGAAGCTACGTGCTTTAATGCAAGCTTGTCACAAGGTTCAGAGGAAGTCAATAAACTAGAACATTTTTTTAAAAAAACCCTACAAACCCCAAACCACCCTGATGATTAAGTTAAAGCAAGAGTTTTTGCTAGTGACAATGATGGCTATTGCTTGCTTTGCTTTCCTACTTCCAGTTGTCTCCTGATGTCCGACACCTCCATGGGAACCTGGACGGTTATGCCGTACATCCACTTCTTAATGCACACCTGGCAGCCGAGGCGAGATCTGAAAAGCAGACACCATGGTCTGAGTTTCCAGCATTTGTGTCAGGCAGAAAGCACCCCCTGGCATGGTGCACCTGCCCATAGGCAAACAGAAAGGTTTGGTTATAGAGTTCATGCAAGAGGCCAACTAATATCTGCCCTGGGAAGAAGGAAATTAAAAAGAAAACTCTAGTCCATGCTCTCAGCATCTCTTGCCTTGACCACTTCAGCCTCCTTCTTACTGGCCTTCCCTGCTCTCACCTGGACCTTCTCACTTCTGTTCAACACCCCCTTGCCAAGATCATCCACCTCTCTTACCACTTTGACCATATTCAACCCCTTTCCCCGTCCATCCACTGGCTCCTCCTCCCCGTTCACATTCAGCATCATCTAACATCCATTCTTGTCCTCACCTCCAAGTTCTTCATGGCTTTTTTCCGAGTCCTCCCTATCTTTCTGCCCTCATTTCTCATGATATTCCCACCTGGAACTTCATTCCTCTTCTGTCACTACCTTCACCTGCCCCCGATCCTCCTACTCTCTCTACCATCTTTGTCTCTTCTCCCATGCACACACACACACACCCTACACCTGGAACATGTGTTCTGCTCCCTTCCTACTGACCTTCAAACCCCTCCTTAAAGCCTACCTTTCCCATCAAGCATTCCCTAGCTCCTCAACCCCATACATTACTCATTATTATTATTATTATTATTATTATTAAACATTTATAAAGCGCCAGTAACAACCTGGCGCTGTACAGAACATATAATCAGCTGCGGTCCCTACCTGTGGCTTACAATCTAAAAGACAAGGAGGGGGAGACAAGGAGAGGGGACAGCGGGAGAGACATGGGAGAAGACAAACAAACATTCAGGCGGATGCGAAGTCTCAGGTGCGTGTACTTGGCTTGGTTACAAGGTGGTCGGTAGCAGCAGTCAGCAGAGGAGGGCTGACAGTAAGAGCAAGGGGAAAGACTAGAGGGCATTGGGAAAGGCAGCATGGAAAAGGTGGGTCTTGAGGAGGGATTTGAAGGAGCGGAGGGAGGAGGCGAGGCGGACGTCGGCAGGGAGGGAGTTCCAGGCATGCGGGGCAGCGAGGGAGAAGGGACGAAGGCGGTTGGGCGAGCAGGAGAAGCGAGGGAGAGCGAGGGAGGGGACAGCGGAAGAGCGGAGAGCGCGCGCAGGAGCGCGTAGGGCGATTAGGTCCGAGAGGTAAGGGGGAGCTTGGTCATGGAGCGATTTGAACGTGAAAACCAGGAGTTTGAACAGGATACGTTCAGGAAGGGGGAGCCAGTGAAGGGAGAGGAGGAGAGGCGTCACATGGTCGAAGCGACGGGCAGAGTGAATGACCTTGGCGGCAGAGTTTTGGATCGCCACAAGGGGGGACAGGTGGGAGCGAGGGAGGCCAGCAAGGAGGAGGTTGCAGTAGTCGAGGCGAGAGATAACCATGGCATGAACAAGGATTTTGGCCGAGGAGACAGATAGAAAGGGGCGAATGCGGGCAATGTTGAGGAGAGCGAATCGGCAGGATTTGGCCACAGAGTCAATGTAAGGTTTAAAGGAGAGGTGCGTGTCAAAAATGAAGCCCAAGCTGCGGGCACGGAGAACAGGACGGATGGTGACCCCATCAATGCAGACGGTCAGGTCAGAGGGAGAGGAGGGGGAGGGAGGAAAAATGAGGAGTTCAGTCTTGGCCATGTTCAGTTTGAGTTGGCGTCGGGACATCCAGGCGGAGATATCAGAGAGGCAGTCGACGAGGCGTGAGCGGACAGAGGAGGAGAGAGAGGGGGTAGAGAGATAGAGTTGGGTGTCATCAGCATAGAGATGGTATTGGAACCCGTGGGAGGCAATAATTTCACCAAGGGACCGGGTGTAGATAGAGAAGAGGAGAGGGCCAAGGACAGAACCTTGGGGAACCCCAACCGAGAGGGGAAGGGAGGGGGAGGTCGACTCGGGGAGGGAGACATTAAAGGAGCGGTCAGAGAGGTAGGAGGAGAACCAGTCAAAGACAGAGCCACGGAAGCCCAAAGAGTAAAGCGAGTCCAAGAGGAGCGAGTGGTCGACAGTGTCAAAGGCAGCAGAGAGGTCAAGGAGGACAAGAACGGAGTAGTGGCGCTTCGATTTAGCGACAAGTAGATCATTGGTGATCTTGGCCAGGGCAGTTTCAGTAGAGTGGAGGGGGCGGAAGCCGGACTGGAGAGGGTCGAGGGAGGAGTTGGCAGAGAGGAGGTTCAGGCAGCGGGAGTAGACGACACGTTCCAGGAGCTTCGAAGCAAAGGGAAGGAGGGAGACCGGCCGGTAACTAGAGGGATCGAAAGGGTCCAGGGTAGGCTTTTTGAGGATGGGGGAGACAGTGGCATGTTTGAAGGCAGAGGGGAAGGAGCCTGTGGAAAGGGAGAGATTGACAACATGCAGAAGGGGGGGAGCGACAGTGGGAGCAATAGAGGTCAGGAGGCGGGAGGGGATCGGGTCAAGGGGGCAGGTGGAGGGGTTGGATGAAGAGAGAAGAGCAGAGATTTCCTGGAGAGAGGCAGGAGGGAAGGATGCGAGGAGGGAGGGGGGTGGGGGAGGGGGTGGGAGGGGAGCGGGGGGCGGAGGGGGGCGGGAGGCAATATCCCGACGGATCTTGTCAATCTTGGAGGTGAAGAACGACGCAAGATCCCGAGCAGCAAGGGAAGAGGGCTCATTTATCCTTCTCCTTAATTCCATCTTACACTTCAGGACCTCCTCCCATCCCCTTGTAATTAAACTAAGTACACACACTTGCAACTTTTCTCAACTTTAGGAAGGTCTCCCTGTTACTCCCTTTCCTTGTCCATCCAAGACTGTAAGCCCCTTGAAGCAAGCCCCTGTCTCTAACCATGACTATTCAGCACCAGGCACATTGCTTGTGCTATATAGGTGAAGATGAAAGATTACACCATAACCACCACTGGAGTGCTTCGTATCCACAGTATGTCGTACACCCCACTTTGGGCAGTCGACCAAGTTTTGGCCGACTGATGACTGGTTAAGACTGGATTGAGGTGGCACCTTTCCCAATCAAGAACCTGGCAGAGGGCTGTTGCCCACCCGCCCACCCCACTAGTTGGTCATGCTTACGTGTCAGTAAGTCCATATGCCAAGTCCAACATGTCCATTTCCTCATCTGTGACAGTATCTACCTGTTTGAAGGCATCCTCCTCAAAGATCAGGTGACACGTAGAACAGGCTAGGGTCCCTTCACATGCACCTGTGCGAAAAGGGAGCAGTCAGCAGTGCACCGTGCAACAGAGAATAGCAAAGGGGAAAGCACACTTGGGGAAGCACTCGGCCAGCACATGCCCCATTGAAATGGATGGGGCTTGAGTCAGCACAGTGCTTTGAGGATCAGAGCCTTTCTAAGGACCTGCCCATACCAAGACCCAGAGAGAGTTCGGAACAAGGAGGGGACTACCACAGCCGTGCCTTTTATCCGGAAGGAGCTTCCCTTTTCAAATTAATGTATATCTGGATTATGAATACACTTGAGACATTAGAATAAATTACTATTAATACAGGCCACTGGGGTGCTGACAGTCTTGGAGAGTCACTGCCAAGCTGGCTTCTCTAACTAAGGTCACAAGACACCTCCTCTCTAGACTCTGACCCCTTCACTGTTTAAGGGATGTGTGGGGAGGGAGGGAGTGGAGATAGCTAATGTGCCCATTGGCCTGTAGCTCTGAAATCAGTTATCCAAGGCCAACAGAAACACAGAACTGATAGCGACAAGGCCAATGAGTGAATCCCAGCCTTCTCCTTTATGCACCAGAGCACGTTTGCAGCCTCAAAATTCCCAATTTCCCATCATTTATTCTGCATCCTGGAAGGCCATTTCAAACCATGCGTCACCTACCAAAGCCATCAATGTTCAGGTTTTGATTAACCACCACATCCAGCATACTTTCTCCTTCTTTGGCTGTGGCTGTGAGTCTCTCTCCATTCCGGTTAATGAAATGCACCGTCACCAAAGAGCTGTAAAACACAAAGCAGGACACTTCCAGATACAAAAGAGAATGGCCAGTTTAACTTGGCAGCCAAGCAGATGCTACATGGAGGAATTCAGCTGAAACTACCAGGCCGCTGCAAGATGCCTAGTGCAAGTTAGAGGCAGTTCGTGGGATTCACTCACTGAGGCTGGGCGAGTAAAACCAAACCAATTCTAAATTTGAACTGACCCAAACTTTTACCCCATTGCTCATGTCATTCCAAGGGCAGAAAACATTAGGTTAAAGATACACAGTCTCTGCCATTCGTAGCTATGGGCCTATTTACAGCCATCCTCCATCTGCAGCCAGAAAAGCGTGGACGACTGCTGATTTAAAACTCTTTGTCATTCATGGAAAAATTAGGGGTCTTCTCTGGGTTAGCCAAGTGCAGAGTGAGGCAAGACAGAGTAAAGCCTAGGGCTGAAACAAACTAAATCCCAGCTCAGATCTGGTTT
Source organism: Sphenodon punctatus (assembly GCA_003113815.1). Lineage (NCBI taxonomy): Eukaryota > Metazoa > Chordata > Lepidosauria > Sphenodontia > Sphenodontidae > Sphenodon > Sphenodon punctatus. The sequence continues at coordinate 424,221 of QEPC01010754.1, forward strand.
CCTTTCTGATGGATCTGGTGAAACGTGAGCGTGAATCCAATCTGATCAGCGTTTCACGGGAAAGATCGGATTAAATCTCCCTCCTGCTGCACATAATGCAAAACGGCAGCGCGCTGTATATTACTGCCATTTTCCGCACGCACAGTACGGCCACTGCCAATTTGCACATTGGCAGTAGGGAAGTGGAATCATTCTGCAAGAACGTCGATCAGAATTCTGCCGTGGCTTAAATCTGTGACCAAATTCTGATTGACGTTCTGAAAACGCAGAAAAATTCAGTGAAGATGGAAGGGCGGTTTCAATTCAACTCTAGTAGTAAGGCCGCCCCAGCTCAGATTTGATTTGTGCTAGAAGGGTTTCGTGTCACTTGCTCCTTTCCCCCCAAGGTATTAGATGCTAAATGTTACTTTGGACCATTTCCCCCACTTTCTTAATGTTTTCCCTGTTTGTTTGATGAAAGGCACAACAATAATAGGTTGGTGGACCTCCAGTCCTCTGACTGGTTTTCATTTGGCCCCTTTCCAATGTCAGGATCCAGCCCATGGATCCAGTCCTTGCCCTCAAGCACTGAAAGAGTGAGCTCAAGGGAAGGGAGCAGAGATGAGAGCATGCCCATGAGGAAGGAGAAAGGATCCATGGTATAGATCCATGATCTGGACCTTCCCCTTCCTTCCCATCCTAGGTACATCCCTTAAGCAACTCTGCTCCTAACTCCTATCCAGCTCACGGAGCTTGTACTAATTTTCAAAGTGCCCCAAAGGAGAGGGAAAGCCCCCTGCCTCTGGTGTAATACATGAAAGGCCAGATTTTCCAACAGAAGCTCCGCACCCACAATTTGCACCATATTTTCAAAGAGGGCTCTGGGCCTGGTCTGCAAGTTGCTCAGCACCCAAAACTAGAACTAGATTTTCACAGGAGCTCTGCTCTCACATGGACATCACAGCAAGGATAAGATACTGTATTCAAAGCAAGTTTCTCACGAGAATCTCGCGAGATCTCGCCAGGGCTGCGAGATTCTCACGAGAATTCATTTCATTCTTGTTTCAGCCCTAGGAGCACCCAGCAGCTGTTAATTTTCAGAAGCGCAAATCCTGTATTCTGGGCAAATAGGAGCAAAGGTCTTTTGAAAAGTCAGTCCCTTGAAGTCAAATTAAGCCTTTGGATAAGAAGTCAAATTAAGCCTTTGGATAAGGAGGATGCATTTAATAGTGCAATAGGATGCAAATCCTTCATCCATTAAAGCCAATGGAAAGCCCTGAAATAAGGAATGATGTACTTTCATTGTTTGGGTTGTAGGCCTGGAAGCAAAATAGTCCAAATCTCAAGGCTAGGGTTGCCACCTCCCTCTGGGAAGAAACCCAGACGGGGACAGGACCATGCCAGAGGGGGAGGGGCAAAGAGGCTACCACACCCCTTTCTGACATATACCCTTCCCCTTACAGAGCATCGTGACATCACAACCATGTCCCACTCCTTTCTGACATAACCCCATGCTTGTGGAGCATTATGAGTCCCCATTGCCCGCCCACCCACCCATCGCCTTTCTGACGTGGTCACCCCTAGAAGCCCTATGTCTTTGGGCTCTTTGACTAACCCAGAGAAATTAAGGCTTCTCCTAGAGCCTCTATGTCAAAACCCTACTTACAATCAGTTCTCTGAGCCTCCCAGCTCCTATGCACTCATTGGCCTTTCAGAGCCCGATATGCTGGTGGTAGCATGATGTTACCTACAGGTAGAGGTGTAGTGCACAGCTCCTTTGAATGAGGACCTGTCATGCTCCAGCAAACTCAAATTAACAAGCATCTGCCCCCTAGGCTAATGGGGCTTCATAACAACACACTCTCCCCTGAACCCCCCTCTTCCAGGCTCACTTTATGGACTGCTGGAAGGGGTATCCTCCATCTGATACCCCTGCTAAATTCCTGAGCAGTGGAAATGGTGATGCAGCAAGGCAGCCTTGATTTGTCATTCCTGGCAGAGGAAGAAAGTTTTTTAAACCTTGAGAGCGGAGGGTTTGTTTACACGAGAAAACTGCCCTTGCTTGTAATTCCCCTGCATCTCTCCTCTCCTTTTACAAGGTTGAATGAAGCAGCACTGGGTTTCCTGCAGTCAGAGAACTACTTGATGTGAATAAAACAGAACAAGGCCACTTTCCTGGAAGCCCAGGGACCAAGAAAACAGGTAGTCATATTTAGATTTGCATGATAGCATTGCCTGCTGAGCAGAGCTAAAATGGGTACCTGCAGAAATGGGTATATCAGTTGATATTGGGTGTTTTTACACACACATTTCTCCTGCATGTTTTCTGTTACATCCTGAACTTTGTGTGTCTAAATCACTCACCCAGATCTTAAACATCTGGCTCTTTGAACTTCTGCATAGAACTTCTCCCAGAACTTGTGTGTGTAAAAACTTCTCCTGATAAACTGCTTTACTCCAGGCAGCTGTGGTCACTTGGTTTCCATGGCAGCCTGTCTTGTCTACAGCTGCGGCTATTTTAGGCTGCCTCAAGGCACTGTTTGTATGAGGAATGCATCCAGGATCTGCCTCAGGGCAGTGTGAGTGTGTGAAAGACAGACATCCAGAACTTAGTTGTGGACTTGTAAACCCAGAAGATTGAAAAATCCAGAACGTTAAGGTATGTGTAAAAATGCCCATTGTGGTACCCAAATCTGCCATTACACTCATTCATTACCAATTTATCATTCTTCTGTCCGCTTCCATTAATCTATCAATTGTTCCATGCTGGAAAGACAGTAAAATGGTCCCATGGTAAGTTGGAAGGGTCAGTAAAATTGAAAGTTGGTAACTGTAATACTTGGGATTTGGTATAGTTGGGTAACGGTCTTTGAAATCAGGAAACGGTCAGGTACCCAACAGGCTACCTGAAATATAAGGAATTATACATAGGTACAAAATTTGCTCCCCATTTAAACTCTACTACCGAGTTCTTAGCAAAGGTTCTAACACAATCTGGGAAGTTCCCAGCGCAGCTCCCTAGAACCGTTGCAGGGAAGCAAATTCCCTTCTGTTGTAGGTCTATGAATGAGCTAGGCTCAGCTGCATCAAAAATTCTCATGGAAAGGCCTAGTAAATAAGCAGATGTGGGCAGAGCTGGTCTACTGAGGATGATCTCCGAGACAGCAGCTACACCACTAAGGAAGCCAAGCCAGCTCCCTCAACTGAGTATCAAAGAGGAGTCTGTTCTTTCAGAGATAGATACTCCTATTGATTTCCCTCTATCCTTGTTGCTGAAGGCTTGATTGCTTGGTCTCACCAACTCCTCTGTCTCCATCTCTTAGAGAAATCATAGCTGCTAAACACATTAATAATCCCGAGTGTGTCCCTATTACAGTTGCACACAAAGTAATTCAGAGGTTCTCTTTTGCTGGACCAGCTTCTTTTGGTGAGAGTTTTTGAGCTGCACAGAGCCCTTCCTCAGGCATGTATCAAGTCAGACCCATATAGACTGAGCAAATGCAGGACAGGTACATATGAAATGCCAGTGACCTGGGAGCGCGGGAAACCAGCTTGGGATGAGGCTGTAGTGGGGTTGAGGAAACAGGTGTCAGACATTTAAAAACAATGATAAAAATTGGTGTTAAAGATGAAGAAACAATAGATAACAGACAGTGAATGCAGACTGAGAATTTGGCTAAAGCAAACATTTGGTTTGAAGGACATAGGAAACAACTTACTGTATGTCTCTGAGCAACTTTCCTTTTTAATTATTAAACACTAATTGTTTGGATTCCACTGGTACCTCCAGTGTCCCCCATGCCCAGAAAGAAATCTCTTCTTCTATTTAATCAAAATATAGAAGGGTGGTTTTTTATTATCTATTTTTCCCCCCAATGTAGCCTCTATGGTGCAGAATAAGCCTGGAGAGTGGGCTTTTAAATGTTTGTTGGTTGGTTCCTTTTCCTACACATTGTAGAAGGTAAAATTAATCCAGCAAGGTGCCCAAAATGTACCACAGGAAAGAAAAGCAACCAAGCAATTATAAAGCAAAACAGTTGATAGTGGTTGTTCATAGACCCCCATTTAATAGGCTTATCAGTGCAATTCCTTTCTCTAAGGTCAGATAGCAAAGTCGTCTATGATGTTTCCTATTCTGCTAGCTGGGCTTTAATCCTTGCTAGCGGATTAAGGCCTTTCTCAAATCACATTTACAAGTGAAAATGCAAGAGTTCTCCTTTTCCTGTGATCTCTTTTATTGAACCAGCTTCTGTTGGTGAGTGTGTGCAGGTTTTGGCCCACACAGGAACCTTCCTCGCTGGGCATGTCATAAGCAGGAAGTGCCTTGTGTGATCAGAAAGCCTGCATAATCTCATCAACAGAAGTTGGTCCAATAAAAAGTTTCATCTGAACTATTTTGTCTTCATCTCTTACAGCTGGGATCAACACAACAACCACCATCTCTAGACTTTTTGCTCTTCCTAAGCTATCCTTAAAACAAGTGTTGTTCCTTCCAGACAAGATAGGAAGAATATCTTGCATTTTCAAGAGACTTGCAGTTAAACTCAGATCCAAGCAGTTTTTTTCTGGTCTCCTTTCCCCAAAATGAAGTGTTTTCCCTTGTCAGGTTTAACTCTCTACCCCCTCCACTCTGCCAGGCTTTACAGTACAGATGTGCATTCAGGTTTTTATAAAACCCAAATAAACCAGAAAAAGTCTTTTTCAGCTTCCATATTCAAAACATGAATACTGGAACTGTGTATTTGGGTGCTGAGTGAACCCAACATTTCCTGAAAAACGTAATATCCGAGGTCTCAAACTGGACCCCCCAAAACTGCAGCACAGATCCACCTTGGAGCTGGCCTGCTCTCTGAGGCCACATTCACGCCTAACGCTCTGGCACTGCTAGAGTGACGCGAAGCACAGATGTGTAAGCGGGGAGGAGCCCAATGACAGAAGTAGAGCCAGTGCGAACGGGGATCTGCCATGGCTAGTCTCGTGCATGACAGGGGGCAAAATCCAGCACGAGACTAGCCGCACCAGATCCCCATTCACACCAGCTCTACTTCCTCCCCACTGCCGCGGTTGTGCCTTGCGTCACTCTAACAGCGCCGGAGCATCAGGTATGAATGTGGTATGTCTCACAGGTTAGTCATCTGCTTGGGGAGCCTCTAGTGAGCCCTTCCCACCTGCAGGGGATGTCTCAGACCTGCAGTCTCCAGCTTGACAGCCAGGCCCAACCAGGGAGAAATGNGCACAGATGTGTAAGCGGGGAGGAGCCCAATGACAGAAGTAGAGCCAGTGCGAACGGGGATCTGCCATGGCTAGTCTCGTGCATGACAGGGGGCAAAATCCAGCACGAGACTAGCCGCACCAGATCCCCATTCCCCATTCTCACCTAGGGATCCCACTTTCCACAAGCCAATGAGTCCCTTCTGATCCAGAAACCACTCCCCCCCAAGCCAGAACCATGCCTTATTCTCCCTCCCCAAGCCAGAGACCCATGTCCCATTCCCCCTCCCCAAGCCAGCAGCCTCCCCCGAGCCTAGTCCACATGCCGGATTTTCCCCCAAGCCAGCAGCTCCCCACATGAAGCAGCCCCATCATGTTCCATTCTCCCTTCTCCCACATCAGCAAGCAACACAGGTAACGATTATACAAAAGTGCAAAAAAACAGATACAAATGCACAGCCCTAGCCTTGACCTCATACAATAACCCCTTGGTCTTTTCTTTTCCCCGATGTACAAGCCCCCACAGGCAGATCTGTAAGGTTCCTTCCTTGCTCTTAAGTCCCTCTGTAAAACACACATTTCTGCTGGGCTATGTGCAGTAAACTGTGTCCCAGTTTGAATTGGCCTCTCAAGTCTCCTGCCTTAATTCTGCTCACTGTATACTTCTCTGCCCCAAGACGTGACCGCTCTGCTAAGACTGAGACAAGTGCAAACTAGGATGAGTGCAACCCTGCTGTCAGGAGCAGTCCCATGTTATGGATGGGGGAAATGAGGCAAAGACAGTGGCTTGCCCAAGGCTACCCCAGTGGCTTGTCCTGAGACTAGGATTTGAACCCAGGACTCCAAATCTAGTATGCTAATATAACCACTCAAACACAGCCCACAAATACACCGTCTGCACTCCTCTGTCTCAGCAGAAAGGCCACATGGGGGCAGAGTAGTGCACAGTGAACAGCATTCAGGGGCAGGACTCAAGAGGCCTGGGTTCTGTTTCAAATTGCTCTATGCCCTTGGGTAAGTCTTTTCACTTCTCTTTGCCTCAGTTTCCCCTCTCACCTTTTGCCTGCCCTGCCTAGTTAGACTGTCTGCTCTTTGGACAGGGACTACAGCTGCCACCTTCCTATATGCTTTTATCCAGAAAGGCGGCAAAGTCAGGCTGAAGGGGTGGGGAGGCAATAGGCTCTTATCCTTTTCCTGATGTGGCCTTGTCCCTTTGATGGACACTGTGATGTCACGTGCTCCACAGGGGGTGGGAGAGCCTTTGTCCCACCCCTTTCTTACACAGCCCTGATCCCCTGGAAAAAAACTGTAGCAATGCTAGGGTTGCCATATCTGCAAATATTTAGAGGGCACTTATGAGAAATGCATTGACTCCCCAAACTCAGGGAAACAGGAACTCCACTCAGAGCTCATAGATGCTGCAGCAAAATCTGGAGTCTCCAGGTCAAAGCAGGAGGAATGGTAACCTAGGCACTCTTGTGGTTTTTTTCCATTATCAGTTTGTCCACTAGGGCTCTGATCTCAGTCAGGGTCTCTAGGCATTATCAATAACTGCGTCACGGAGACCCCCTTGCTCTGTCAGCTCAGCTCTGAGACATGAAAAGGGAGAGGAGGCCTTGCAGTCTAGCTATCTAGTCTAGGCTGTTGTCTCAGGCACGTTTTTAGACGTGCGCGGCGGTACCCGCAGTTGTTTGCCAAAAGACCCGGCAGCCCGATTTACACATGACGCCGCCGCCGAATACACGCATGCGCGGGCGATGCGCATCCATTTCCGGACGCGTATGACCGGCCTCGATCGCCGACACGGTCAGTTCGCGGCTGGAAATGAATGTGAATCACCCGCGCATGCGCGTATTCGGCGGCAACGTCACGTGTAAATCGGGCTGCTGGGTCTTTTGGAAAACAAGCGCGGGCGCCACCACACACATCTAAAAACGACCCTAGTCTGTCATTCCAGCACTACATTCACAAAGAGTCAAAGACACCTGTCAAAAATGAACCAGCTAGACAGCAGGCATTCTGATCCAGGGATCCCTGAACTCCCAGGGCCAAAACTTAGATGTGAATTATCCACAGCACATGCTGACTAAACTAATCATTCGTACCTGATTAAATCCTTCCCCCCTCGCCTGCTCTCTCTACTTTGGGCACCAAGTAAACCAGTGAGAGTAACCACAGAGGATGAGGTTGCTGAGATTCGAGAGTCCAGGCCTTCATTTCCGTGACAGATGGAGAAGTGCCCTACACAGATTGTGCTGTTGGCTATAGCCAGTCCTATCCCATCTTGGTTATTTGAAACCAGGGTGTGGCCAGACTTATGGTGCGAGCGATTCACTTGATCCAGATATCTGCCTCAGGCGATCTACCAGAAGAACCCTCCCCCTCCAGATCCTGTACTGTAGGGAATCCGCAGCAGGGGTCCTGGCTGACTCTAGGCACCTCAGCAACTGGTCTCAGAAGTGGAGAGGACAGAGTGCTCCCTCAGAAAGAGCCCTCCTTGCTGAACCGGAGAAGCTCTCCTAGATCATCTTCCCAGAGAAACTCCCGGGCACTACATGGGGCACGTATCCTGCTCTCCTCCTCGAAGGCAATCCCTGAGCGACTGGTCCCCTCCCTTCACCGTGATCTACTGGGGAGACTAGCTTGTGATCTGCCTGTAGATTGCAATCTACCTCATGGCTGCCCCTGCTCTAAATCTCACTAATCATGGTTTTGTATCTGTCCTTGTAAACTAACATCTCCAAAACGGGGTCTCTCCTAACCATGAAGAAAGGAGGTAGAGCCGAGTCATTTGCTTACCCTGTGTCTCCAGACTCATCTTGGAGCCTGGACGTGGAGCTGAAGCTTCTCTCTGCCTGCAGGCTGGCACGTGTCTGGCTGTGCTGAGCTGCTCGAAGGGACCAAACACACTGAGCTTTGTCCACAGTAAGTCCATTCAGCAAGGGTCGATTAAGCCTCGAGATGCACCGAGCCATCATGTTGACTCTCTCTGCTTTATGCCTCCTGGTTAGTCTCTGCTGCAGGGCTGACTGGCTGGCTTCTGAGGTATAAGTACAGCTGAGGGAAAGGAAAAATATAGCACTGCCTCCCAAAGTGGGGAGGGAAGGGCGTGTGTAGCTTGAATCTCACTCCAGCCCAGCCCAGCCCAGCCCACCAGAGCAGGTCATGGCTGCTGGGTCTTATAGCAGCCCAGGGCAGAAGATCAGGTGAATGTGCTTCACTCTTCATTCCAACCTCCTGTTTAATGCTACCAATCACACATTCAACAACTTCTTAAAAAATCTCCGTTTTAATATCCAGTCGCACTACAAGAACTCCCCTGTTATCCAGACACATTTGGATGGACATGATTTTTGTCCAGATTAGAGAGGTGTTGAGAAAAGTAGATGTGGGGGTTACTGTAACAGTGTGTTTGAGAGTTATGGGGGGCACGAAACCCATCCAGAATATGGAAGGATCCAGGTGAGAGTGGCCCAGATAAAGTGTGATCTGGGCTGGGAATTTGAATTCTTGAGATTGGGAAGAGGTTATGTGCAGCAGCGTGGCGCAGACTAGGACTCCTGGATTCTATGCCTGCAGCTCCCTCAGCAGCAAGAGAAGCCAAGCCACCATTTCTGCTGCTGGCATCTCCTGCTGGCTCAGGGGAGCAGGGGTTGTGCCTTCACCACTATTGCTGCTGCCCGAACTTGCAAGACCACCTAGAAGCCAGAACTTTGATGGGAGGGGGAGGAGTTGGGGAAAGATTTGCTGCCCTGTACTGGGGGTTGTGAGGAAGCCATAATCGGCATAATGCCTTGTGGCTGTCATTGATGTGAAAATGTTGGTATGCAGCTCTTGGCCTTGGGAACTTTGCCTACCCGTGCCCTAGACAAAAGATGCAGGTTATTTTTATATTAATAGTAAATTTAGACCTTTCCTCCCAGTCTTCCAATTCCTCCTGGAAACCTACGTCTTCCATCAAGTTTTCCCTAGCTCCTCATCCTAATAGACAGGGCCCCAAGTCTTCTGCACTTCCGCAATTCATGAAATTTTCGCAGAATCCTGCCCTAGGCAGGATTATCGCAGAAACTGGGGAAATCCCTGCGGAATTTCCCTTCCTTGGTGGGGAGTCAATCCAGGACCTGCTTTATTCAGGCCACAAGCCAATCAGGGGCTTGCGCGGCCTTTATAAAGCAGGTCACATCAGCACATGTCACTTATGGTCCGGAAT
>QEPC01010754.1:443211-500684 GCA_003113815.1 Sphenodon punctatus
AAGAGAGTCCAGTAGGAGTGAGTGGTCGACAGTGTCAAAGGCAGCAGAGAGGTCAAGGAGGACAAGAATGGAGTAAAGGCGCTTAGATTTAGCGACAAGTAGATCATTGGTGATCTTGGCAAGGGCAGTTTCAGTGGAGTGAAGGGGGCGGAAGCCAGATTGGAGAGGGTCCAGGGAGGAGTTGGCAGAGAGGACCTAGGCAGCAGGAGTAGACAACACATTCCAGAAGCTTAGAGGCAAAGGGTAGGAGGGAGACCGGCCGGTAACCAGAGGGGTCGAGGGTGGACTTTTTGAGGATGGGAGAGACAGTGGCATGCTTGAAGGGGGAGGGGAAGGAGCCAGTGGGGAGAGAGAGATTAATGACATGTAAAAGGGGGGGGGCAACAGTGGGAGCACTGGAGGTTAGGAGGCGGGAGGGGATTGGGTCGAGAGGGCAGGTGGAGGGGTTGGAGAAAGAGAGCAAAGAGGAGATTTCCTCAAGGGGGGAAGGAGGAGAGAGGGGGGAGGGGTGGTGAGGGAGCGGGGATTGGAGATGGGTGGGAAGCAATGTCCTGGTCCTGGCGGATCTTGTCAATCTTTGAGGTGAAGAATGACGCGAGATCCTGAGCAGAAAGAGAGGAGGGTGGAGGGGGGCAGGGGGGCTTGAGAAGGGAGTCAAAGGTGGAGAAGAGGTGGTGAGGGTCACGAGAGTAGGATTCAACCCCGGAGGCATAGTAGTGTTGCCTTGCCAGGAAGATAGCGGAAGAGAGGGAGAACTTATAGTGGGGGAAGTCAGGGTGAGAGCGGAATTTGCACCAGACGCGTTCAGCTGTCCGGGTGCAGGAGCGGAGGTAGCGGATAGTAGGGGTGAGCCAAGGACAGGGGTTTATGATGTAAGCCTCCCCCGGCTGCCTGGAGCAAGAGGGGTGGGTAGAAAATTATTTTATAAATAAATAAATGTGCTCCATCGCCAAGAGCCTAGGCCAGATATCCCACGCCCACCAGATTGGGTGCCTGGGCCAGCTTGCTTCCCAGCCTGGCCCCATGGCCTCTCTGCCCCCTGCCTGCCCCTCAGGTGGCCCCTCTGCCCCCCCTGCATCAGGCTCCTTTGCTCCAGACTTCTCCATATGAGGCCCCTGTGTCCCCGACTGCCCCCCAGCAGGCCATTGTGCCCCAGGCTGCCCTGCTACAGGCGCCTCTCCCAGCTCGCCCTGTAACAGACTGAGGTGGCCCTAGATTCCCTGGGGGACACTGAGGCAGTTCATCCTAGCTCTTTTCAATTGCAGAGTGCTAAGTGGTGTATTGGCCAGGCAAGTCCCGTGGAACCCAGCAGGGGGCGTGGTAGATCCGGGGGTGCACACAGGATCACAAGGTATTGTGTCTTATTGGGACAAGCAGACGGTGGTGGCATCCAACCCATTGCAGGCCTGGAGGGTGGGAGTTAACAACACTGCACATGGAGTGGGGCAGGCTATCAAAGGGGAGGTTGGGTCACAGCCTGGGGCAGCTGTAGATTTTGAAAGGGAAATGTGTAGATCTGTTCTCTCTCCTAAACAGGGAGACAATAACGGAAATGAGGGATAAGGAGGAGAGTGGTGAGGATAGTGTAGCAAGGAAGAAGCCAAAAGTGGATAGGTCATGGGACAAGGTCCTTAGCTGTGCCGTGCCAGAGCAGGAACTATGGCTTGAGTTTGTGTGTCCTTCATGGTCCATGGCCGGCCTTAGGGCTGATGGCAGGCAAATTTTTCCCTTTGCAGCCGTGAGGAAGCAAGTGGGCACGCGGGGGGTGGGTGGGATGTTGGGGGTTCAGCAATGGTCACTGTTTTTGCACCGACTGCCAGTTCAGGCATAAGTGCAGGAACTACAGAGGCCAGCATGGGGGATCCCCCAGCACGGTGGACCTCTACCCCCCAGATGGAAGGAGGCAGCTGGCGACATCCAGGCATATCCCGGCCCGGGAGGTGCAGCAGGGGGCAGTGTGGGCCAAGGCCCCTGACCCGATTAAATTAGAGTGCCTGTGGGATTTTTTGGTTGATTGGTCATATATTTTTGATCCTTTTAATCAAGTTTGTTTTCGTATTCCTCATGTGGGGGAAAGGGTTCATATTACTGCCATGAAGCTGAAGTTGGTTCAGGGCTTGGAAGACATCACGTGGTGTAAAATAGCTAAGGAAGTTCAGGCTGGCTGGTGGCAGGTCAATGAGAAGATAAAGAGTCTGAAAGGGCATTTGACCTACCTGGACATTGAAATTAACACCAGGTTAACGTACCAGGGATGGCAGAGGGCATCGTTTCCTGGTTCCTGTCACACTTTTTCTAACTTTACACATCATTCCCTGAAAGTTCATCTCCACTTTAACTTATTGATCCATTATTTTGCTGCTTTTGAAAGTGAAGTTAAAGTGGAGATGAAACTTTCAGGGAATGATGTGTAAAGTTAGAAAAAGTGTGACAGGAACCAGGAAACGATGCCCTCTGCCGACCCTGGTACGTTCCTGTGGGAAGGGGACTGGGGGCAGAGAAACTCTGAGTGATGTGATAAGGCAGCAGGGTGCTTAGCTGCAAGAAATTTCAAAAATATGTACACTTGGAGATTTGTAGGGGGTTTCCTCGCATTATCTGCTTCTGTAGCAAGGGGATGGATAGCAACCCCTGTGGGCTCCTGTAGCAGTGAATTCCTGCCAAGGGGAGGGGTGTGTGTCCCTGGACAGCTGTTAGGGTGCATTCACATGAGTTTCTTCTCCTGCTTTTTAAACCTCAGTTTTTCACCCATTGTTTTCCTTGCTTTCAGTTTTGCCTCCGGAATTGCCCTGACAGCGACTAGAAATTCGATGACGCGGTGCGGCTGTCCAATCTCTCTGCGAAGTTGGTGACAGAAAGCGGGAAGTGTCTCTTTGCACATTTAAGAAAGGCAAATAGCACGAGATAGTTAAACCTCAGTTTGTGTAGTCACAGGTTATTCACATGATTAAAAAAAAAATGGGGGAAAACAGGTTTTTGGCAAAAATAAATAAATATTTTTTTCTCGTGAGAGTGTGCCCTTATGTATAGGGGCAGGGAGACTTGGCTGGGATGCATCACTGCAGTGGGCCTTATTGCACAAAGTCTTGTTCACACAGCAGCACCCATTCCCTCTCAGTGTGTGTGTATGTGTAATGCACACAAAAGCCAGCAGAGCCCCCCACCAGCCGCCTTAGGAAAACCGCCTCAAGCTAGAGAGCTATACCCACCAAACCTCCTTCTCCCAATCAGGAGCAGGCTGAACAACTTAATGTGCAGTGAGAGAGAAAGGAGGGACGGGCCCACCTGATAACATTTTAAAGCAACTATTTATTTTTCATTTATTTATTTATTCGGTTTCTACCCTGTCTATCCCACAAAGGCTCAGAGCAGCTCACAAAATATATAAACTTAGTAGAAGAGCAGCTAATGAGTTAACAGGAGACTGCTAGGCACCCAATCCCCAGCACACAGCAACATGGAGCTGCATGCCAACCTTTGGGGGTTTACCACAGTCTTGATATTTTATGCTTTCCCAAATGCCCCAGCTCCTGGAGTCATGTGATTATGCAGCAAGACGCTCGGCCTTTATTTTGGGGAAAGGAAGCTTCTAGCCGTCCTGTTTGCGCAGAACAGGTTGGAAACAGAATAGCACATGAAAGTCATGTAATAAGATGCTAAGACATGAGAAGAGGGCCAAGCTGCAGAACTCCCTGCTCAGCACTGGCTGAGCTAGGAGAGATTTCTAAAATGGCAGCAGCCACCTTCATACTTCCGTACCATGAATTCCAATTGGGGTTGCAGTCACCAATCCAAATTCACGTTCTAGATGCAGGCAAGGAAACACCATTTTGGAAATTTCCCCAAGTCAGCGTTTCTGCAGCAGCAGCAATAGAGATGTTGAGGGGACAAGGGAGGGCAGCATGGCAAGGAGGGAGAAAAGGGTGGATAAGATATATGCATCTGTTATCCCCTCCCCACCCAAAAAAAAATCTGCTGCTCTAGGCAGGTGCTTAAGTTGCCTATCCCTAGGTCCAGCCATGGACAGGGGCATCAAGTACCAGAGACAAGAGAAAGGGGGCATGATCCAAAAGGTTTGAGAACCATGACAGGCAGCAGTATCGGGGGCTGCACAGAGCGGGAGCAGCATGATTTCAAGAGGTAGAAGCAAAAGGCCCAGAATATCCATCACTTTGAGTCCCAACAACTCCCCCAAGCCTGTCATACAGGATTTCAATACAGCCACTCTCCCAAACACATACTTCCCAACATTAGGGGTAGCCAAAAAGGGACAAGCCCCGCCCTCTCCATAACTGAGCACCGCCCCTCTGTGACTAAGCTCCACCCTCTCACACACACCTCCTAATGTCAAGTGCATAAAGAGGGACAGCAGCTCCCTTGCTTGGCATTCCATTTACCTTCAGCTCTCCGGCCAGGGCCTGCCTCTTTCAAAGGTCGGTCAGTTAGTGCTCCCCACCCCCGACAGTGCCTCTCACTTGAGATGCACGGTGGGTGGGGGGTAGGGGGAAAAAGCTGCCTTTGAAACTTACAAGTCGCAGTTGGGATTGCTGAGGAGCTGGGCTCTGCAGATATCCCACTGGGGCCTGTCACTTCAAAGGCCAGATGACGCACTTGAGCAGCCCATCGGCTCCTGTTTGGGCTAGGGTAGCCATACCTCCCCTTTAAAAGAGGACCTGAAAAATACATAGTGCAGGGCTGCACTGGAGCCAGTGCAGCCCTGCACCATGTATTTTTCATAAGCATCCTCTTTTAAAGGGGAGATATGACCACCCTAGTTTGGGCATTGATGGTGCCTGAATGGAGCCAGGTTGATTTGGGCACCCTAGTTTGGTTGGGGGTGCCCAAATCTTCAGGTGCCTGGTTGCAACTCTAATCGGGACAGAAAACAACAAAAATTCAGGACCAGAAGTCAACGTTCTGGGACATGGGGGTCGAAATTGGGTACCGATTCATACCCAAAACGTGTGAGTCGATTCGGTACGGGATTTGATAAGTAGATCCATTGTTTTGAGTACTCATTTCAGCTCTAGACTAGACCAATTTCTGATCCAGTACCCCCCCAACATTCCTAGCCCAGACTAGGATGTGTCAGCTGGCTGGACTTGCAGCACTGGCTGAACTAGAGTGGCAGACTGGGATCTCACTGAAGGATCCAGGCCCACTGAGCTCAGACCCAAACTAAGATTATGTGACTCAGGGCCCCCCCCCCCAGCCAACAAAATTGCTTGTGGGTAAAAGCTCTGCCAGGAGAGTTCATAGGTGTACCTCAGGACCCATCTTGCTTTGTGCTTCTCGTGCCCTCACCGCTTATTAACTAACTGTGGACTGGACCTGCTACCAGCAGGATGGAGGGAAAAGCACAACTAAACAAAACTGCCAAGTCGCTTATCTCACTTGCAAACCTTGAACGGAGAGATGCAGGAGACTTGCGTGTAGTGACTCTTGTGCAAGGACACCAGCATGTTTGCTTGGCACTGATCTCTTTTACTCCCAAGAATTCAGAGGTCATGGCTGATGGCAGGTCAATGGCACCAACCAAGAATGGGGGCCCAACAGCGGGCTAGTGTCAGAGATGATGATCCCCCTCGTTTAGGAGGGAGTAGAGGGATTGAGCTGGCCAGACAGGGGTCTGTGTATGCAAGGGTTGGATAAATGGAGAGGAGGGGGTTGTGGAGACTCCTCTTTCCCTCTAAAAACAGGGTCAGCCCGACAAGTAAAATGTCAAGTTTTCTAAGCTCTCTCAAGCCAGGGAATCAGTGAGAAAACTCTGAGCCCAAGCACTAACCACACTGTATTCTGATAAGCTCCTTAGCTGGTTTGGTTTGGTTGCCTAGTGGTAGGCTGGCTTCTGACTTGTGGTCCCAGCTGCTGCTTCACGACAGGAGCCGTGTGGGAAACTGGCCTTAGCTCTAAGATGTGTTTCTACATGTTACAACAGTTGCTCACCTGCACACTTGCCATACAGACATGGCAATGGCTACCCAAAAAACCCAGATCAGACACTCCAGAACAAAAAACAGAGAAAGATGCCCTGATGTGTGTCCACACCTAGATAATGTAACATGTGGACCTCCAACTATGGTTCTGGGAGGGAACAGCTGGATTGCCCCCTGCTAGGAGCAGGCTAGCTCTGCCATGGCCTACAGTGATTCAGTGCAGGCCTGACTCCCATTCGGCAGGGGCAGTGACACCCATGTAGTGTTGGCAGTGGGCAGAGCTGCCATCTTCCCAAATAGTTTGAGCTGGAAATGGGTAGAGCCATGATGGAAAGAGGCAGGGCAAAGGGACATGCCCCCTTTAGAACATTGCAATGCCACAATGCTCTGCAGGGAGCAGACAGAGGGCGCTTTCATATGCTACCGTGGAAGGCAGGAAAACGGACACAATTGCAATGGTAGCTGCTGCGATGTTATGGATTTGCTCCTGTGCAAATTCATGAATCCCCTTTTATCCCACAAGAATACACCTCCTTGTAAGGCCGCTTTTAGACAAGCGGCGCGCGATTGCGCATCGCAATTGCGCATAATTTGAAACGTCCGCCTGTTGTAATTAGACGAGACGGGAGTGGGGTATTATGCACATATTATGGCGGTGGCGCATTTTTAAAGTCCACAAATTAAATAGCTCACAATCGAGCGATGCGCAATTGCGCGCCGTTCGTCTAAAAGCGGCCCAAGACAACATTTGGCGACCCAGTAACGCACGAGTGTTCTCACAGGATAAAGGGGGGATTAGTGCATTCTCACAGGTGCTGCTCCCCGCAATAACACCCACACCCACAGCCACATCACAAAGCAGAGCAGTGAGTGTACCCACATATTAGACAGGATGTGTGAACTACTACGTTACTATCCACACCTTGCTGTGGGGGCTAGGGTAATACGAGAAAGACTCCATTTGTTTCCCAATACCTGGTCTGATGCTGATGCCATAGTCACCATGCCCAGCATACCCACCACCACAAAACATCCCACCTCGCCCCAGAGACAGAGCCTGACATACATCACCGCTACTGAAAAATGTCTAGTGCACCCACGCCAGCCCCAGCTCTTTGTGGCAAGGAGATTAAACCGCTGCAGTGCTGTGAGTAATCCCAGGCTGGGCTGGGCTGCTGAGACATTTTTTACAGCACTGCAGCAGCACACAGCCAACAGCACTCAGCAGCACTTTGTGAATATGAAACCAGCTCCTAGCAGCCACAATTGCAGCAGCCTCTATGCGCATGCTCATTGAGTCCTTGCTCCAGCAAAACATTCTTCAGCATAACTAGCCAGGCAAGTATAGCCCTATTGATGCTGCCTCCATTAGGAAAAGGGGCATTTAGGTGAACATTTCAAAAGCCTTATTCACCAACTCTCCAGTGCTGCCCAGACAGCAGGTTAGCCTCAAATCTCACCATCAGGTGCACATCAGCCTGCTGACTCAGAAAGCCAGTTTAGGATTTACTGTAGTAAGTTCACTTCCTGCTAAAAGGGCCATCATGCCAGTGCTGGAACCAGTGAAATTACTCTATACAAAATGGTGGTGCGTCCCTCCCATCTCCCCACTCCTAATGTATGACAACACAGACCGATTCACCTGTTAGAAAAAGGGAAATGTTACTGTCATTCATTTATGTTGAACTGAACATAACATCCGCTTCAGGGGTTAGGGCTCCTTGCACTTCAGGCCCCATAGGCCTGTGTGTGATGCACTGCATACGTTATTACTAGTTTATTCATGTGCCTCAGTTTCCCTACTCGCAAAAGGGGGAGAAATGCCTGCTTCACTGATAACCCATGAGAGATCCTGATAAACAGCACAAAGAGCAATGGGGCACAGATCACCTCCCCATACACACACAGCACTGAATTAATCCCCAGGCAGATGCCATCAAAAAGCAATATTTCTCACATCATAGCACTGTTATGTGTTACCATGTTTCATATATCAAAGGACTCCAAGTAGGAAGCCTGGCCTAGCCTAGAAACTGCCTTCTGCATGGAAGTGTGAAGGTCTCAGCTGTGTTTTAAAGTGGTGCAGCCAAGTCCTTTGTTTACAAGAGCAAGAACCTTTCAGTCACGCAAGGATTCCCCAGGGATGAAGAAGGGCAACTCCACAGCACATGAGATCGGAGTGGCCTTCACACAAACCTGCTGACTGGAGCTCATTACATCCTGAGGCCTTTGCAGGGGATTTGTAGTTTTCCATGGAACATTAGTCCAGGCCAAAGACTGTATCTCGGAATTTGGACAGACAGAGTCAGTGTGGCATCCCAGTAGCTCCTCTCTGCCCTAATCCCAACCATGCTGTTTTTCCTTTCTTCTGGTCCCTAAATCCTCTACCTCCTTCTCACCTTTTTCCTCAGTAGTTCTTGCCTACAGGACTAACCTGTAGCCAAATCCTTCTAGTCCCAGGAGCTTTAAATCACCGCTTGCTCATAAACATCATCCCAGACCTTTACAGATTTTTGACCATTGACATCACTCACCTAGAAACCTTGTTATCAGGCAAAGGTAGCCCAAGAGCACCCCAAGGGCCATAGACAGAGGCCAACTTTCCTTCTGTTTCATCACAGAGACTCGTGCTTATCTGGGTTGAGAGCTCAGATCCTATTAATTTCTAGCAGAACAGATACTGGTATTTTGGGGGATGTGAGGGGAGGAAATCATAGTTTATATATTTGGACAGAAATTAGAATCAGTCTTACTTCACCTACCACCCAAAAGAAGTAGAGAGCAGCTCTAACACACTGGAATGTTACTCAACCTTTTAAGGCGAGAAGTGAAAAATAATACTGTATCTAAGTGAAAATGCAACAGAACTTTTTTCCCTAGAGAAGAACTTCGCCCTCAAATAACTTCTAGTGATGGTTGTGATGAACACAACTTTGGAGCCCACTGTCCATGTACTCTTCCTTGACATGATGCACAAAACACTTACTTCAGCGTAGTCCCATTGAGCTCTCTGGGTTTCAATTAGGCTACTCCAGAGTAAGCGATTTGTGGATCATGGCCTAGATTTTTAAGCAGCCCAGACTTTTCCTGAGGTAAGGTGAACAGTGTATTAGAAAGACAACATATTATGGTCTTCTAACACTCACAATCTTGGGTCTTTGCTGGAGATGGAACCCAGAAACTCTAACCCCAAAAGTGCCAAGAAGTACTCCTCAACGGAGTAGCTGTAAGGGTGATATCCTACCAGATTGGTCAAACCAGTTGTTAAAATCCTACCAGAATACAATTAAAGGGAGGCAGGGAACATGGTGCTCAGCTCTTTCAGAACCAGTTGTTGACTAGAATACCACCCCTGGGTAGTTGTAGTAGATAAGTGTTTTTTATGGGCCTGTCTCTAATATTATAAGACTGAACAGTAAGTTATAATTTCTTATAGGAACGTAACTGTGGGGTTTTCTGTAGCCTAAATGAGTTATTTCCCTCCCTCATCCCAAGGAGAAAAGCAGCAGCAAGAGGGGGAGTTATAAGCACCACATACAAAGTTCTGCAAGGGGAAGATTTGCTCCCACCCAACCTTTTCCAATGTCTAGCAAGAAAACCTACTTATATTGGTTACACACAGCACAGTTGCAATATATGGGACATGAGGCTTGGCAGCACCAGTGTACAGGCATTGTAAGGGTTGGGGGGGCAAAGGGTGCCCCACTCCTTCACAGCACCATGGCAGTCCCTAAGGGGTGTGGCAAAGGGACCCTCCCATCACTTTCAGACGTGACCACGTCCTCTGTGGGCATTGTGATGTCACAACACATGCCTAGCCAACGAGCCCTGCTCCCTACCCTTGTGAGACAGTTTGGGGCCACCCTCCTGCACCAGTGGGCACGTATGTCCTATTAGTGCTGTTTGTGAACACGGAAAATAAGTGGTAGGAAGAGTTCAGAAAAAGTAATTAATCTTATTGTACACGGAATCTGACTTCAAGACCCTTTCCTCCCTTTGCCAGCAGATTCCTGCATCAAATCACAAAACTCAGGTCCCTGGCTTTGGATAAAGCAAGCAGGGCCAATTTTAGAATTTGCAGGGTCCAGGGCAAAGCTAAAATGCGGGGCCCATGGTTGGCCCCAGCCCCTCCCATGACCCTGCCCCTTCAGGGGAGCCCTCTGTGGGGCCCTAAACATGGTTGTGTTGGGGGCCCCTTCATCATGCCCTGTGGGGGCCCAGAGGTACAGAAAATAGCAGGACCCAGGGCAGTTGCCTTGGCTCACCCTGCAGTAATGCCAGTCATGGTAGCAAGTTTCTCTAAATAATCTGATTTGTCTCTTTCCAGGCTAGGTGCTTCCCTTCCCACTACTATACAGTTTTGTTCACTTGTTAGCTTTTGGACAGATGGGGTCTAGGCAAGGAGGACTGGAGAGGAAGCAAGTACATGAATCCTCTCTTCATTGGAGATGAGCAGTTTATCATATGTGATTATATAAAGAACAAGAGACTCAAAAATTTTCCAAGATATGCGGATTTGTGGGCGTCTCCCCCAATGGCACTGGTACCCTGCGGGTAGCCAGATCCTCTCTGCCCATTCCAGCATCCGCTCCAATTGCCGTAAGAAAGAAACCTGCAAAATGAGCTGTTCTCATTAACCAGTAACTCCAGCCAAGGACAGGCTGCATTGGGAAAACACCTAGAGAAAATCCCCTACTTGCCCACCCCCACAGGGGGTGCAGGATTCGGATATGGCTGGACGTGCAGGGTCTGGATTTTGCAGGAGTTGGACACAGTACAGCAAAACAGGTGGATCTCAGCAAGGAAAAAGACACCGCCCAGTGTCAGTTGCTGGGTTAGATTCCAGCCCTTGAACCCTGCCCGTGAAACATATCCATCAAAGCTACACGTGCAAACTCGAGGCACCACAGAGGCAGAGGGCACTGGGAGGCATCTGCCACCCGACCACTTCTGGCACATTGCTCTCATCAATCTGACCTTGTGCAGTCTGCCGTCTTGTCCTCAAGCTCTCAATAAACTGTTCAACCATGACCTAGCTCATTCCTTCATAGTGAGGGGGGACACACTGTCCATGGAAACAGACAGACAATCAATATTGTTTCTTCGACTTGACACAGCTCATAACTCAACTATTACAAATGCTACATGTAGGGAGTTTGCACAGAAGCATCTCCATCGCTTGTTCCACTTTTTATAGTTAATGGAAAACATTTAAAGTAGTACCCAATGCCCATAGGCTTGAACTGGCATCAAATTGGCTGTGTAGCAACTTAGGCTGATTAAATTAAGGCCAATTGAACCATACAAAAGGGTTTTACATTCTTTAAAGGCAGGGTAGGATGCAAGGCCATTGCACATGAAGAATTAAGGCAGCTTTGTTTTTAATTGGTTGTGATTCGAGAATAGCCTAGGCCACACTTGCACGCTCCTCCTGGGAAGAATGGAGGCCTCGCCCCCCCACACTTGGCCCCTAGGTGGTGGGATTTCTGGGGCTGGCAGGCACAGCAATGGATCCATCCCTCCTGCAAGGGGAGGATGGCCCAGAAGGGAACCGACTCTCAGGTAGGGTTGCCAGATCAAAATTTCAAAAGCAAGACACTGCAGAGGGATACTGAAATTAGGGGCACCCAGGATGTGCCATGGAGTGGTCATGATCAGAATAGAGGAATATCCATTAGTTAACTAAGGGATGTCCATGATGTTCTCTAGAGCTATAGGACTCTGAAATTTGGGACATTCCCTTAAAATAAAGGACACGGCAATTTCTCTAGTGCTTCTTCAGACAGGCTTCCTGCTGCTGCTCCTACTGCCAATGGTCTCCAGCAGAGGACCATAATGCAGAGGTAGCAGTAGGCCTTGGTGAGACAAATGGCAGCCCCTGCCTGGACTCCTTCACCTGAGGAACTCTCAAAGGTCAGGGAAGCTGGCTGCCCTGAGAAGCCAGTGGAAAGGGAATAAGATGACAAATCCTTTTATAATCTTACCCACTGCTCCTAATCAGAGCAAGGCACCAACTTTATGCTCAGGTGCTGCTATGGAAATGTGGCGTGCCCTATAAAATGGCAAGCAGCAGGATGAAAGGCTTTGTTCTTGCTTACCTTAAGAAAAAATAGGCATTTTTAGCACTACTTTAAGGATGAGCTACACAGCGCCCTGCATTAAGGATCTGTTTCTAGTTTATTTAAGGGTTAAATGATGACTGGGCTTATAGGCTTTAGAAGCCTGTTATAGACACCAGTATTCATCAATCTCATAGGCTTTATGGTCAGAAGGGACCGCTGAGATCATTTAGCTTGGACTTCCATTCTAGCATAGCCCAGGTGAAACTTTGTTATTTATTTAGTTTCCATGTTTTACTCCTCCCTTCTCACAAAAGCAACTCTGTCAACCTCCATCCAATTTCACACCTGTAGAAGAGCAGCTAATATTCAAGACTGCACGTGATGAAAAATCCACTGCCTCCTGCCTTGGTGGTCTGTTTCATTGGGGGAAACTAGCCCTTGCTTCTAAGCTGCTGTGTCACTTCTACTTTGTTGTTGTTGTTGTTGTTGCTGGAGTTTGTATTTGCACATTTTAACTGTTCCCACGTTCCGTCTCCCACTTCAAAAGTTACTGCCCATACTGCCGTGGCCACTGCTAGGAGTCCCTCTATACTGTATACTGTTGGTTTTGTTTGCAGCAACGTATTCACCGACAAGGCAAACAGTGGGGGATTCATCCCCTAAGGGAGAAATCATCTATATCCCCTCCTGCAACAATGAAGGCAGACTGACAGATGGAATAATCCCTTCACACGTTACAAAAACGTTCATGAAGGGATTAAACGTAATAGTTGAATTACTATGCGTTAAAACATTTGATTAAACTCACACTACATCTGCTATTCTTGCAACCTGATATTTTCACATGAGTAAAGGAGGGAAAAAAAGCAGAAGAAAAGGATGTTTGCGGTCGTAGTGTCCCTTGTGAATGTAGCCGTAGTCACAGTAGAATGGTTAATGTAGCCCTTCTCCTGGAGTAAATGATTGTGTGAATAGGGCAAGGGGGTTATGCGTGTTAAGCCACTTAACATCTAACTACCAGACCAGCTATTCACATGATTGCTTCCTTCTTCTCGCCCACCTTGTAGGTAATTATTTGGTTTTGCAGACTTACCAAGTGGATTGTTCCCCCCAGAGCAGGTGCCCCTGGCTGGAGGGAGGGGGTAGCCTGTTTGTGTGATCAGGGCCTGGGTTCGCTGAGCTCTAAATCCATTCCAAAAAACCATTTGCATGCCATGTTAGCAATTATCCTTGTTTTTTTCTCTGTGTTGCCAACAGCCCTGTTGTACCCAGGAGACAAGATAGTGAGGGAGGGAAATCACATCCGGAAGATAAGACAGCCGGGGGGTCCCTACACGCCCTTCAGGAGCGGTTACTTCAAATCCCGATTGATCGGTAGTGGGCAAGCTGCGATCGTCCCCAGGAGCTCTGCCGGGGACACCAAGAGCAGGTTTGTGTAGCCGGGGCTGGGAGGAGCCTCCCTACTAGGACAGAGCACTTAATGCAGTGGTGGGAGCTAGTGTAGAAATACCCCTCCCCACAGCTTGGAGATTCACGTCCCATGCCTGTCTCTCTGTTTATAATCAGTGTGGTCCTTGTGGAGAAGCGAAGGGAGTCCTAGGCTGTGGATGCTGGGGCATACATGGCAGCAGTAGCTCCTAGCCGCTCCCCATCCTGCCTCCTCTTCAGACTTAAACCAGGTCTTGACAATGACGCTCCAATTGCTGGTGCACCTGGTTCTCCCCCTATAGCTGCTACTTCTTTTTTTTGCCATGTCTTTTTCCTTTTTGTAGGACAATTCAATCCCTCTACATTTAACGTACACATTTTTAACTCAGCCATCTTTTCTATTATAACCCTGCCATTTGATCTTTACCTCTTGTTCTTTGTAGCCTCATGTTATCATCCCCTTTTCCCTTCCCACTTCCCTTTCTCCCCCCTCCCTTTCCCTGTACCGGTCTCCTTTTTTCCCCTGCAAGGGGGTTTAAAGGAGCCTTTGAGGGGTTTGCCATGGAGTCGCTTTGTTTCCGCCTGTCTCCCTGCCAAGCCCTCCCTTATGTCCAGTTACTCGGTGGGCCCTTAGGTCCAACATTCTGTCCCTTAACGCTGTGAGTTCTTTTATTCCTCTCTTTTCTTTCTTTCTTTCTTCTCTTTTTCTCCCTTTCTTTTAGTCTCATCCTCCCCTTCTGTTCCTGTCCTGTGTCTCTACTCCTCTTGTTCTCCATTCTCCTGACTATTCATCTCTGGCATTTTAAACTGCATGTATCTTTCCAGTGCCTGAATCTCGTGAAAGTTCCTTCTTCGCCCTTGGTGCATGAATGAGAAGATTGCAGGGTATCTCACTTGGGCTAACACTCCTTGTGCCCTGAATTTGTCCAGAAATGTATACCACTTTCTCCTCCTTGCTATGGTGGCAGGGGCCAAGTCTGGTTGGATCATAACTCTGTGTCCCTCAAATTTCAACTCTTTATTTTTTCTGGCCTCCCATAGCACCTTTTCTTTGTCCTGGAATTTTAAACATC
This sequence comes from Sphenodon punctatus, assembly GCA_003113815.1. Classification (NCBI taxonomy): domain Eukaryota; kingdom Metazoa; phylum Chordata; class Lepidosauria; order Sphenodontia; family Sphenodontidae; genus Sphenodon; species Sphenodon punctatus. The sequence goes on from QEPC01010754.1 coordinate 457,711, forward strand.
TGAATATCAGGGCCCTGGGGGGTTCTCCCTCTTTAGGTCGTGGTCTTAAAGTTCTGTGCGCTCTTTCTATTTCGATGTTGTGAATCTGCTCTGCTAGTGGGAAGACAGCTTTCAGTATTTTTTGAATCAGGGCTCTCCCTCCTTGTGCCTCTGTGGCTTCTGGGATCCCCTGTATTCTTAGATTGTTTCTCCTTCCTCTGTTCTCGAGGTCTTCTAATTTATGCTGTACTCCCCCCATAGCCTTGTCCATTGCCTGTGACTTTGCTTCCCATTTTCCTTCCCTGTCTTCTCTCTCCTTCATCTTTGTTTCTAGTTCCCCCACTCGTGAGGAGATTCCATCAAATTTGTTTAAAGTTTCTACCGCACTGTTTACTTTTGTAATGCCCTCATTTAAAGTCTCCCACTGCCTCCTTGCATCCTCGTGTTGTGTTCGGATTGCTTGGGTGAGGGATGCTATCTGTAGGGACATTTCTGTCTGTTCCCCGCTCCTTTGTCTCGCCGCCATTTGGGGCCTGGTGTCTTTTTCTTCTCCTCCCCGACTGCTTTCTCTTTCTGTGGGGATTTTTGCCGTTTCGGCCTTGAGGAGGTCCCTTTTTTTTTCTATTTGGGAGCCTGGCACGTTCTTCTTTATTTTCCTGCCCATTTATTTGTATTTTATTTCAATTTTACCTTGATTTAGTCAGCATTTTTGTTCCAGGCTGCAGGGAGCTCTCAGCAGACGCGTCTACTGTCAGCACATGCCCAATGGCGCCCCCTTGTCACTTCTACTTTGAGGATAGCCAGCTATGACAACTAGCAACTGGTTCTGATTGACTCCACTTAGACTAAAAGTGCTCCTGGTATGGTCTACTTCCTCTCTGCCACAAAGAGAGAGAGAACGTATCTTCTGTAGTGACAGACGATGGCACAAAAGGGAATGGTTTAAATTGCTGTAAGGTACATTTTGGGTTAAATACTAGGGGAAAGTACCATAAGACCAACTGGGCAATGGAGTCTGTTACCCAAGGAGGTTGTGGAATCTTCCTTGGATGTTTGCAAGAACCAGCTAGACAAGTGTATATGCAATGCTGTGAGCATAGAGCAGAGACTGAACTAGCTGATTCTTGAAGTCCTTCCCAATACAATGATTGTACACGACCCAAGGCACCAGGGAAGGCAAGGAGATGAGTTATACCCGGACTATCGTACAACTACGTACCTTGTCTCATTCCACTTTCCACCTCTCAAATGCCCAAGCTCTGCTGCTGCCCATTCCAGTCAGTTAAACTGAACAGTTTCAAGCTTGCTCTCCACCCCACTGTGGTTGCTCTAAAGCCAAGTATGTGACCAAAGCTTGTTGCTATGTTTGCAAGACAGTATAAATATTGTGCTAATCCTACAGCCACGCTGTGGTGTGCGATTAGATGCAGTTAGCTGAGGCAATAGGAATTATTAGAGCCTGGGAACACTCTAATAGTTAAACTGCATTGCACCCTCCATGTAAAGCCCCAAAATTCTATTTACTATCAAATTGACATGATTAAAGTTAGGATAGTGAAATGTGTAATGGAGGATCACTGGGATAAGCAGTTCATGCTACTCAAATTCCAGCCAAATCGGCTGAACAACAGCTGAGATATCGCAGTTTAAAAACTGCTCTTTGAAGTCTATGTTTTTTTTCAAAAGTCCAACGCTCTTGCTCTGGGCAGCGTAGAGGGGTTTAATGCTGGTGTGGAGGAGCTATGAGCCATTTAGAAAATTAAAGGAGGCTTCCAGGGGATACCTTGGGGGGTTATTTATAAATCAAATTAATAGTTTTCAAGTTATGGGGTTGTGAAAAACCCCATGTTAGTCTGGAGACGGGCAGGGCTGCTTAAAAGAGGACCTCCTCAGAGCAATTGTGCCTGGGGGCTTCAGGATGTAGGGGAGGACAACCGCCCCTGGCCCCCTCCCCCTTGCTGCTCCTTGCTCTTGCATGTCCCGGCCCTGAGAGTCCTGTGCCAGTCCCGGATCACCACCAGCAGCCTGCCCGAGCCCCTATCATCAGCAGCAGGCAGCTTGGGTGGTGGGGGAGGAACTACTGCCACCCTAACCACCTGCCCGCCTGGGTGCCTCACTGCCAGTCTGCCCCTCCCTGCTGAGTGCTCACCCCAGTGTAGTGCTGCTTGCCCAGGTCACGCCCTGCTGCTGCTGTAGGCTGCCAGGTTGTAGCTGATGAATCTCCCATTGCACGTTGTGGCACGTGCATGTGCACATTGGGGCCAGCCATTTCCTGGATCTGCCATGCTGGGGAGTGTAGTCCCGGCATGGCAGATCCAGGAAATGGCTGGCTCCAGCATGCGCACACAGTGGCATACAGCCAGCGGGCTGCATGGGACCTCCAACAGCTGTCTCTTATACACATCTAGATGTGTATAAGAGACAGGTGTGTGTGTGTGTGTGTGTGTGTGTGTGTGTGTGTGTGTCTGCACAAGTTGGTTTGAATGTGTGCGTGTGCGTGCTTCAATGAGTGCATGTGCGTGACTACGTATTTATTTTTTTTAATAATTTATATCCCGCTCCCTCCAGCTGAATGGCAGCTCAGGGCGGCTCACAAATACAGTTAAAACAATCCCTACAAAAGGATACTTAAACAATATAAAACAAACCATAAAAGAAGTAAAATCCACTGGCAAACACCCATCCCCCACCCTTACCCCCCTCCCCCAAAAGCCCAGACGAACAGCCAGGTCTTACAGGCCCGATGAAAGGCCAACAGGCTGGGAGCTAGGTGAGCCTCCTCTAGGAGGGAGTTCCACAGCCGCGGTGCGACCACCGAGAACGCCCTCCCCATCTCCAGGAAGGCACCTCCAGCAGATCACAGAGGTCACTCCAGGGCCCAGGGCAGTCACTCAGGTAGGAGGGGCCCAGACCGTGTAGGGCTTTCAAGATCAAAACCAGCACCTTGAATCGCGCCCGGAACGCTATAGGCAGCCAGTAGAGAGCCCGGAGCCCTATGGCCTGCCCCCGTCAGGAGGTGGGCGCCGCATTCTGCACCAGTTGCAGCTTCTGGGTCATTACCAAGGGCAGCCCCACGTAGAGCGCATTGCAGTAATCTAGTCTTGAGGTGATAAACGCGTGGATGAGGGTGGCTGGGTCGGAGTTTTAAACATATGGCTGGATCCTACGCACAAGATGTAATTGGCAAAAGACTCCCTTTGCCACCCCCTCCACCTAACGATCCAAGGAGAGGGCAGGTTCCAATAGGACCCCCAAACTCCACACCTGCGGGGCCAGCATGGGATGGTTCCCCTCCACAAGGGGGGCACTCGTCTCCGCTGCCCTACCCACCAACATCACCTCCGTCTTATTTGGGATCAGCTTCAGTCTGCTCAGCCTCATCCAGTCACTCACTGCTGACAGGCACTGAGTGATGCTATTTAACAATGGAGACAGGATTGAACCTTGTGGTACGCCACAAGCGAAAACCCAGGGGTTAGAGGTTTCTTCCCCCAGCACCACCTGCTGGCTTCTCCCCGACAGGAACGATCAGAACCATCCTAAGATAGTCCCGACCGCCCACCCACCCCCAGGGTCCGCAACCATCTTAAAAGCAACCCATGGTCCACTGTATCAAACGCGGCCGACAGATCCAGTAGGACCAAAAATGTTGAATGTCCTAAATCCATCTCTTGGCAGAGGTAGTCTACCAAGCCCACCAACAGTCTCGGTGACATATCCTGGACAAAAACCTGATTGAAAAGGGTTCAGAAAGCTGATGCCATCTAGATGGCCCTGGAGCTGCTGGACCACCACCCATTCAATAACCTTCCCTAAAAAAGGAAGGTTAGAGACAGGCCGGTAGCTAGCGAGCGAGCCAGCATCCAAGGATGGTTTTTTGAGCAGGGGCTGCACCACCACCTCCTCGAGGCAGTCCGGCACCCTGCCCTCTTGAAGGGAGGCATTGATCACTCCCGCCAGCACCAGTCCCAATGTCTCCCTGGAAGCTCTCACCAACCAGGATGGGCAAGGATCTAATTCACAAAAGGCAGCCCTAACAGACCCCAGAACCCCCTCAGCATCGGCCGGCATCACTTCCTGAAACTGATCCCACAAAGATGGATCAGATGTGGCATCCATAACCCTTGGCTCTCCTCCTTCTGCATCAATCCCGACCCCAAAATCATGCTGGATTTGAGCAATCTTATCTGCGAAGTAGTTTACAAACTCCTCACAGCGGGCTTGGGAAACCTCCCCCTCCAGGCAGAGGGAGGCCGGACTGACCAGCCTCCTCACCAGCCAGAAAAGCTCCGCTGGATGCGACTTCACAGCAGGTATGAGGGCGGCAAAGAATTCCTTCTTTGTCATCCTCACGGCCACAGCAAAGGACCGCAAATGGGTCCGATGCTGCAACCAATCGAATTCAGCACAAAAGTGGCACCAGCAGCGCTCTAACTGCCACCCTTCCTGCTTCAGACACCTCTGCTCCTCAGTAAACCAAGGACCTCTATGGTGACGAAGCGGCGGGACCGAACACCTCAGAGCCACCTGATCAGACCTCACCCAGCAAGGTGTTCCAAGCTAAAACAAGGTCATCAACTGAGCAGCATTCAAGGGCTAAGGACACCTCCCCCAGGGCTTCCTGGAACTGCTGTGGTTCCATCAGCCTCTGGGGGCAGACCAACCTAATAGGTCCTGCCTCTTTCCAGGGGCTGCCATGAGCTATTATTATTATTATTATTAACAAACATTTATATAGCGCCAGCAGTGTACCTGGCACTTTACAAAGTAATAAAATAGACACGGTCCCTGCCCCTAGGGCTTACAATCTGAGAGACAGGAGCTGGGGGAGAGACTTAGGAAGGGGAACAGAGGGAGAGACAAGGGGTCTAACATTCATGAAGATGCGAGGTCTCAAGTGCACGTACTTGGCTTGGTTACGATGAGAATGACAGCAGGCAGGTCCATGTTGCAAGGATAAGGGTAAACCGATCGTAGGTATAGGAATAGTGGCTCAGCAGGATAAAGAGTCAGACAGAGCAGAGCGAAAGAGGTGAGTTTTAAGGAGAGATTTGAAGGTATGAAGGGAGGGGGCAAGGCGGATGTGGACAGGGAGGGAGTTCCAGGCATGGGGGGCAGCAAGTGAGAAGGGACGAAGGCGCTTAGGGGAGCAGGGAAGGCGTGGAAGGGTGAGAGAAGGGACAGAGGAGGAGCGAAGTGCACGGGCTGGAGTATGGAGGGCGATAAGTGCAGAGAGGTAGGGGGGAGCAAGGTTGTGAAGAGCTTTATAGGTGAAGACTAGGAGCTTGTGCAGGATTCGTTCAGGAAGGGGAAGCCAGTGAAGCGAAGAGAGGAGGGGCTGCACATGGTCGAAGCGACTGGCGAGGTAGATGACCCTGGCAGCAGAGTTTTGGACAGAGATGAGGGGAGAAAGGTGAGACCGGGGAAGGCCAGTGAGAAGGAGGTTACAGTAATCGAGGCGAGAGATGACCAGAGCATGAACAAGAGTTTTGGCAGACGAGACAGAGAGAAAAGGGCGAATCTTAGCAATGTTATGGAGGGAGAAGCGACAGGATTTAGCAACAGAGTCAATGTAGGGTTTAAAAGAAAGGGCTGAGTCAAAGATGAAGCCTAGGCTACGGGCTTGGGGGACAGGCAGGATGGTGACTCCATCAATAGTTATTGACAGTGAGGAAGGAGAGGAAGGATGAGGGGGGAAGATAAGGAGTTCAGTTTTAGCCATGTTGAGTTTGAGTTGACGTTGAGACATCCAGGTAGAGATGTCAGAGAGACAGTTGATGAGACGAGCTTGAACAGAGGGAGAGAGAGAGGGAGTAGAGAGATAGAGTTGAGTGTCATCAGCATAGAGGTGGTATTGGAAGCCATGGGAGGCAATGAGTTTGCCTAAGGATGAGGTATAGATCGAGAAGAGGAGAGGGCCAAGAACAGAGCCTTGAGGAACACCAACTGAGAGGGGGAAGGAGGAGGAGGCGGAGTTGGAGAGAGACACATTAAAGGAGCGGTCAGAGAGGTAGGAGGAGAACCAGTTATGGACAGAGCCACAAAAGCCAAGGGAGTGAAGGGAATCCAGCAAGAGTGAGTGGTCAACAGTATCGAAGGCAGCAGAGAGATCAAGGAGGACAAGAATGGAATAGAGACGTTTAGATTTAGCCACCAGAAGATCGTTGGTGATCTTAGCGAGAGCAGTTTCAGTAGAATGAAGGGGGCGGAAGCCAGATTGAAGGGGGTCAAGGGAGGAGTTGGAGGATAGGAAGTCAAGGCAGCGGGAGTAAACAACACGTTCAAGCAACTTGGAAGCAAAAGGAAGGAGTGAGACAGGACGATAGTTAGAAGGGTCAGAGGGGTCAAGAGTGGACCTGACTAGGAGCCTGGTCTGCAGGAGGTAATGATCCGTCCACGACAAGGGCATAGAACTCACTTCTCCCACTACTGGATCACCTGCCTCAAGGCCAGAACACCAGGTCGAGCACATGCCCTGCCCCCCATGCGTAGGGCCACTAACCATCTGGGACAGGCCCATGGTTGTCATGGCGGCCATGAACTCACGCTCCTCCCCCACAAGGCCAGTGCCGGCGTGAATGTTGAGATCCCCCAGGACCACAGTCCTCGGGGAGCATACTACCACCCTCGACACCAGCTCTGTTAGAGCGGAGAGGGATGCTGCTGGGCAGGAAGGAGCACGGTACACCAGAAACACCCCAATTCTGTCCCTGGCCAACTCAAACACAAGGTGGAGAGCTTCGATCCCTGGAATTAACTGTTCCAGATACCCCCTAGCAGTCCAAGACTCCTTAAAAGCCATGGCTACACCATCTCGTTCCACCTCCCACCTCCACCCACCCCCAAGCTGGGGTTGGCTTTGTATGGAATACTCCGCTGGAACAAGGTCCGCCAGAATTGAACCTGCCTCTCCAGCCAGCCAGGTTTCCGTGAAACATGCAAGGTCTGCAGCCCGATCCAGAATCATATCCCGGATGACTGATGTCTTATTGACTACAGACCTCACATTCAACAGCAGCACCAGCCCAAGGAACCTTAGACCTTGACACATTTCCCTACCTGAGGGGGGGGGCTAACCCTGGGGACAGGCACCAAACACCTTGGTGTAAAGGGGTAAAAAGCAACTTGGAACATGACAGAGTGGTCAAACAGTAAATTCCTCCTCTACTATAGTTGTGAGATGTCCCTAATTTTAGAGCGCATGAATTACTGTGAGCTCTACAGAACATGACATCCCCTCCCCCCCAACACACACAAAACGGACATCCCTTATTCCTGTATCCCTCAACTCTATAGCATCCTTTGAACTTTTTATCTGGAAACCTTATTCTCTGCTTACTGTGAAATGCAGATGCCCGAGACATTAGAGCTGAAATGAATACCCACAAAAACAGGTATTTCTTGTATCCAAACGAACCAAGTATTTTGGATACTTTTCGGTACCAAAACTGTTTTTTGAACACTGTATACTGAAATTGTGTCCTGATTTCAGGTATTTTGGTTTTTCAAGTAATTTCAGGTACCTTAAAACCAGTAACTGAATTTTTTTTTTCCCAAGTACTCAAATGGTATTAGAATACCAATCCAAATACCTGAAATGGTGCTCCAAAATGTGGGTATTCCCTGCACGTATCAGATCAGGTGCCCATTTCAGCTCTATGGTACATTACATTGCAACAATAGGCACATCCCAATGAACAGTAGATGGGGACCTCTCTCTCTCATTCTCAAAACATGGAGAGTTGGAGATAAAAGAGGGTAGGGTATGAAAAGTGTAGTTACAACAGAAGGTGCTTATCTAGGTATCTTAGAGTACAGCTCCAAAGTAGCAAAAGCAGCATTTGAAAATTGTGGGGTATGGACATTCCATAAAGGATCCAGCATAAAGAAATCCCTGCTTTAGAAGCTGTTAAGAACAGAGCCATAACTAGCACATCCTGCAGTACACGCTGCCCTCTTGTGGCCTATCAAGAAGTTTCAGCGTCAGTAGCCTTTTCTCAAGAGAGGCTTAGGGTGATTTCAGACGTTACGTTTTCGGGATTCACGTGAGAGAGAGAGAGAAAGAGCCGTGCACGTCTGTTTGCTCGCATCCAGATGTTCACCACAGTCAAACACGGCCTGGGGTGAATCTAACCACGCTTCGTGAGGTCGGGGCGGGAAGAGGGCCAGAAGTGTGGTGAATGTCCACCACGGCAGGGGTGAATGAAAAGTAACTTCTGAAGGGAAAACCCCGGCCATGGTGACCGGAAATGAACACGGGCTGTGGTGACAGCACGCAGCGTCATTGCTAGGCAACCTACAACAAGCGCAACACGGAGGGAGATTTAAAGGGCAGGAAGCAGCAGGTGAACATGGCGGTGTAGGAGATGGAGAGGAGGGTGGCGGAAACGGAGCGGCTGTCTCTTATACACATCTAGATGTGTATAAGAGACAGGGAAGACCCAGAGGCCGGAACGAGCCAGAGGCAGGCAGAGTCGGGCGCTCAGGAGGGGGAGGAGGAGATGGTAGCAGTGGGGCCAGCACCTCGGCACTGATACCAAAGGGGGGGGTGTCAGTGGGGGCTCCAGGAGACCCATGATCTCATTGCTATCTGGACAACACCTGAAATGCAGGCTGAGCTTGCAGTCAATGCCAGAAACGAGCAGGGTTTGCCCAGATAGCCACTGAGATGGGGGAGGCAGGATATGACCGTACACCCACACAATGCCGGACAAAGAAGTTCAAAATGGGCTTCAAAGATTACGGACAACCACCAGCGCTCAGGGCGGGCGACACGTGCCTCCCCCTTCATGGATACGCTAAGCCGGGTGCTCCACCGAACGGGCTCCATAATAGCCCTGCGCCCAGTAGGAGGGGGCGCCCGGGAGGAGCGGCCTGCCCAGGATGACTCCTCCTTGCAGCCACAGGTGCTGACCCTGGCCCTGCTGCCGGACACACACAACAGGGATGAGATGCCCAGCACCTCCGGCACATGCCCCCGACGTCCCCCCAGCCCTACATCGGGGGGGACCGCACACGCTCACGACGACTCCGATGAGGTAGAAGGGGAGGAAGATATGGTCACCCTGACCATTGCGCCCTGCACACCGGGGGACTGACTGAAAACAGCAGCCCCAGCGACCGGCCAGTGTCGAAGGGAACAGACACTGAGGGAGCAGGTAAGGACAGCGCAGTGCAGTCACGCAGAGCACCTAGACAGGAGAAGGGCAGGGCGAGGCTGTTCCACACCCTTGTGACTGATCTCTACCCCTCTCCACAGAGCCACAACGAGCACGGGAGGGCAGAGGTCGTGGGCCGCCCGTACCACCAGCCCAAAGAATGAGGGAGCACTGGGTGCGCAGGCGGCGGAAGGATCTCGCGGAGCTCGTCCATACCAGCACCCAGCAGACGGAGGAGATGCTGGCGGCCGTGAACCAGCTGGAGGAGGGGACAACGAGGGCACTCCAACAGGTGGAAGGGAGGGACAAGGCGCTGGTAGCGGAAATAAGAAAAGACAGGCGGCTGCTGCACAGAGACATGAATAGACAGATGGAGGCACTCCAGACCCACTCGGACCGCTAGGACCGCCGGTCCGAGGAGCTGGCCAGAAAGATGGACCGGTTGCTGGAGCAAGACACGTCCCTCCTCCTGCAAGCTGGGGCCTTGAGTGCCTTCATCCTGGTAGCAGCCCCACCGGGGGCCATCCCAGCGCCCGGACATCCGTGCCCCCCCCACTCCCACCTGTTTCCCAGTTCGCCCCGGCAGCACCACAACACCCTCCTCCACCACAGCACCAGGGACCTCGGGTCCGGGAACCCATTCCACCACAGCACGGCCGCCAGCACATAGACAGCCTGGGGTACAGAAGGCTAGCATTGACACAGGGGGGAATGGGGGGCAAGGGGGTTCCAGGGGCGCTGTTCTGGAAGCCGGTGCTGGAACACCAGCCCAGTTGCCTGGAAGCACATCCCCCTCCACATCCGAAGAGGAGGAGTTGGTTGCCACAGCCAGCTCTGAAGGCAGTGGGAGGGGCAGGCCAAGTTACTGCTGCCGTAGGGGCCACTCCATCCCACGGGGGGGGAGGAGAAGGGAGTAGGGGGTTCAGGGAGGGGAGCGTGGGAGGAGTACCTGGGTGTGTGTGTGGGGGGGTTGGGGATGGCAGGTACACGGGCACACGGGTGTTAGGTGTATGTATATGGTTATGGGGGAGCACGTTAATAAATATGGAGCACAACTGTATAGTGTCCGTTGCTTTATTCAATGCAGGCGAGGTGCCACAGCATCAGCTGTGTGGCTGCATGCACTGTGCAGTCGACGGAACGGGGGTCCAAGGCACGAGGGCACCAGGGACAGGGAATGCGCTTTGAATGACGTGCCAATGCTGACCCAAGGCTCTGTGCGAAGCGGTAATCGTGGGGGTTCGGTGGCATTTGTGAGGCGGTGACTGTTCCTGGTATTGTGGGTATCCATGTGTGTGCTCTTGATTGCGTGCCTATCTCTTGTAGCATGTGTGTATGCGTAGGTCTGTCCGGCCTTGGATGCCGGCTGCTGTGCGATGTCCACTCCCTTCACCTCACTCCACAGCGGGCCCATTGTTCACTGGCTACCGTTATCGGTTGGCCTTGACGGCCCGCATCTGACTGTACAGCCCCCCCATCCCCATATCCCATGTAGCCCCTACGGCTGCTGCGGCTCAGACCCTCCGTGATCTGAACCACGGCAGCAGCATCTCAGCCAGGGGGCCTGCTCGGCGGCTCCGGGGGCTCTGTCCGGGCTTGGACCGCGCATGAGAGCATGGCCCTATGGGATCTGTGGCGTTCACCCATCGTCTAGCGCTGCCTTCGGTCCTTGCCCACCTAGTCGGATGCCTATCGTTGCTTGAGTTATGGAATGCTCCGCTTCGGCTGTGTTGTGACTGGTGATGAATGTCGCATGCATTGTGAGGAGCTGGAGCTCATCCCCTTTCCTGAGAGACACCTACCGTCCACACTGGGGGGCCTTGCAGCATGGAGTCCCGCCGAGACAGCCTCCACCCTGTGCGTGTGCGCCTTCCCAGGAGATGCGACCTGCCTAGATGAGGGTGGCCCAACCATGTCCGTGTCCTACTTCATCAGTGTGCAGGGTGCTCGTGGGTACCCACGCTCCCACGGGGCTACCTACTACCGTCTGCTGGAGCTGTTCCACCTGCCCTGGCCGCCAGCTGCTGATTATGGCATGCCTCCCTCCTTTGGCCCGGAACTGGCGACCCTGTCGGAGGTTTGCAGCCGCTCTGATGTGCAACTCGGAATGAGCTGTGCGGATCCCTTCAAGTCCTTCTATCTGATCTGCTTCCACATGGTCGCACGGGGCTTCTGCCGGGGTCTGTGACAATGGCCCCGCTATGTGCACTTGTTGACTTTACAGCCACCAACATCCAATGGTAGCCCCGACAGCAGTGCGTAGGGAGCGGCAGCCACGTCTGGCTGCTGTGTGCATCCTCTGCACTTGCCTTCTGCATGGGGCCTGTGTGTTGTGTCACCTTGTGGACTGCTTGACCCCCTGTGACCCGGCTCCGCCCATCCTCTGCTCTGGGACCATTCCAGTGGACTGGTCGCTGGGAGCCCCATGTCTCCGGGATCTGCCTCCCCCATCCCGGAGCCCAGTCCTTCAGCACCTGGACCTGTTTGACACTGCCTGGGGGGATGGGGATGCTCTCTCACCTTGGTGGTTCTCCCCACCCCCCTTCCTTTGCACACACACCCCCTTGCGGTGTCCCTGCTCATTTATACTCTCGCTCCAGCACTGAATGCTTTATTGGTGGCCCATTGTGGCATGTGCACACAATGCCTGCTGTGCTTCACTGTGCCTGTGCTGCCTCCTTGTTGTTTTGACTTCCTGGGTCCCCCTTCCACTTGTACCCCAGCCCCCTCTCCCCCTGGTGATGGTCTGACCATGCCAGCCCGCCCCCCCCCCCCCCCCCCCCCCCCAATGCACCCTGGCCGTCAGGGGCTTTCCTACGTGCCTCAGGTATGTGCCTCCCTCCGTCTTGTAGATGTGCAGCCTCGTGTACGTGCGCGCGCTTCTGGTTTTGAGGTGTGGTCGCCTTCTGTGCGGTCACTAAGCTTGACTCACGCTGCTTCACCCTCCGGCCCCTCCCTTCTTGTTTCCCTTCTCTGGGTGGGGCCCTCTGTCTTCGGCTTCGTTTGCCCTCAGTTGGCCATGTTTGCGTTTGCGTGACCCCGTTGCATTGTGGAGCTCTCATCAAGGGTCTCGCCCCCACATCACGTCTGTTGGGTTCCCCCGGGTTGTAGTCTCTCCGGGTCACCCCAGCTGGTGGTGCCGCCCTTGTCATGTTTGTTGGGGCTGCTAGGTTCACCACGGCTCGTGGTGACTCAATTGCCACCAGGGTGGGATTCACTGTGGTGAATCTCACTGTCATGTCTGAAATCACCCTTCGTGGGAAGTAAAATTCAAGCCCTTTAGAATTTCTCAGTACAGTCAAATCCATTCAAGTGCAGATCAGGGCTGCATAGGATACCATCCTTCTCCCCACCCCAAATACACAGGGTCCACAAGTAAACTTGAGACTGACATGTAAGTAAAAGAGCACTGGCACAAAATACAGGCCCAGAGCCTGAAATGCAGGGAATCCTAGCCTGTGGAAGGCCTGTAAGATCCAGGAGGACCCTCCTCCTCCCCACCCCAGATATGGAGCCTCCCAATACATGAGGAATGACAACATGCGATATATAGCATCCCCTTTAGCAACCAGGGCTCCCTGCAGGCCTGTATATTAAACTGATCATTAAAAGATACTTCATTTCCCCTTTTTCTGCATACAAGTCAGTGTATAGAAGCCGAGGGAGCCAGGACAGTGGGACCATCGTACCTGGTGAGTTGAGTTAGCGTGTCAGCGGGGCCATGTAATGGGAGCGGCTAGTGTAGGACTGAACAGTTGGGGTGGTGTCTCAAATCAGGGCAGCCACAGCCTGCCTGTGGTAAAAGGGGTGGCCCCTCTGGGGCCAAGACAGAACCACACTTATGGTATCGGGTACGTCAGCCCTCCACATCAGGGCCTTGTAGAGGACAGGCAGGGAAGGAGCAGCACCCCCTGCAAACAGAAAGCATGTTATATCACCTTTAACATGGACAGCCACCAAGCATTCCGGGCCCACACCATCATATACCTCTTAACATTTCAATCAGCCAGAAGGGAACACAAGCCCCATTCCCTCACACACACCCACATACATCCTGGGCAGGAGTAGGGTGGCTAACCCCAGTGGCAGCAGGGACCTGGCCACACCCATGCACGCTCTAGCGGTGTACGTGTGTGGGGGCTCTGGCAGCACCAAGGCACTCTAGTGGCTACTGATCCCAAAAGTAGGTAATTGCCCACCTTTGACAGGACTGTCCTGTTTTTTTGGGAAAATCCTGTGGTTCCCAACTAAAGTAGAACTGGATAGGTATGCTACCATTTTTCATAAGACCCCAATTTCCCTGGATATAGCACTTCTCCCAGGCCAGAAGAATCTTTCAGTTAATATACCCTAGTTAACAGTCTTGGCTTCTTGTAGTAGGAAAAGACTATCCATGTCTAAGTTCTGTCAGAAGAAACATGAATGAGCATCATCCTATCCTTTTGTGGACAATCTGTGCTGCAGGTGAAGGCAACATTGCTAGAAAAACATGTTCGGAGAAACAAAATGGAGCCAGATCAATCCAGACCCACCAGATTCAGTTTCTCTAAACTTTATTGGCACTGAAGGAAGAACAGGACATGGACTTTAACAAACCCCTCTGAACACAAAAAATGTCTTACCAAGGTTCTTAGTGGCGGCTAGCCATGTGAGCCCACGATTTACCTCACAGCCCCCCAAGGGGACAGACTTTTTAACATATCCAAGTATTAAAAAGGTTGGTCAAAAATTTGTAGAAATAATTTACAGCAGCAAAAAACAAAAAAGCCAAGTAAAAACAAAATACACAAAACCATGAAACCCCTCCCCTCTTTGTTAGAGTAACCTCCCCAAGAAGGATAGTATATAACCAAATAGTAAACAAAGTGGGGGAGCGGAGAGGGGGGAAAACCCTCCATTATTCTAACAAAAAAATAAAAACGTGTCTAGAAATCTCACTGTAATACTGAAAGCTTCTTACATTAATTTTCTTGCAAAATATCATCTCTTTACAATACAGTATACATTTTCAGAGGTGAAGGTAGAGCAAGGCTCTCCTCTTCCCCACGACTAATATTTTCTAATTGTGCATAGCTAGAAAGAATGAAATCAATAGTTAGATACCACTGGAATATATAATACTGGTAAGATCGAGGCAGGACTGAACCAACTACAAAAGGAGTTATTTGGACTCGCTGGCACAGACAGTTTGATTCCTATATTGGACCATTTGGAATTCAACAGACAAAGTAATAGTACACAGAAATGATGCCAGCACAACACCAGAGTTCAGCTGTGTTCTGTGACCCAAAGAGGTTGAACTGGTTTATTAGTTGAACAAACTTATACCAGGAGGCACTGTGCATCTTCTCATTAGGAAACTGTTAAAGATGCAATAAAGGCTTCTTTATTTAAAAAAAGAACCCCACAGAATGTGCCAGTAGTAACCACGGACAGAGGAGAACTGCTGAGAACAAGCTTTAAAAGCACCAGAAATGGAGTTTAATGGCGGTTTGTTCTCCCAGTAATGAGACTCCCAGAGATTCAGTGCCAATAACTCTTCAGTGAAGAAATATGCAAATCACTTCTGACAAGTTTAAAACGGTGAGCTTTTATTCTTAACTTTCAAAGCACTGGGGTGTATTTTCTTTTTGGCTGATTGACTATTTCCCACTCCCTCCCCTCCTAAAGGCACATTGTGTATAGGGAAAAAGAAAAGTGCTTGAAAAGGCATGTATTGGACATTTGGAAGGGCATGACCTTGAGGGCTGTAGCCCCATGAAACCTCCACGCAACAACCCAGTATTGCTTAGACCTATGAAGTTGCACCCATAATTCTGAGGTGATTTCAGGCAGCACTGGGGCCTCCCAGAGAAATACTGCAGTCCTTATTAACACTGAAGTTAGCATTACTTTTTCTCTCTACCCAACTCTGTTGAGCCTCTTATTTTGCCAGGGCACTGGGAGTCAGCATAGGCTTTGAGAGACTCTTCTTGTACCACCATTAATGGCAATACCGCTCTGGAGAGAAATGGAAGGAGACCAAGGGGAAGTCCCACAGGACTGAAGTTGCACAGATTTTGGAATATAAGTGTAACTGCCGATGGGTAACTAATTTAAGGTATGAGGACCAGAGGAAGGAGGGTTCCATCTAGATGGATTTCACTTTAAGAACAGCCTCAATATGGAAAGGAGTCCTCCCTCCCACACTGGAAACGAACATGCTCTTTTGTCAGAGAAGACCTGTTGGACATTATAGTAAGCAAAGCACCGAGAACAAGTTGCTAGCCCAGGACCTAGAATCTCTCATGTCACTAGTGGAAGAAAACAGTGATCTTCTAAAAGCAAGAGTCCTCTTTTTCAAAAGCCAGAAATAAGAGGGACAAGTTGTTCGGTTGTGAGCCAGGAATAGGGAGCTTCTATCCCTTTGAGCGTCTAGACTGCAGAAAGCAGACAATGACTGGCATGGAAAGAAGATAAGTTTAGATGAACAGATGGAAATTGAAAATCAGTAACCAGATCACCGATTTTTGGTTCCCAACCACTGATCATCTCTCAGCATAATTAAAAGACACTATAAAAGCTACATTATAGTAGAGTGCATAAGTTATAAGGCACCAATGCTTGAATGATGAACAAAAAACATTTTGGAAAGTGATAGAAAATGCATAGTGTGTGTGCTATAAAAGAGTCGCCAGGATTTTTGGTGGCTACATTTTCTATGTTTAGAAAAAGGAAGCTACTTAAGTTTTTTTTAATCACTCCCCTCTTTCCATGTTCTGACTGCTCCTCTAGCATTACCAGTGGAAGTTGAAGCCCCTCTGCTACCAGCTGAATTCAACTAAATTGGCAAGAAGTTTTATGCAAAGGGGGAAATTCCTCTCCTGGATAACAGGGAACAGTTTACTGCTCTAGAGAACAGATCCAATGGAGATGCCTGATCACTCCGACTGGCCAATTGTTTTGTTTTTTATTAAAAATAAAAAGTCTGGAACATGCAATGAGTCTGATCACTAACATCTTACAGACGGTTTGTTTGGCCTGCTCAAACCAGAGATCATAAAAAGCTTTGGTCTTTTAAGAAGGCATAAGTTTGTACCCTAGTTTCAACTTGGCTTCCTTCACTGCCCCTTCTCTTCTCGGTCTCAATGAAATCAGACCCTTGCATTAAAGCAGAGATCTAGCCCCTAGCTACTAAGTTCTAATACTGTAAAAGTTGGTGTAACGAACACTGGATCTCCCCAGAGTCAGTGAGAAGATCCAGTCACCATCTCCACCCAGTGGGCTAGAGCAGCAGTGCAGCTATTTCAATAAGCATGCAATACAAAGCCATACAAAATGGAGACTTTTACCCAGCTAAGCATAACAAATTGGAGAAAGGTTTGTCATCATGAGAAGAACTTTCTGAAGAAAACGTGATTTTGTTTGTTTGTTCCTCTGTTGCTGAACTGCATGAGACTTGATAAATAAGACCACAGTCACTCTTCTGTAGGGGTTCCAGCGCAGTATGGTTACACAGGAGTGACGGAGAGGATTGGGAGAGATGGGAGAGTGCGGGGGTAGCAGGGGCAGGAAAGTTTACATAGACTCAAACTCGTCAATACGCTGCTTGGTGTTGCCTTGTCGGATCTGGCGGAGGGTCTTGTACTTGTCACGGCCCTGCCTCATGTTCTCCGCATGAATCATGTCGTTGGCAGTCTTCTTGGTTTCATCCCGGGCGTTTGCCAGCTCAGAGGTAAGAGCCTTTAGTGGGGAGACAGAGGAAGCAGAATTTAGCATCCAGCTTATGAGACAGACCTGAACTACAGATCAGCAGGAAACTAAGGTGACCTTCCCTAATGCTGGGAACTGGGAAGACTGGATGCCTATTTTGGCATTACACCCCAGCCAGGAGGTTAGATGGCCTAATGCAGCCACATCTCCTTGGCAGCACCCAATAAGTTTTCATTCTTGTATTGAATTCAATTCCTAGAGCCTCTTTATGAGAAAGCTCAGGTTAAAAAAGAATTGGCTAGAAGGACTCCTAGGCAAGGGATTCCCATCCCCCCCAGTATCAGGGGAACCTTGTTTTAGTTAACAATCCATCTGCAGTCGTCCCCTGGTTGTTGTCATGGCGTGCACCTGTCTGAAGCCACAGATTGAAGCCAGTTTCTGCAGCATCTCTGCAACCCTTGTCTAAGGCAGGAAGCCTGGACAGGCAAGCGAGTGTGCCATGGCTTCAATCACAGATCTGGACAGGACTTGCTTTGTCAGGTCAATATGATGACCTGGAGTGTTTAACCAGCACTAGAAACGAAGGCCAAGGTAGGTACAACATAGGCAGCAAAGCCGGCTTCCTCCCCAAGTGCTCCCAAAGCCTGTCTTAGGGACCACTATTAGGACTGAATAGTGCCGTTAACAGAATCCCTGCTGGGAACACCTGTTCGAGACTAGAGAAAGCCCTCCAGGACTCTATCAAGAAGGGCCAAACAGCTGGCCAATGACTGGCAGGATTCTAAGTGGGTCAGGTCCACTTGACAGCTGCTTTTGCTCAACACCACCCTCGCAGGGATCTGAATGGCAGAAACAAAGCTTCACCCCTCCTCATCCATCCCCATTTCCAACATCTATTAACCAATAGAAAATGGGAAGCCATGATCCTCAGCAATGGTTACATTGGACCCACTGTCACTACAGTCACGGAAGCCAGGAAGGGAATGGCTTCTGACGAGCAGATCTCTTCCTTTCTTACTTTCAAGTGTTTCTGGACCCGCTCATTCTTCTCTGCCTCAGTGGTGCGGTCTTCTTCACTGCGGTCCTTGCTCGTGGCGTGTGCTTTCAGCTCCGCGCTGGCTTCTGCAGCGTTCTCATCTTGCTCATCATCGTGCTCGTTCATGGGCTCGGCAACATGAGGGGTACTCATAGCGGTTTTCAGTTCCTCCTTGGTCTTTTCTAAGTCCTCTTGCACCATATGAGCCTGTCAAAGGAGGAGATCACACACTCAGTGGGTTAGTGGCAAAGAGGCCCTGTTGCAAAGCATCCATGCATGGGTGTAACCATAGTGGGGGAGATGCACCCCCCCCACAAGTTTCCTCCCCCATGCAATTTCAGGGTCACTGGGGCAGGGCTTGTGGGTCAAGGGAATCCAGCATGCCTCAAATTGAAGTGCAAAGTTACGCTACTGCTTTCATGTCGGGGCCAAGGGATTCACAGAAAAGGGCATTTGCCTAGAGTACAGAAGTCCATTTTGGAACTCTTGCTCCAAGAGGCCCTTTGGGTAGTAGGTGGAAGAAACGTATGGTATCTATCACCGTCACAGTCAGTAATGGCACTAGAAGTACAACTGGAACAAGAGATAGTGGATTTGTATTCATTAATATTATTTGCGTTTTCAGAGCTACCCAAAACATCCAAGCAATATGTGCACATGAAATGGATATTTGCTTATCCAATAGTTCAGTGATTTCACTGCAGCTGGAGCACTAACACTGAACTAAAATGTGTACCTTATGAAGTGGGAACTGAACAGCAGTGGTTGTTTGCGTCAGGCAGGGGATATGGTTCAAAGTGGGTGAATTCTTCAACTGAAATATTTGCCATGAATATTCGTTTCAGCTCAAACTAGAAGAGAGGTTGGAAGATTTGGGGTCTACATGCCATGTGGGTTCACCCCATTTGTGACTAGGGCAACAACTGCACCAAGATGACATTTTCCTGCTATCTGGATTTACAGAATTAACATATCAAAATGGGGTCAGCTTGGGAATTACTGGAGCAGGATATGGCCTGCAAACCTACCCAGCGAGAAGGGAGCCTGGTAAGAGCCTCTCAGAGAATGAAAGCCGCTTTGCCAATCCAGCCTCAGTGCAGAAAGTGCTAGACAAAGTAGACAGTCTGCACTGGCATGAGGGGACATATATCTTTACATGTGCCTTAGTCTTCTGTATTTGCCTATATAGGCTTGGAATTGTGCATAACCACCCCTTATAGCGTGACACTAATGAACTGGCTATTTTAGGGAGTCCCAACAGCTCTGAATAGACACTGTAGTTGAATTCCGTCACCCCTTACTCCAGCATAGGGCATCCATGGAACTACTCTGAAGTGGTTGGTGGATCACAGCCTCTGCATATTGCAAACAGTCCCTTGGGGTGGCTTTGAAAGGATGTAGGACTCAATTCCTACACAGCCATCCTTAGCCAGATCAAACCTAGCCTTTGCATTTAAATCAGGTTCCGCTCTCGTCTTTTTATACCTGCCAGAAAGACTCAGCTGGTTCCAACATAAGAAAGGTACCAACTTTACTTTTCACTACACTCCATGGAGTCCCAGATTGATGCCCTCCTTCTCAAGATGGAAGTTGTGTAGACCAAAAAATGCTGTCGTTTTGAGTCTTGACTCCAACTGGAAGACTAATTGTGCAGCCTCCTCCAACATTAAAGACCAATTCTAACACCACAAGCTAGGAAGCTGCTGATGTGTATATACTGGAAGCCAGAATGTCGCATCCAAGTTTTGGCCATCTTGTTTCTCTTCTAAGGAAGTGGCCTGGGAGTCTTATTTCAAGCTGCTCTCTGCTCCATCCCAGGGTCTGGAGCATGCAATTAGACTCTTGTTATCCTGAGCTCATTTAGACACACTGGACATGCCAGAGGAACCTTGTGCTGGGAGACCAAAGCTTTGTTTTTTATATAAAGTCACTCACCTTCTGCTGCCACTCTATAGCTTCGCTCTCTTTCTTCTGCCGAGCCACTTCCAGCTGTGTAATTTTGGATGTGAGTTCAGACATCTCAGCTGCCTGTGGAAGTAACAGGAGATTTTCAGTGATGGGGAAACCGGTCCCTTTCCATTGATCTATACTGGGGCAGGGAACCTTCTTCCCACCCTAAGGCAGGCCATGGTATCCCAGGAAATGGATGGCAGGTCCTAGGCAGCTTAATTTTGAGGGAGCTTCTGGGGGCTGAATGGAGGGGTGCAGAGTTTCTGGGAAACCTCCAGCCTACGAGTTTGTTCCTTCTTCTCAAGAGAAATATTTTAAGCTGATTTTGGTACCGCCCACGTTTGACAAAGGTGGAGGAGTTGTTTTTTTTTTTAAAAAAAGCCTAACACAAATGCCATGGATGCAATGAGATCCTAGAACAGCCAGCTGCTGCTTTACACGTATTTGTGCTCCTACGGGATGTAGACATGGATGTTGGCTTTGCCTTCTCTTCAGCCTGCTTCTCACAAGGCAAAGACCATTTCCCCTAGGTAGCTCCAAGTCTGAGAACTTGGTGACCAAATAGTTTACTTTATTAACATTTATACCCTGCCTTTCCCCAAAGGCTCAGGGCAGCTTACCAAAAAAAGAAAAGAAAAAAAAAAAAGAAAAAGAAAAATCAAGAGGCATTTAAATAAAATCTCACACCTCCTCCAAAAACCCAACCACACACACTCCAACTCCCTTCCCCCCCCCCACCTAATCCCCCTCCCTGTCCCCACCTGCCATATGCTTGGTTTACACTGCCTTCAAAAGATGCTAAGGCCCAGACTCAGACAGACTTCCAGCAGGAGGGAATTGGGGCAGCAACTGAGAACGCCCTCCTGCACACCCCCATTGATCAAACAAGAACAGGGGGAACCCACAGGAGGGCACCCCAGCATTTCAAATACATGGGTCCCAGGCCAAACCAGCCCTTTGAACTCGGCCTGGAAAGCTCTAGGTAGCCAGTGCAGACTCCAGAACACTGAAGTAATGTGCTCCCAGCAACATGCCCCTGAAAGGAGCTGGGCTGCTGCATTCTGCACCAGCTGCAGCTTCCAAACACCCATCCAAGGCAGCCCCCTCTCCCACCCAGAGTGCATTGCAGTAATCCAACCACGAGGTGATGGAAGCATGGACGACAGCGGCAGAGTCTGAATCGGAGAGAAAAGGCTGAAGCCTCCTCACCAGATGAAATTGGTGGAAAGCTTCTGCCGCTTTCTGGACACCGCTGCAACCAGATAGTCCAGGCACTGCAAGGGGTCCAGAAGCACCCCAAGGCTGCAGACCTGAGTGACCAAAGGGGGTCGGACCCCATCAATAACAGGAGTCCCAATTTCCCCCAGGTCACAGGGCCAGCCACCCATCATCACTTCAGTCTTGTCAGGATTCAGCCTCAATCTGCTCAACCTCATTCAGTCCCCAACAGCAGTCAAGCATCAGATAAGTAGAGAGACTGCAGGACCTGGATTGGATTAAAAAAAAAAGAGAGGTAGAGCCAAGTGTCAACATACTGATGGCACTTCACCCCAAACTGCCGAATGACCTCACCCAGCAGCCTCATGTACACAATGAACAAGAGGGGAGACAAAATAAAACCCAGGACTCCATAAAACCCAGGACAAAATAAAACCCAGGGAAGGTCCCACGAGGACGACAAGCAATCGCCCATCACCGCTCTCTGTGACTTCCCCAACAGGAAGGAGCAGAACCACTAGAAAGCAGTCCTATGCACCCCTGCCAGGTCTTGCAGTTGTGTCAACACAACTTCATGATCAACCATATCAAAGGCCGCTGAAAGATCTAATAAGATCAACAGGTTAGAATTTCCCTGGTCATTTTCCAGGCACAGGTCATTGACCAAGGCCACAATCGCAGTCTCCATGCCATACCCAGGACAAAAGCCTGACTGAAATGGGCCCAGGAATCCGATGACGTTGAGGTGGGCTTAGAGCGGTTGTGCAGCCACCCATTCAATAACCTGACCCCAATATCTCCCGGCTGGCTTTCACCAGCCAGGACAGGCAAGGATCTAGTTTACAACTGGTTGCTCTCAATGCCCCAAGCACCTCCCTCGCATCAGTGGGCGATACCAATTGGAACTGATCCAAATAAACAGGACAGGACTGAGCTTCCATAAACCCAAACTCAGATTCTGCAGTTAAGATGGCAGCACCCAAGTCGTGGTGAATATGAGCAATTTTGTCTGCAAAGTAATTAATAAAAAGTCACAATGGGCATTAGAGGACTCCAGTTCCGGGCATCAATAGACCAGATTAGCCAGGCCTCTGACCACCCAGAACATCTCTGCCGGATGAGACTTTACGTCGCCCCCATCACAGCCACAGCATAGTGCTTTAAAAATGATCGATGCTGCAATCAGTCAGCTTCAGTATGACTCGAGTGCCACCTGCACTGTAACTGCCTAACCTCCCACTTCACAGCCACCTCAGGGTCCTCTGTATACCAGGGGGACCTATGCTGCTACAGCGGTGGGAGTGGATGCCTGGGTGCCACTGAGTCAAGGGCCATGGTCAAGATGTCATTCCACAAAATGACCAGGCCAGTAACAGTAACTGCTAAGGTCAATAGATAAATCCCTCAGAGAATTCTGGAAGCTAACTGCATCCAATGGACACACTCCATATTGGATGAGTCAAGCACCAGATACCTCTGAGAGACCACGGTGTCTTGACATATCATCCCTCTGCCCCCTGCTCCTAGGCTGATGCTGCACCGAGTACCCGGCTGGCACCATCCGGGACAATATAGACCCAAATGCTTCATTCAGCCAGGTCTCTAATGCACACAAGGTCAGCAGCCTCATCCTGACTAAGATCAAAGACAGCAGATGTTTTATTTGCCACTGACCTTGTATTAAGAAGCATCAGCTTCAGATCAGGGGCCCTACTGGCCTCAGCCCCCAAACATTCCAAAACAGGAAGGGAGCAGGACACCGGAACAGATACAGGCCACCTCTCCTGACGTCCCCAATAGAGTTTCTTTCCCTCCACCCCCGCCATACCTCCCCAATCTGTTCAGAAGCTGCCCCACTCTCTACCTCCCCCAGGAAGACACCCCTCTTCCAGCTCCTGATGACTAATCCCTACACCACCCCCAGCACAATCACCCTCCGAGGCGAAACAAAGCTCCAGTGGGAAGGAGTACTAGAGATTATGCCCCAAGCCCAGCATCCCCGGAAGCAGCTCAATAGTAATGGCAGGTGGGGACACACACCCCGCAAAATGATCCCTCATGCCGAAGCCCCCACCCCACCCCCATGCCCGTACTCTCCCACTCAAAGGGGCCACAGCATTCCTCATCACTGCCCATACCCTCCCCTCTCAATGGACGGTTGAGACAGTCCCACCCTCCCCAAAACACCCCTGGCCCCTGTACCTACACTCCCCTTTCACAAAGGAGTCATGGCACAACCCACCACTCCCCAATGTCTGCACCCCCCACTTCCACCATGGGGCCTGGACACCAACCCCCCCACCCCCTAAGATACCCCCTCTTATTACAGGGGGGTAACACCACCTTTCCCTATTCCCAACCCTTCAAACTAAAGCCTCCCCCNCTCCCCCACCCCCTCCACCCACCACAACCCAGCCAAATCACTTAAAAACTAATATTAAAAAACAAACAAAACTAAAACTCTATATGTATATACACAAGCCCCCAAGGCCACCTAACGGTCATCTCCTTTGGCACCTCAGGGTGTAGCAGAGCTACCCTGGAACACAGAAGCCCATGCGAATGCTCCCGAGGTTGTTACCACAGGGCATTTTAATACAGCAAAGTGCAAAAAAACCCAACCTTTGGGTCATCCCTTCCCTTGTTCCAATAATTCTGTATTTCAGAGTGAGACCATGGAGCAACGTTACCTACAGCCCTACCCACCACCACAGTACAGCTCATACTTGTACTCCAGCAGCTGCAAGAGATTTAGGACTTTCACAAACAGCTCACTACAAGGTCAACTACACCACCGATCCACTGCACTATTTTCTCCATGCTATTTTCCAAAGGTGAGCCACCAAACTCCAGCCAACAGGGCTTTAAAGAAAACTCTGTCCCCATCCCACCCCCTACTGCCAAACAGACTAGCTGAAAGCTCACCAGCTGCTCCTGGGTCTTCTTCTGGTCATGAGATGCCTTCAGCAGGGCTTCCTTTGCCTCCTCTGCTTCCTGGCGCTCCTTCGCCAGTTTCTCAGCATCCTCCTGAGCTCGTTTCCTCTCCTGCTCCAACTCCAACGCCCTGCGAGTCTGTTCTTCCAGTTCTGAAGGGAGAAGAGAGAGGCGCAAAGATTAGCGCCTTTTGACATGTCAAGCCAAAAATCCAAGCAGGAAGCTTTCCTTCAGACCCCAGACAAGCGATTCACTAACACAGGAAAAGGTGAATAATCAAAAAATGGCAGCAAGTGTTCGAAATGTGAGCTGTCAGCATTATACACTGGCTTTGTATTTCCCTAACACTAGTGGGAAGAGCATTTCCAGCCAGCCTTAACTGCCATCTCCTGGTCATCGGTTGGGGTCATTTGTGTACATTCACAGAACAATGCAGGTATGCACTTCCTTACAGAGATGTGCACCACATCATGCCACCTGCCAAGAGGGGTGGGCTTAGCAAGAGAACCCATGTTAGTGAAGGAGACTGGCACCCACTACTGGCCATGGAGAAAACGTTCCAACACACCATTATTCCAGAACCTCCCTTCAAAGCGGCTTCAGAGTACGCTGTTTGTGGATCAGAGCCCATGTAAAGAGAGAGGGAGCGTCACATGGAAGAGCGATTAAGATAGCATTTGGGACAAAAATCTGGGTAGCCACAGAATTCTCCAGGTCATCTACCAGTGAAAAAGCCCACTTGTTTATTTGGGCAGGGCTACAGCAGCCCCAGGAAATTCAGCCCTAGATGAACCCTATTCCCAGCACATTCCTCTCCAATGGCTGGAACAATAGCCCTCCTTTCCACCAGTGTGCACAAGAGCAGCTTTCAAGCTGTTAATTATAGCTACGTCTTTGATTTGACCCATGGCAGCCATTTAGAAAGTCTAGGTGCAAAGCTGCAGGAGATTGTAGGACTTTGCTATCCCGTCATCTGAACATCCACTAGAAATTTAAACCCAACACAACTCCCATCCCCATTTCTCAGTACCTTCCTGAGCTTGCTTAGTTTGTTCCTCAATTTGCTTGAGCCGTTCCATCAGCTCTTCTTTCTCATGCTCAATCTTCTCTTTCTCTTTCTCTGCCAACTCCCTCTTTTTCTTCTCATTCTCCAGCAGGGCTCTAAGTAGGGAGGAGACAGAATGTATGCAAGTTAAAATGTTTCTAAGCACCAAGTCAGAAAGCACCAATTCATTGTTAGCCTAGAACAATGGGAGTAATTACAGCAGGGGATGCACCCCCCACCTCCACAATTCTAGAGATACACGAGTCGATATCTCCTGAAAGTTTTAGCACCAAGTTATTCCCATGCCTAGAACTGAGCATAAAAGAGGCAAAGCAGCCAAATGCCACTAAGTACAAATGAGCACATGATGGGAAAGCACCATTTGTGTTGGAGCAATGACTAATTCAGGAAGGTTCTCTTATCTGTAAAAGCTGAAACAATTTAAGAGCATAGTTCTTAAAAGTGTCAAGTAATAGGCTGTCCTTACATTTCTGTGGCAGTGCATAATGGCTATGATCAATGGACTGTTGTGCTAGGCACTCTGCAAATAGGGTTGCCACCTTTTGCAGTTTGACCCCAAGACTCCCATAGGCCAAAATGGGGAGTCTCCTAGTCAAACTGCAAAAGGTGGCAACCCTATCTGCAAATAAGAAAGGTTGCACACCCTTTGAGGTAGAGACCATGTTTAAGACAGGTCAGTAGATGGGTAGTGGCAGACAGTGGAACACAGTGAGAAAACAGCAGCCAGCATAGAAGACAGTGTTCTCTACACACACTGTTGAGAAGAACAATTCCCTCATGGTTACAGTTAAAGCAGCTCTGCGTGGGGTCATGATTAATGGTTTGTGGTACCCACCTCTCCATCTGTTTTTGATGCTTCTCCTCCCGGGCCTGTGCCTTCATCTGCTGCACCTCAATTGTGTCTGGTTTACGCCTGCGCATGTAGAGCTCATGATTTCCCATACATAGTGCCAGGATTCGCTTGTTAATTCGTAATCGTGGGGCATAGAATACAAAGTCCTTGGGAAGGAGAGAGAGTGGCATTAGATTCAGCATTTGAGTAGCCAATAAAGGTACACTAGTACACAGTAAAAGCCCAGGGACTTGAGTGTAGACCACCACCTACAAGCAAAAAAAGAGAAAGATCTGACAGCGGTAAGGCACCGTGAATTAATGGGCATGAGATTATGAAAATGGGTAGTTGGCCTCGAAGATGGCCTCCGAAAAGCCGTCTGGGCAGAGCAGACTATGCTCTGTCCAGTATATGCGAGAACGAGAATTCAGGTGGCATTGATACATCTGAAGCAGTGAAAAAATGCTCAGAACTTGTTATTTATGCTCTCTGCTATTGGACCTCAACATTTCATCCTAAGAAACTTCTAATAATTGCATGGGACACAAGACAAACTTAGTAGCTAAAACACTTGCGTTAGTGCTGGTTTTGAGTGATAAAATGTTGTCTAAGCTTCTGGCAGTGACAGGAAACCAGGGTTTTCTCTTAATCCAGAATGGGCCATCCCACAGGGAAGCGTAACTGGTATGTGAATAAGGGGTGTCAGCCTGATAGCTGTTTCCAAGCAGCAAGGACGACTTATTCAGGGAAAGAAAACACAGTATCCTGCTAGGTGCACAGGCAAACTTCCAAGCCACAACTTGGTCCTATTATACTCCTGACATATAGGCAAGGAGTAATTTTGTAGAAGGAAGATTTCTGCAAGCTACCAAAAATAGAAAAAGTATTCCTTGCAATAAAGCAGGGAGCTCCTACACTCTGGGTTGTGCTCCCAAATGACGCCATCTGTAGATAGTGTTGTGATCCTGACTGGTATTGCTATAATTTACTTTCTGTGCTGCTGGGATTATAACGAGGCCTTCCTAGAGCAGATGATGATGGCTTCAAGAAGGCATGAACTAGTGATAATGGCGGGCTTTAAGTACCCTGATATCTGTTGAAGACCAACTCTGCTATGCAAAGAATGTCCAACAAATTCTTGGATTCCATTGATGAACCTCTTTCAGACGGTTGGAGGAGGAACCAGGGTGTCTGCTATCCAGGACTTGGTCCTAACTAGTAGGAAAGAATTGATGAATGATGAGAGTAGAGGTAATTGGGGGAGTGACTCTTATGTCAACTATGAGGAGGACGTTCTCGGTGGTCACACCGCAGTTGTGGAACTCCCTCCTGTTGGAGGTCTGCTTGGCCTTAGACCTTCCCTCTTTCTGTAGACCATGTAAGACCTGGCTGTTCTGCTGAGCCTTTGATGAGGGAGATGGGTGATTGGTGGTGGGGGTTCTGCTTGGGTTATTTTAATGTTTTATATTGTGGGATTTTATGTGTTTTTGTGATGTTGTTAGCCATCCCAAGATGCGTAAGCAGGAGGGGGTGGCATAAAAATGTGAAGAAATAAAGTAAATAAATAAGATCATAATCTAAGGAAAAATCAAGGGGAAAAGAAGCCTAACAGGAACTTGCATTTCAAAAAAAGCCAATTTTAATAAGCTCAGAAAAATACTGGGTGGGTGGGATCCCTTGGTTAGATCTAAAGGGAACAAGTAAGTATCCAAGAAGGTCGGTACTTTCTAATTAAAAAAATAAAATAAAATAAGAGATGGAACAAGTTCAAGGTATTCCCAAGGCAATGGAATAAGTTGCTTAGGGAGGCCATAGGCTCTGTGTCACTTGAAGTTTGCAAGAAGAGGCTTGAGAGTCATTTGTCAGAGACGGTGTAGTCATCCTGCATTGAAGCAGGTGGTTGGACTAGATGACCCTTGGTGTCTGTTGTAATTGAGCCATGAGTAAATCTGAGATCCATAACTTTGGTTTAGGCCTGTGTAGGCTGGAGAGAGAAAAGAGCTGACAGTTTCTAGAATTGGAAATGAGGGAAATAAGTTGTTTGTAACCTTGTCTTTCCCTGAGAAAAGCCTGATAAAAAGTTCTTCTCCAGTCTCTCTGGAGACCTAAAAGTTGATGTAATGTTATGATCATGGACAACTCAGGGATGGTTCTAAGGATGGGTGGAAATGTACATGGTTCCAAGGATGGGTATGATTGAACCAAGCACATTGGCTGGGTTTGGGAGTCTTTGTTTAAGACCCTATAAAAAAGTGACCACCCCCCACGTCCCTCAACTCAGACCTCACCTGGGATTTCATGGACTCTTTGGATTCCTTAGCTCTGTGCAACTATGATCTGGTACCTATGATCAAACCCCTGGTTTCCCAGATGTTGAACTCTGGTACATAACTAACTTTCTACTCCAATCTGGCTCTTACGTTTACTCGCGCCAGTGAAGTTAATGGGTTTCATCTCTCGCAGTCTACGAACTCATGTCACCACCGCTCTGGGTCAGGTTTCCCCTGATATCCCAGCCATAAAATACAACAAGGTCCCTTCTAACTGATTCTATATACAAGTCTTGAAATGGGGTCACATAGGCAAACACTTGGGAACCACTGCACAAGAACAGGGCAGCAGAATTTTGCTTAAACGTGAGAATTAACTTGCTGAAATTGTCTTGGTATGTGGCATGTATCACCAGACCAGTAATGGACATATGGATACATACTCTCTGCCTCCAAATGCTGTTACTATATCAACTGGCATGTAGAGAGGTGGTTCAACTTTGGAAGCAGCTGAAGACCTGGTTCCAAATATATCAAAACTGAACCAACCTTTTATGTAAGGGATTTTTAAAATGTCACAGTGCTTACTGGTGCTTTCTTGTCAATGGGCTTGATAACGAATTTCTTGTCATTAAATGAAATATTCCTGATCTCACTCCACGGGAATCCAATTTTTGGTGTTAGCCTGCAGAGATGAAGAAAGGAAGTTTGAGTCTAAAGTTACTCCAAGCTGCAAAACTAGCTTCAACTCTCATTCTTATTAGATCTTGTGTACTTCATCCATTTTCAAATTCAGATAGAACCAGGAACAAGAAGTGAAGGGGCATGCAAAAATAAAATCAAAGAAAGCCAGAAAAACCAGGAATTCAGGTTTTCAACCCACACCCTACCACAGAAACTTGGATTTCAAGTTGGCTTTGATTTGTTTTTTTAAGCTAGTGTATTAATGGAACCAACTAATCTAATTCCTGCTGCTTTTTCCAGTTTTTCCTTTCAATGGATCTCCCAGTAGTAGATCCTCCATGCAGAAATCTAGGGTCGTGAAAATCTGAATTGGATTAATAAGATTCATTCAATTTTCATCAGAATTTGATTAATATGATTCACCCATTTATCACAATCCACCTGATTTTCATTGGATTGTATTAATTCAGGGGTGCACTCATGCTCATTTCCCCCTTTCTCTGCTATTGCAATTTGCTAAGCTCTTCTTTGACCCATTCATCATTCTAGGATTGTGACTTAGAACGATGAGTGGCCCATTGAACTGAATAGGTTTGGTTTTCCATTGACTTCAATGGGAAAATTTCCCATTGAAGTGAATGGGGGTAAAAAAATTACGATCCGATTCAGTTACAATTCAAATACGATTATACTAACTAGGATACTGATTTTGATCAGATTCTAATTTTCAGTATGATTTTCCATCCCTAGAAGAATCACAGGGCTTACACCAGAACCCTATAAAAAGGAGTCTGCATGGAATGCTCACAGCACTGTCAAGAATTCAGGAGTGGGAGTCTCCGGCCCAGAAGCTAAATGCAGCCCCACTGCAAGTTATTTGGCCTCTCTCCAGTTCCTGGATCCGGCCCCTGAATCCAGTTCCTGCCCCTAAACACTGAACAATTAATATCAGGGTAAGGGAGCAGAGTTAAGAGCATGTACACAAGGATGGCAGGCAGATGTGTGACCTGAGCACTCCTCTTACTGAGTGCACTTCTGCCCCAACATCTATGTAGCCCTCAGAGCATGTACAAAGATTCAACATGCTCTCTGGAAGGGGAAAAATGGTTCCCCCCCCCATGTCAAGATTGTTAGACTATTTTGTGCGTGTAAGCCACAAACAGATAACATCCCTTTGTATCTGACAAAACGGCTTCACACTTTCATGTGCACGCACACCGAAAAACACTCTAAAATGAAGCATCCCCCAAGAAAGGCCCTTTCATTACCTGTCATTCTGTTCATAGATGTTGAGTCCAAGTGCATCTACACCCAGCCAGAGTTCAGAGCCCTTTTTATTCTTAATGCTGAAGTAGTTCACACCATACATTTCCAGATCTTGTGCAATTTTCAGGTACTCCAAGATGGCATCTTCTCTAAAGCACACAAAGGAAAACAAGATTTTGATCTTCATTTCTGAATCTTGCGAAGCCATTAAGGCAGACCTTGCTAGCTTCTTAGCTGGCAAGGTTTGGAGCACCTATTCTAGAAAAAAAAAAATTGCTGTAGAGAAGGACAATGCAGATAGATCTCTCTCTTCATTAAACCCATGCTACCTAAGACACATGCTTCTGGTTTATTGGCTGAAGTATTGTTCAAGAGAAGCATTTTTTGCCTATGGAGAAGGTACTGAAATCCACTGTGCCCAAGTGAGGAAGCACAAAGAAATTTAACTGAATTAAAATAAAAAAGTTGAATTCATAGTTTGCTATGAAACCTCATCCATGGCACACTGATGTCTGCGATCACTGCATCAGATAGAGTCCCCAAAATAGTCTGGTAGGATGAGCAAAAGCTTCATACACAAACCTGCAAGAACTACACTGACTAATCAGCCACGCTCTCCAATGACCATTACCTGAGCATCCCCCGATGTTCTTCATGCCACACCTGGATCCTCTCTTCCCATTGATCCTTGTTCAGTTTGTGCTGCTCCAGAACTCTAGAAAGAGAAGAACAACAGCCTGCAGTGAATGAGGTGCAAGGGATCTCATTGCTCTACCATGCTGCCTATGCACCACACAGAAGTACAAAAGTAGTATTCATGAAAATTGTTGCATTCTTAATAAGTATACATAAAGTACCAGCAAACTATCTGGCAATGAACAATCATTAAATTGAATCTGGATCCCTGGTCCAAGGGACTTGCAATCTAGGAGAGACAATGATACATTTACAAAGTTGTCAACTTGCAGCAGCACAAGCTACTTCTTGAATGAAAGGCAGTAGAGAGCATCAGTGATCATTCCATGGGGAGGAGCAGCCAGGGAGAGCTGGACAGAAGAGGTAGGTTTTCAGTGAGGATTTGAAGGTTGGAAGGGAAGGAGCAGAATAAGTGTGTTCAGAGAGGAAGTTCTAGGCATAGGGGGCAGTCTGAGAAGAGGGGCAAAGATGGTGCAGGGAGCAGGAGACAAGTGCAGAAAAAAAGGTGACTGCCAAGCTCAAGTTTTTCCTGCAAGTTGGGTGTTACAAGACAGACCTGCTCCACATTTCAGTACTATAAAGAGGTGTGTGACTGGAGCCCTGAATCTTTGGCTGACATGGGAGGGAAATAGTTCTCCCTTTCCCATCACATCCACTAAAATGTCTGCTGCCTGTTTTTCCTGTGGCTTTCCTCCAGACACTGCTTCTTAGATACTTGGGAATAAAGATACTGCTTTCTGCCTGCACTTTTAATACTATAGAAGCTGCAATGGGGTACGAGCTTCCAAGGAGAATAGACCGAGGTAATAAATGCACTAGCCCTTCTTACAAGTGACAGCGAACCTCTCTGGGTGCACCCTACCATGGTTTAGATGCGTTCTTGAGAAAATCCACTGGTAGGAACCCATCCCAGAACATGTGCACCATCTGGAACAAGCAGCTGCAACATGGCTGAATCCTGCATACCTCTGTGGAAGCAGTTTATCACCGGTAAGATAGCCAGGCTTGTGCAACTCCTTGTTGAAATCTCCATATTTTGACTGGACGGCATAGGAAGCCAAGAGAACAGCAGTCTCTGGAGGACAGTAGATATCATCATTCAAGATGCCCTCCTTCACCTGGAGGAAGAATAGGCGCTGTGTGATGTCTTGAATCAGCTCCTCAGACACATCCTCTGGGTAGAACTTGGCACGGAACTTGAAAAGCAGTGGGCTTTCCTTGCGCACATCCTGTGCAGTCACCTGCAGCAAGAAATGGGAGTCGACAAGATTAGTTCTACCAAGCTGGACCACCCCAGCAGGTCTCATGGAAGGGGACTGAGCCATACCAGGAAGCCTCTTTCCTACAGACATGGGAAGCAAGCCTGCAAGTAATACACAGCAACGGTTTCCTTACTGTTCCTCACAAGTTTCTTCCCATTAAAGGAAGACACACATGAACCTTCTTGTCTTGTATACGTATTCATGCAGGGTCCCATTCATACATGCAGCTAAAATGGTTTAAGTCGTCCTTAGCTTGTTTGTACCTCAGTATTGTTCACATGTTAAGCAATGGTATTTAGCAGTAGGAAGCAAAGTATGTGCTCCAGAGAAGTCATGAGCACATTCATCATCCTGTGTACTGTCATGACGTGGCCATTGAGGGCTCATGGTGGCAGTACTAAAACCCATTTAGGAATTAAGCGCGGAAGATGCCAGAGCGACTTACTAAAAACTGACTAATTGCTTTGACTTTGATGAATGTTTAGTTTTGTACATGGCCCATGTTGCCCAATCCCTAACTAAGGCTTTAGATTGCAGACTTTTTAGAGCAGGGACTGAAGTGCATTGAAAAGGCTTAGAACTTGAGTTCTACAGTACATAGAAACAGGAGAACATCTTCAATAAAATCAAGGGATGCCATGATGCAGCTACTTGCAGGCTTGGCCAACAAGACCATTCCACACTGAAAAAGCTACTGTCACCTGTCAGAAACGAATATCCAGGCAGGCCTCCTACACCATGATACTGGATAGGGGCAACATCAGATCAAGCAGTGCATATACAAAAAGGGAGGTTCCTGTAGTTACCCTTGGAATCCATACAGGTTAGTAAGGGGTTAGCCAGCTGTTACACAAGCACGATAGAGCAAAAACTTTGGTTTAGTAAGAACTTGCTAAGAGAAACAGAGTCCCATCTGATTGGGGAGGAGAACCCAGGAAAAGTACTGGCACCATGTCATCATAACAAAAGTGTGGCAATACCTTTTTGTTAAGCTTCAGCCATGTCGAGAAGCCCTTGGTGTCCTGGTACTGGAGTCCGAAAAACCAGACCTCTCTTAGACCGATTGTTTTCACAACCTGTAAGGAAACCAGACACAACTAGTATTAGCAATTCTCACAGGTGATTGGTCATGGGCTCACTGTGAGCTGGTTGTGTGCCCTGGTGATGGAGAGTTTGGTACACAGGTTCAATACAGAATGAGCAAACAGCTCCAGCAGCACCCATTAGCTTGAAACAGTGGGAAGGGGAGCAAAAGAAGCAATTTCCTGTATATTCCCTACACCTTTTACCACTTTGGCAGAGTTCTGCGCTGGAAAGGTTAAAAAAAAAAAAAACACCAAAAATGCTCAGAAGTTCTTCACGTTTCAAACTGGAAAACAGCCACTGAAGCCAGAGGGCTGCAAAGCAGCTACTGCCCTGAGCAATACAAGGGAGCTCAGTAGGATTCTGCTGTACATTCCCATAAGCCTCCTCACTTTGTCTCAGTCAAGACTGCCACTTGTCTGATGGTGTCTGAAGAAAGCAGTTCACAGCTACCAGCTTGCTCAGCCCTTTCTACACAAGCAGGGCTGCAGGCAGATGTGACATCCTCTAGCTGAGAAAGGGAGCAGGAAGCTAGCGACGTGAGATCAAAGCTAAAGGCTCCTCCATTTTACATGCTGAGTTTTTTTTAGTGTCACTGAGAAATAATAGCCTTGCTAACCACCACCAGTGTTGCCTCTAGATTTGCCCAGTGCTCACTTAATTGAATAGGGTTCACTACCATACCCCTCCCCAACCGTTACATAGTTTCACCACCAGTGAACTAAAATCAGCTAGGAAAGATTATTTTTCCTTTTAGATTTATAGCCTGTCCTATCTCAGGGGTTCAGGAAGGAGCCATGGTCAGATTCACGGGGGGAATGGGGGAACGGGACTCGGGAGGCCCCCATTTTGTTTTGACTTTCATTTTCATTGGTTTCAATGGAACACACATTTTTGGCTGTAACTTTGTTGTTTTTCACTATATGTGTCTGAAACCTGGGCTGCATATACCTCCAATGGAAGGCATTAGTTGTACTAAATTTCACATTTAGTAAAAGAATTCAATTTTAGAAGCAATTGATTTTATTTTGCAAAATTCTTCATATACATTCTTAGCTGTAACTTCTTTGCCTCATATCTAATGTAGATGACACTTGGCAGGTTTCCCATATTTACTATCTTTGCCAACTTTCAGAAGTATTGAATAAAGGGTCCTGGTGGTATAAGCAATTAACATATAAATGTATATCTGACTAACATCTTTGTAGTCCAACCAGTGTACATGAAATTTGGCAGGACTGTATATAACACATTCATTATCATCTCTGCCACATATCACAAAGCTGTGATAAAGGGTTCCAATTTTATATGCCTGCACAGCTTATGCAGAGAAGGAGCCTATGCCAGGGATTCTCTTACGTCACAGTGGTATAAGATCGGTTAGTGATGCCAATTGGCCAACAGAAAGGTCAACCAAATATCCTCATTCTGTGCTGTGACCATCCCAACATCTCTCCCCCACTTGTTACTGGAAAGTCAGAAGCATCTGTTTAGGAAAGAGTCAATAGAGATTCTCTTATGTCCTCTGTCACAGTGCTGCAGGATGTGATTGTGATGATAATTGACCAGCCTGGATGTGTAAACTATGTCCCCTGATTGCTGGGATGCTATCCCCAAAGTCCCAGTTATGTCCTTTATGCCCTTATGCCCACCTCAGGGCCGCCCCCTATGCCTGCCTCGAAGCCACTACCAATTGGTCCTGTAAAGCTGGAAGCATGCAGTAATTGGCCAGTGAATGTGTCTGTCAGTCTTTTGGGTTGCTCCACATCCTCCCTCCTACAATCTCTCTCCCCCTGCCATGCAGGGTGCCTGCCTCTGACTGGCACTGCATGTGCTGCTATTTATCTGAATAATGGTCTTCACAAGGACAACATCAATTGCTTATAAAATTGGGTCCCTTTATCAAACTGTTCTGTAGTTTGGCAGAGATGACAGTGAAGGTATGAGATACATTCCTTCCAAATACCTTTTAAACAGGATGGAATATACAAATGATACAGCTGGAAATGTATTTTCAAGTTAAATGTCTTACACTATCAGGACCATTTATCCAATCTTTCTGAAAAATGGCAGGAGTGTTAGGCTTATGGAGCAACATAATATTCACAGGTGTAATGCAAATTGGATGCAAGATGAAGAAGTTGTAGCCATGAATGTGTATGGAGCTTTTCTGAAAAATCACAACATTCAATTGCTTCTAAAACTGGTTTCTTTTACCTAATCATTTCACAAATTGGGTTTCCTTTACCTAATCATTTCACAACTTGGTACACATAGTGCCCTCCATTGGGGGTACACCCTCCCATATTTAATCAGAATTGAAGAAACAAAAAGGTTAAAGCTAGAAATATGTTTTTCAGGTTTTTCCCCCTTATTTCAAAAACAAAATGTCATTTTCATTTCTATTTTTGTTATGTCATTTTTGATATTGCAGTAACGATAATAAAAATGTTTGTTATCGTTATTGTAATAATGAAAATGACATGCACACCCCTACAAGGGGGTATGATTTGCCCATCTCTCTTTTATTGTTCTCTTTGGGTATGGAGTGCAGTGGGGATTTGCTTCTTACCTGATTGGCTTGTAAGGGGGCATTTCCCCCCTCTCTTTTATTGCCCTCTTTTGCACAGGGAGGGGCATTTCCCCCCTCTCTTTTATTGCCCTCTTTTGCATAGTGAGGATTTGCCCCTTATCTACTTTGGGCTTAAAGAGGCATTTGTCCCTCCCTGATTTATTTCCCTCTTTGGCATGGGGTACAATGGGGACTTGCCCCTAGACTTTGTATTTTCCTGTAGTGAGACTAGGGGAAGGGGTTATTTAACCAACTGTGTTTGATGCCCACTTTCAGGCGACAGCTGGAGCCCAGCTATTCTATCCACTGCTCCACTGAACCGGAGTCCCCCTTCCCTGTTGGAGCTGTGGCTTGGGGGGTTTCCCATGGCTTGGGGGTGGGGCTAGAGGTGGAGCTGGAGGCAGGGCCTGCTCACCTGGGTGGAGTTATACTAACTTTGGACTTCAGCCCCCCCATCCACATCACTTCTGCATCCACCCCTGAGAGCTTTACACTTCTTATATAGTTCACCCTTATAGGAACAATGGGGAGGTAAGTCATTATCATCCTCACTTTACAGATGGGGAACAGAGGCAGCGACAGCACACCAAAGCTCCCCAGAGAGTTCACAGCTAAGGTGGGACTTGAACTCTGGTGTCCTTGGTCCAATACCATTTCCCACTAGGCTACACTGGCTCTCAAGGTAAACCTGGAAAGGTAACATGGGTGAACCAAGAGATTCACAGTATGCCAAAATGGCAACATTCCCTTTGTCTGTAACCCACTTAGCAGAGTTCCGATATGCTAGAAGCAAGGTTTCCTAAAAGTGACTATGCGTCCAGGGCAAGAAATCTGCCACAAGTGGGAAATTGCTGTTTCAGGAGCACATTATTTGTGCTCAGTTGAACAGTCTACATCCAGAGCAGCTGTTTTGAACTTTTTTGGTAAGTCAGAACATGCCATGAGGTGAGGTAGGGCCAGAAACCAGATCCCTCAGCACAGTCCCCAAGCCCATTGTCCATGGGTTTCAGCCTGCACTCAGGCTTGCTTGATGTTTAGAAATCCCTCTCCAGAGAGAAGGATAATTTCCCCCCATCTTAGGCTAGAAGCAGGGAGGTAACTAATGGGCCCTGCATATGCCCTTCTCCCCCCATACATCTGTCTCCACTTAAAGACTGCCTACACTTACACACCCTCACTTGCAGGCTGCATGACTTCCCTCACCTCACCCAGTCTGGCTGCTGTCTCACCAATGAGGAAGCTATGCCAGCTCATCCCTCTGAATCACTTCCTTTTCAAATCACCAGAGATCCCTCCATCCTGCTTTATCATTTCCTGTTGGAATTCACTGTGGCTCACCACCACATGCTATGGGTGCTCCACACAGCTTGCGGTGAGACTCACAAGAACACACCCGATCAGTAAAAGCGGAGGGGTGGCTGGCTGGCTGGCTGCTTGTCACTTCAATGCCTACTGCAAAAATGGAGAGGGGGAGCACAGGGAAACAGCAGTAACATGGGGTGCAGTGGGAAAGCAGTCCCTATGACAGGGGTTGGGAACCTCCATTCCTGGATCCAGTTCCTACCCTGAAGCACCTTAAAAGTTGAACCCAGGGTAAGAAAGGAAGACATGCGGGGACTGATCCCTAGCAAAAATCCATTATCTAGATTAGGGGTAGGGAACCTCAGTCCAGGGGCCAAATGTGGCACTCACTAAATTCTGCCATGGCCCCTTTTCAGTTCCCTTGGATCCACTTCTTGCCTCAAATCACTGAGCGGAGGGGAAGGAAGCATAGATTAGGGAATGCCCTCAATGATAGGGATGGATCCACAGCACACATTCATGATTTGGACCCTTAAGTGCACCATTGCACCAACTTCTGTGCAGGCCTTGGAGCTTGTATTTATTTTCAAAGTGGCCCCTGGTAGTCTAACAGCTTCCCAACCCTGCCGTATATGATCAGTAAGATTTGCCATCTGCTCGCGAGTTTGGGGGAGGAGAGGGTATTGTGCTCTGTGTTTACACTCCTGGTAGGAAGCTGGGTCATAGAAACATGCAAGCTAGATGTTTAGGACATTCAATGGGATGCCCACTGCTGCTGCTAAGGTTCTGAAGAGCTTTAAAGTCTGCAAGCTACTATATGACTTGAAAGCACATGGGGCAGGGGAAGGAAGGAGGTCTGGATCACAGAACTAAAATGAGAGCTCTGTTCTCAGGCAGCATTAACATCTGAATGGGATGGTGGCTCACCCCCACTGCTGCATGTGTCTGCTTGCCTCAGTTTCATTTACCGGCAGCTTAAGTCTGGGAGTTCAGCAGGCTGAACTGCCAAAAAGGAATTGAATGGCATGGCACTGAGGCCCCAACACAAAAGGACTTTTATTCCATGCTGAGAAGTCTGCATAGCAATAGCAACAGCAACACACAGGACAGAAAGGGGAAGGCAGCTTGGCAAGCTCAATACGCCAACCAATACCGCACACAAGACAACTCTTAGAACGCAACTTCCGCAAGATTGCTACATGGGCACACTGAAGTTGCACACAACTGGAAAATAATTACCATGCTATGCATGACATGAACTGGAAAACCAAACATGCTCTGGATTGCTGGGCCAGGGCTCTGCACAGGCTAGATTCATTATTCTTACTTGCGCACGTAAGAGAGGGTGGGAAATGGCGGCTCAGGAGCCACAAGTGGCTTTCAGACACCTGTACTGTGGCTCTTGCTGGACGTGGCTGCCTGCCATGCAGCTCCCTCAGAAGAGAAGCCGAGCCACCATGTCAGCTGCCAGAACACATCCCGCTGCCCAAACCCAGACCGCCAGAACACATCCCGCTGCCCAAACCCAGACCGCCAAGGAGCTAGCGCTTTGATGCGAGGTGACCAGGGTGGGATGGGGTTGGGGAAAGTAGCACTACCCCTTCCCCAGGATTAGGAGAAGCCACGAATCTATGTAATGTGCGTTGTGTGTCCGTTGGCGATATTAAAGTTTTGGTATGTGGCGCTTGGGAACTCTGTCCATCCCTGGCCTATACCTTATAATCACATCCTTTAAAGCCAAGGTTTCCAACAGGATGCCCATTTGGGTAGCCTTACCAAGAAAAAGCATGCTGAAAGAAATAAGTGATGCTCTATTCACAACTACTATTCAAATTTTTTGGATAGTCCTTCAATTAAAATAAATTACATATTTAGCACCCTGTTTGACTATTCGACCAAAAATGAAATAACCAGATACCCAACAATCAAAGAAAAAAAGCAAACAAAATGAATATCCAAAAAGCACAGATAGTGATTTGTACCTAAACTGAAGCGGACAAATTCAACAAATCTGTGTCACAGATCTGTGTTTCAGCTTCGGTGTGTAGGTGGGTGGTGGCTGCTCCCTCTTCCATTTAATTCAACAAGGGAGTTCACAATGGGTGCACCTGGGAGGAGCATTATGGTCCCTTCTAGAGCCAAAAATACCAATGATAATTGTTTTTCCACTTAGGAAAGGTGTCTTCATTGGAGTGGGCTGGCAAAGGAAAAAACCATGATCAGGGTTGAATGATCACTATAGCTGCTGGGGAGCCAGTCTAGTTTGTTAACTACTTTTGTTTAAAGAACCATGCAGAATTTCTGAGAGAGAGTATGAACAGTTCTTTGGAATTGGAGAACACAAGTCAAGGATTTGGGGGGGGGGGGGGGGGAAGAGGAAGCACTGAATTTTATTTTGGAGATGTAGGACAATGGCATGTGTGTGGGGAAACAGCTAGGAAAATGTGCATTAAGGCTAGAGCATAGGAAGAAGCTATGGATTACTGGACTCTCAAAACAACTCCATAATGGAATGTCCCAGATTTCTTTTCTAGCGGACAGGACAAGCTGCAGAAGAACTTTATGAACAACTGGCTGCATATAATGTTCTGTGATCGATCATAAACATGTAGTTTTCTTGGTAGCATTGTGTCTGTGTCCTACCTGGAGATAAGCCAGGACCTACCTGGCAACATTCTAGGAAATTAATATATGTCAAGTAGAGCTCTGGAGTTGGTTTCTTGGCTTGTTTGCACATTTGCCTGTGGGGAGGGTACAAAGCAGTGCAGAGAAGGGTTCAGGATAGCCTCAGGATTCCAGCTAATCTGTCACTATCCGGTGAAGTCTGCCTTGAGCCCAGCATAAATCCCAGACTGAAGCCCCTTCCTAGACTTGTGGAATATCTTTGCAGCCATCCTTTGAGAAACACATGCACCGATGCAAGCCTAAAATCGTGCTGTTTAGAGAAATGCAAAGGGGACACCTCCATCCCAAGGACAAGGTGGTCTTTAAGTAATTTGCATAAACTATGTTCCTATTTATCCCAGGCTGACCGTGCCACAGTGACCCGTGTCCTGGTGACAAGGCTTGACTTTCACAATTCCCTCTTTTACGGGCTTCCAGCAGTGCTTCTTTTGCAGCTTGTTCAGAAAGTGGCAGCTTACAGGCACGGGCAACCATAGCCATTATTATTCCTATCCAGTAAAGCAGTGGATTTAATTTAAGATCGTGTGGCTGGTTTTCAGGATTATTAACAGTACAGGCCCTTGCTATATTTGAGACTTGGTCCTGGAGCCACGCCCCAATAGTCAATATTCAAAAGCCATTTGCTGTTTGGGGGGGGGGGGGGGTCACGCTTTAAGTTGGCAGGAGACTGGGACTTTTCTATGGCGGGTCCGTCAGTGTGGAACTCGCTCCCTCCAAATGTTAGTCTCGGGTCCTTCCTCCTCAACTTTAAAAAGCATCTGAAGGCTTATTAGTTCCCCGGGTGCTTTAGGATCCACTGATGGTATTTTGTACTCCCTCCAACGTGTCTTTTTTTTAAAAACTGTTCTTACATTCATTTTTATATTGTTTTATTGTATTATGCGAAGTGCACAAAGCAACCATTTGGTGATGGGCACTATAAAAATAATCAAGGCAGGTTTTGAGTTTGCCGTTATCTACCATCTTGGCTTATTCAGAGCTTTGGATAGGCCACCACAGGTATTCCCAACGTTAGTATTAAATCAGGCACATGACATACACAAACGTTTCACCTACAGCAGGGAGACTTTTCAGTAGTTTGGGGTTGCCAAAGCATGGTCATGCTCTCATCCTGCGTGCTCTGAGAGGGTTAACAGTGTAGTGGAGTTATTTCATCTCTTGAATGGTAGGGTTCTTTATTAAAGAACTTCAGTTTGAAAGTTCCTGTTCTCATATGCCCACAACACCATAATTAATTTAGATGCATACACTTGGCTGTGATATTACTACTACAGTATGAGAATCACAAACCTTAATGTATTTAAATGAATTACTGAGTCAAAGACACTAAGAGGAAGGCTGTGATAGAGGAGCTTAGCTCTTACATCCCAGAAATCTATTCTAGACTAGATCAGAC
This sequence comes from Sphenodon punctatus, assembly GCA_003113815.1. NCBI lineage: Eukaryota > Metazoa > Chordata > Lepidosauria > Sphenodontia > Sphenodontidae > Sphenodon > Sphenodon punctatus. The sequence continues at coordinate 498,792 of QEPC01010754.1, forward strand.
TATTCTTCCTCCTTTATTCTTGGACAGGAAACAGCACTTTAAGGGTCCTCTAGTTACACCACCACATTTTTCAACTGTGTAGAAAGCTTTCCAGATGGCAGAGAAGGATTTCAGTATCCTGAACTACTAGTCAGTAGCTCAAAGAAGAGCTTCCATTGGAAGTTCCTCATTTTAAGTTGAGAAATACATTTAAATAGCATTTCTCTCCAAGTGTGTTTATTGCTGTCCTATAAAAGGGTACTGGAGGACGTTCTGTAGAGATCTGTATTTTATTTATTCATTCCATTTATACGCCCCTCACAAAGTGACTTGGGGTGGCTTACAAGTTATAAAGCAGTAGAACCACACACACAACATTACAATTTTTTATAAAACTTCAGCTAGTGCATGAACAAAAACAAAAAAGAAGTTCCCTCCCCCCAGCCCATCTAACCTATTCCCCTCCTCCCCCACCAAATGCCTGGTGGAAGAACCAGGTCTTACAATTTTATTGGAAGGAGAGAAAGTTTGGGCTGAGGTGAACCTCCACCGGGAAGGAATTCCAGAGCGATGGTCCGCCCACCGAGAATGCCCTCCTGTATGTCCGAACTTGTCGGTAACGCACCCAGGGCGGGGGGCATAGCTCAAGTGGTAAGAGCGTGTGCTTTGCATGTATAAAAGATCCCAAGTTCAATCCCCGGCATCTCCACTTCAGGATCCCTGGTAGCACGCCTGGGAGAGGTCTCTGCTGGGGGCTTGGAGAGGTCTCAGGTAGCACACCGGGATGGCCTCTGCCGGAGACCCTGGAAGAGCTGGATTTGAACCCGAATTTGAAACCCCTGCTGCCGTTGTGACAATACTGGGCTAAGATGGACCATTGGTCTGACTCAGGCAGTTTAGTTTAGACTTCCAGGAGGGCACCCCCTGACAACCCCAGGGACCTAGGCGATTGCTCAGATAAGTAGGTCCTAGGCCGTGATGGTCTAACCAGAAGCGTTACAAGGTACAAATGCACACATCATTTTGCTTTCTGTTATGTTTACTCAAGCTGACTAAGTGGAGTTACTGCACAGATAAAACATCAGAAGTTGGGCCCCATGTTGCATATTGTCTTACAGGTACCGAGAGATTAATGGAGGCTCCCTGCAAAGCACAAGATTTGGGCATTTGCTTCTATTTTTACTGAACAGATCTCCCATGGCGACTTTCCAAACAGAGGACACCACTGATGCTTTAAGTGGTTAGATACATATAGCTGGTATGTGGGCAGAGCAGACTGTTGGGGGTGGGGGGATCAGTTTTCTTTCCCTGTCAAAATCCTATACCCAATGAGGCATTTATGCCAAACTACAAGGCAAGTGTCTTTCAGAAATTCATGCCTACTGCTCACAATCCAAGAGACCTTTTTAATCTACCATTGTTGGAGCAGCATGGGGGCTGGAGCAGGGAGCTAGGAGTCCTAACATATTTCATTAACCTCTCCTGGGTACCAACCACACCCAGAAAATGCCTCATGTGGCAACAGCCTCTGGTAAAATTGCCTAACAGATTTCACACACTACCCTCGCATCCTGCCAAGGCACCAGTCTGCACCATATTGACAGCAGAATCTCCACATTTGGAGTACGATTAAATGCAATACACTCCTTCAAAAATGGCCCATTAGAAAACAAGAATTCCATGCCAGTTACTCTTCCATTCCTCATTGAAATTAAATGAGTGTTTAATTTAGTAGATGCTGCAGCATAAGTATCTGTGTACCACACAAGAGTTTTTCCAGGATAGCCACAGAGTACACAGCATTCTGCCAGCCACAACAGTGCCAGCATTTCGAATGCCATGTGGTTGGAGACCAAGTTTCTCCTACACCCCATGGGGCGTGGAGGGGGTGGGGTGGTGCAGCTGCACGTTGCG
>QEPC01010754.1:500705-578025 GCA_003113815.1 Sphenodon punctatus
GGGGGGGGGGGGGAAAGAGGGTCCTAGAACAATGCAGAAGAATTAACCTGATGTCCAATGGGATATAGGTTCTTTATCTAGGCAGTACAAAGTTAGGCAGCACAAGAACCACTGTTCTTATGGCAGCTTTCAAAACAGAAACATCCAGACAGCCTTTGTCGGAAAACAAAAATCACTAAGAATTCACCAAGTCATCCCTCAATACAAAAAAGCCAGCCTCCTCCTCCACTCCCTCTGAAGAGATAGAGCACCCCTCCCCAACCCTGGTACTGAATTGCCCATAGGTTTGGTGTATCCAAGACCAACAAAAGGAGAAAGGTAAGCCAGGGCCTGCCAAGTGCACACACTTCCATCCTCTTGGCCCACCCTGCAGCCAAGGTGGACTCCAAGAGAATACAAGATCGGGTTACCATACCTCCCCTTTAAAAGAGGCTTATGAAAAAATACATGCTGCAGGGCTGCACTGAACCCAATGCAGCACAGCACCATATATTTTCCATAAGTGTCCTCTTCTAAAAAGGGTTGGTATGGTAACTAATCCAAGGAAGAAAAAGACTCCTCTCTTTTTTGGGGGGGCTTGACCCCGATTAGCTGCATTGCTTTCTGCTTAGAATACAATCTACAGCTCTGTTCAAACTGGGAATTGGAAGTTGCATTCCTGAAGTTGGCTCCCAACATGAATGCCACATTTCTAGGGGACACACTTCTGGGGAGAAGAAACCATGTTGATCTCAATACAGGGACAGCTAATATTGGTTTTAAATCCATTTGCAGCAGGGTCACCCCCACAAATGCAATGAACTGGACTAGCAACAGCCCTAAGATTAAGAGGTCCCTTAAGCTAATAACGGCAGTGAAAGGTAATTGATTATCAGTTTCTTCACAGCATCTAGCCTGAACCCAACTTTGAGGCAGTAAGTTACCCATTTTACTTCTTTGCCACTGAAGTTTGAAGTAAGTTTGACAATTCCTTTTCCAAATAGTCAGGGGTGGGGAATCTTCTCCATCTCAGCAGAGGCCACTTTTGAAAGTTAGTACATGCTCCGAGGACCACATAGAAGTTGGGGGCAGGGGTGTTTAAGGAGTGCGCTAGAAAGCGGACCCAGATCGTAGATCTGTACCATGGACCTGCTCCCCTATCCTTGTGTGCAAACCCTCATCTTTACTCCCTTGCCCTGAACTCAGTTTTCCCAGTGTTTGGCACTAGTAACTGGATCCAATGGCCAGAGTTAGGAACTGAAAAGGGAGCACATAAAAACTTGCCAAAGGCCACATTTAGGTCTAGGCCTGAGGTTCCCCACTCCTGCTTTAGATGGACACAAAGCATCACTAAATCTTTTATTTAGAAAGCCTCAATTCAGCTGTCACACTCCAGTCCATATGTTGATAAAGCTATTTCCTTTAGCTGTCCATATCACTTTTAAGGCTCCTCAAAATATTTGTCGAAGATGTATGTATCGATATAATCCATTGTGTTTAACATCACTTTGGTAGAAGAGGCTCAAGTCCATCTCCTATCCAATACAGGATTGGGGCCTAAGCTGCTGCGGTAGCTGTTTCTGATGGAAAGCGCTCTTCCACAATGAGTGGCACGGTGCAAGACACATTAATTCATTCCGCTACCTTTTGTCTCCAATCTTCTGCAACTTCCGCTGGCACTTTCTGACATGCTGTCATGGTGCAAAAGTAGCGAAACAACGTTTCTTCTGACACTTTCTGAGATTATTCCAACACTTTCCGATGTCACAAAGCAAAGGGTGCTGAATTAGCAAAAATGCCAGTGGGAAAGTCACAGGCAATTCTGAAATGGTAGAATGAAATATTGGCGTGGAAAAAGGTGTTGCTGCTTCAGCAGCATCTGTGCTAATCGTTTCTAGCTTTGCTGAATGGTGAATCTAAAGAGACTGCTTGCCCCAGTATGCATCTTTCCCAGGAAGAGGATTGAAGAGCATTTAAGTACAAGTACAAGACCAGACTTTTTTGTTTTACCTCTGCACCTGCACTAGTGCCCAGCTTCATAGAGGTCAACAAGAATGTTATCTGTAGGACAACAGTTACACAACTTCTCTCCCCCGTTACCTCTTAGACTTTAAATATAATGCCATGGCCCCAGACAGCAACACATGCCAACTAGATCAAGTGGAGATAATGACCTTATAACGAAGGTAGTGTGTGCCCCACTCTGTTCCCCCATAATTTGTATTAGTTACAGCACTGGTCTCTCTATTTGCAGAGTTTCCCATCAGTGTTCTCTTAGCAGTGGCAGGATGTGGTGGAGCAGATTTTTGCATTAGGAAACCGAATGGTTATAATCCACTAGGGAATGCAAGACGGTACGTCACATTTTGGGCTTAAGACTGAATGGACATATTGTAGGAGTGATAATTCCTACTGCTGTAGCAGAATCAATGAGAGGATCCATATAACTTTTAAAAAGCCCACCTGGCCAATTTGTTAGAAGATACAAGTGAAAGCAATTCTATTGCTTCAGTCTGGGCAGAAGGTGAGATGGTGTTTGGTTTTTTTAGAAAAAAAAAAGTAGATGGGTCTTCATTTTTACTTTTGGCACTTTCTAAGTTGATGACCCCTGCATTTACTGTGAGGTTTGGAGCTCGCTTGAAAAGCCTTAGCTTTACACAGCAATTAAGACCTATTTAGAGAGAACTCTCAATACTTTTTTTCATCACAGCCATTAGCAGCTTTGTGTTGGAAAAATACCTCTTCATTCTGCATGGGGGTGTTGATGACCCCTGCATTTACTGTGAGCTTTGGAGCTCACTTGAAAACAATGAAGCCCTGCAATCTGTATTTTTCATTAATGTTCTCTAAAATTGGCATATCTGGCCATCCTACTGTGATATCAAGACTTTTGAGCTGGCCCCTCTCCTTTTCTGGGATTGGAGGGGGTCAACATGACCCCCTGTACCATTTTTGTTAGTTGTGCTGCTTTACATGAGGGGTCATGGTGACCCCCAATACCATTTTTGTTAGTTGTGCTGCTTTACATGAGGGGTCATGGTGACCCCCAATACCATGAAGGGTTGTTTTGTATTTGTTTTTCAGTTATACTAATAAACTTAACTTTTTTTCTTAATCTGGAGTCCATTGTAAATCAACAACATTCATTATTTTTCAGCTATTAATGGGGGTCCTTTTGACCCCCAATGGTTATTTATTTATTTTGTTAAATTTATTGGCCACCCCCTCGTGCCTATAGCATCTTGGGGTGGCTTACAATACCATAAAGAACACACTACTACTCATAAAATCATCAACAATAAAAAGTCAAACAAAACCCACAACAATTTATAAAACCTCATTAAAACCCCAAACCCTGGTTTCTTGATTGCAATGATTGAGTGATTGAATGTTTGCAAGATACCATACAACATAAAATTCACCATTTTTGTAGCCCTTTGTCCCCATTTTGGTCACGAAGCTTCAACCCCATGCCCCCTCTTATGTCTTCTTCCTCTTAGAGAAGTAATAGTAGGATAAGACTAAGATTTAATTACGAGTTAGCTTTCCTACTTAGTTCTTGACATCAACAGATGCTGCACCACAAGAGATTCTTACTATACTTTATGGAGATAAGCTAAGCACAAGCAGTTTCTTTTGATGCTGTAGAAGCTACTTAGCTATACTAAGAAATGATGCAGAGCATATAGCAAGGAGAAATAGTGCAGGTCAGATGCAATGAATCCAACAATCCACAGACAAGTAAGCAGCTCAAGACATGGATTCTGGAAGGTGTAAGGGGAGCGAGAGATAGAAGTAGTTTTATACTATCAAGCTGTGGAAATCCACCACACTGGTGGATTCAATATGGGACAGAAATATTTATAAACTGGACTATCAATGCAGAAAGAATTCCAGTTTGGTAGTATGCCAAGTGCCTGTGAAGGGATTGCTGGTGGATAGGAGATCTCATACAAGGATGTTTGGGAAAGCCAAGTTGAATTTTCCTACTTCTTGATGTTGGGGATAAAAGATTTAAGCCCTCCACCCCACTGCTGCGCTCTGCCCTTCCCCCCCGATATAAAGATGTGTAGACAGGAATTGTTACTACTATTCTAAGGGCCAAGCCTCCTGCTTAAAAAAAAAGCTAAGACTGACCTCTCCCAAGGTGTGTTGAGCAATCACTGACCGGATCTCACCTTCTACTGCCCTCGCCAGAGAAATCCTAACACTACAGAAGTTTACGGTAGAAGCCACTAGGGGCTCTGAGTCCTGGTGGGTTCTTACCAAAAGTATTCTTTGCAGAGGCCATGCAGGACAGCACTGGGGAAAGGAAATGAGTACAGCTATGGAAGAACTAGGGGCAGTGGAGGTAGATGGCAGGAGCAGAGTGGTTTGTGGGATGTAAGGATTTGCAGCCAAGTGAGGTTTGGAACACAAAAGGATTATTCTGTTTACACATTAGGGCACCTTGTCTGAAGATATGCAATATTTTGGCAGTTTATCTGCAGTTTCATTTCAGGTTTTTAACGTGTCTTATCACTACATCTAGAAGTAGCAGGAAATATTCCATTCATTTGAACTAGGGGGAAAAAAAGCTACCCAGAAATAAGTTTCTAGGTGGCCAGCCTAGTGTGTGCTCCCACTCCTGAAAGAGGTTCCCCAGGCACACAGCTACACAAGAAGTAGTTTTAGTAAGCAAGCTACTGCCTCTCCCTGCCTGCAAGCTATATTGCATACCAGACAAAAAATCAAGTCTAGGTGGTGGAAAGCTAGAGATCAGTTTGTCTCAAAGAGGAAAGTGGGGGTGGAGGAGGGAGAACACACGATTGCAGAAGTGTGGAACAAGTCTTCAAAGCAGTGCAAGGAACCAAACTATGAACAAAAAAAGCCCTGTCAAGCAAAGATAAAGTTTACTTTGTATCTTCAAGAGACAAACAATAGCATAAACACCCAAGTGGCTCATGAGTGTCAGTCCATATTAAAGTCGAGCCTTTGCACCACATGTGATGGGAGTAAGTGGAAATAAACGTAGGATGCTGCAGCCCCTGTACCACAGGAAGATCACTGGATACTAAATCTACAGCCACCAATAAGCCCCTAATTGGTCAGGGACGCCAATCGAGTGGTCAGTATAGTAATCCCCATGGAAAGTTACCTCCTTTAAGGCCCAATGTTGGAGTCCAATGGAACTAATAGAAATCCTAAAATTATGGATGCTAATTTCACAGCCTTCCACTACTCACCTACAGAGAGTTAGCCTTTCACCCTTCACTGACCAACGCCGACGATGCTGCATTACTGGAATTATCAACATTAACAGTTTTTGAATTGCTAAGAAAATTCATGTACAACAATGCTGAGTCACTATGGGTCAGATCTTTGCATCATTATCTAAAATGGGTTTGATCAAATATCAAGTATGCCATTAACTGTGTGTGTGTGTGTGTGTGTGACTGAAGTCATGATTTGTCCATGCAGTCTATTTTGGTAGCTGCGCAGCGGCACACAACTACTCCTGCACTTTTTAAAGTCAAAGGTTATACTAACGATGTGTGAAAGGCTGCAAGAGACCCCACCTGAAGTTGATCAGGTATAAGTTAGGAGGACCTCTCCACCATTTGCGTATTAACACATCGTAAAATAATTTGGCTAACTATACTGCTTGAAGTAGAAAGTTCTCAACCACTTCTTACTCAAGTCCAGCAGCAGTGCAACCTTTACAATCTTAGAGACTGCCCTGTCACAAGGAACATCCTTTAGAACCACTGCACTGAGGGGCAAAGAAATAACCACCCCCTATTACCAATGTTGATAACTATCAAAACTAATGTACCCTCCTCTGACCATCCTCCTCCACACACACACACACGCTTATTTAACAAGATCAAGATGGTGAGTTCAGAATTTGTTTCAACCTGAACAATTTTTTTAAACTGCCTTAACTCTGTTGTTTCAGGTCTACACTGCCAGTGTAGACAACTGTATAGAATCTGTTTGACAGAATGCAATTCTGCGTGAAAAACAGTTAAGGCAGTTTGAAAAAATTGTTCAGCGTTGAATTACGATAAGAAATTAATGCCTAATGAAAAATGTGATAGCTTAGTGATAAATATTAACAAGAGTAAGTATGTATGGTAAGGAATTAAGTACATATCTTACGTTTATGTTGATGGTTAATTATGAAACAATATCTTTAAATAATTTCCATGCTTTTTGGCATTTAATTTTTGTTGTAATGTGTGTTAAATGTTGGATAAGAGGGAAGCTTTTTGGTTTGGAAACGGTCCTACCTTTAACATTTTTTGATTTGGATTTGACAACAGAGGTGAAGCGGAGTATGAACTACTCCAATTCCATTCTAGACACCAACATTTTCGGTTGGTTTCAAATAACAGAATAAACTAACGCCAATGGGACCAGTGAAAAAAAGGTTTATTTTACTAGTGTTTGCGCTACAATAGGCTTTGGAAATATGGAATTGATAGAACTCGTTCTGAAGTTGGGTTGGTTATATAATCTAGGGATCACTGTAAATGGGGTTTGTCATAGCAAGGTTTGACTGCTTATAGTTGAGGGGAGGGATGCACACCAGGGCAGTCTTTGCAAGCTAGAACAGTTAAAAAGCAAAAATGAGAACAATTGGTCTTATTTTTGAGCCAGGAGCAATACATTTCCCATTGTTGCTGGAACTGAATGGGATACTTCCTCTGCAATCAACTTCCTCCTCTTGCAATTGTCCAGAGACCGTTGTTGAATTCCAGGGCAGCATTAAAAGTACAGATTAAATTCTTTATCAGGACAATGACATAGTAGCAGCTTCCAGAGCTCCTCACTCTGCCCTGAGTTCAATCTCAAGAGTTCTGCTGCTAGAAAGCAGCCCTTTATTTCCATAAATAGATGGGACTAGCCTCTCTTCTCCCTCTGTCCTCTCAAGAGCATGACTAAGGAATGAGAAAAAGAACTTCGACACCCAAGCCTCCCTTTGAAGCAATGGCTCTCAACCTTTTTGTGGGGAAGACCCATCAAAACATTTTCCACTGCAGCTTCAACTACCATTACCTCTCCCAGCTCCTGTCCAGCCTCTGCAACCCACCTAAGACCCTCCAATCATGAGCCACTAGTTGAGAATCAATGCGCTGGAACCAAGGACACCTCTGAAGTCCTGTGACTAGGCTAGGAAGAAACTTTGGATGCCAAACTCTCCCCATCCCAGCACTTCCTTCAACAGCTGAATGCCGCTGGACACCCTCACCTAGAACCAGATACATCATTTTCATCTTTGTCCACAAAAAGGATGACCGGAGACTGCAGCTCAGAAGATGAGCTTCTTTAAAGCCAGCAAAATGTGTTCCAACTAGGTCACTGAGCTGTCCATATGTTGCAGACATACCCAGCTGACTCCTGTTGCAAGGGCTCTCCCAAACTTAGGTTTCCCCCGCCCCTCAGCCTGGTCTCTCCTCCACCACCAATACAGCCACCCATCATGGAGGGTCTTCTACACATCCCAAGCTGTACTCAAATGGGGGTTCCCAGGGACGTAGCATCCATTGAGTGAACCTGTCAAAGCCAGGGGCCTCTAGGTCCCAGGGGCTGCTGCCTGGCCTTGCCATGGGGGTAACCCCGCACCTGGGCTGGAGGCAGCCTAAGTGCAGGCCACCCCCCACATCATGGGGGAGTCCCCATCCCTCACCTGCCTCTGCCTGCTAGTAGCTCTGCAGCAGCAACAGGGACACCAATCGGACTGGGAAATAAAGCTGTTTGTTTACGAACTCCTCCCTACGTGAATGGTCAGAAGGTTGGACGGTTCTTCGAGATGGTTCCTAGCATTCTCACAACTGGGTTGTACATGCTCACCCTATTCAAATAATAGACCACGTGATGGTCTCGAGCTCTTCTAGTTTAAGTAGTGCTCTCCCCCTCAGAATGACAGTTCCTTCCAACCCTTTCTAGGAATAAAAGAAAATTCCATGTGGGGCTGAAAGGGTGGGTGTTGTGAGAATGTTAGGAGATCTCTCAAAGAACCTTGTCTACAAGGCAACAACCTTCTGTTAAAGTGGCTCCTTACAGGCCCTTTTTACACAGCTGCACTGGGTGGGGGAGTCCATGGGCGTGCTGGTGCATGGGCAGGGAGTGCACATGGCTGCACATGCATCCCCACTCACCCTCCACTCATTTGTACCAATGGAGCAGCTACCGTTTTCACCGGTTACTCTGCGCATGGGGACAAGTGGGGGGGGGGGTGAGTGGGGATGCGTTAGGCAGGCGCATGCACCCCTACTCAACGAAGGCACCGCACTGTTCACGCAGGGCTCCCCCACCCATGAACATGCAGAAATCTACGTGTTCATGGATGGGAGAGGCCCATGTAAAAAGGACCGCATTCTCACAACTGTCTAACTTATACTATCTTAGGTAGGAATTTAGGATGTAAAACAATAGCTATTCTATCTTGGAAAATCTGCAAATATGGTTCTGACATTAATTATGGCTGCTATTTCACTAATTCTTCTTAATGAAGTTATTGCTAACAGGAATACTGTCTTTAAACCCCCGCCCCATTTGTGCCCCCCCCCATAATCAATTCATGCTGCCCCTTGATTATGGGGGCACAACTGAACTGGTTATATACACACACACACAAATGTCGTCTCTTTTCATGGCATAATGTGCTTAATATGCTGGCTGCATTTTGGGTGTCTTGTATATTTAAAGCAGCGGCCCCCAGGCCCGCCGAGCCAGGCGGCACCCCTAGGCCCGCCAGGGGCCCATTCCACCCTAGTTACGCCCCTGGGGGTCCTTATGGAAAAGGAGTTCTTCCCTTATTCTGGCTGCAAGATTACATGAACCACCTCCATTTCAAGTAGCCATTAGCTACTGGTCCTGCTTACGCCAGCTCTCTTCTCTTCCTTCCCTACTACTCCCACCCTTTCCATCCTTTCCCCACTCTCCTTCATGCCTTTTCCATGCTCGCTTTTTTTTTGGGAAGCCCTTCTGCTTGTACATTAGGTCACCTCACACTCAAATCCTTCCACAAAGACATTACTGTTTTAAAGCAGCTTTGGAAATTACCACTTGCCTGGCCACCACAGGACAATTAGACAGAACAGCTTCCCAGCACAGTCATTACAACGGATCGATCCCAAGCCAACACCTTGTCAACTGTGCTGATATGGTGGCTTTAAGGGGCAGGCAACAGGGTCTATAGCAGCAGGATTAACTGTCCACTTTCCCCTCAGTGGCAGCAAATATCAACACTCCACTTGCAGATATCTGCCTAGCAGAAAGCTGTGGAAGGAGGCAGCTGCTGCCAGAGGTGGGCGCTGTCTCCCTGTGTAGTCAGGGTACAGGCTTGGGTAGGTGTGGGCTACTAAAAATTTTCCATTCTATATACAAAGCTGCTTTAATCCACTAAGGCAGTTTCTACAGTGCTTTGAGATCTGACCTTTTAAGCCTTGATTGAACAGAGTTTCATTTTCAGCATCCGCATTTTAGCACCAACTGTCAGATGCACTATTGGATTTTTAGGAGTATGGCGTCTCATTGCAAAGCAATAAGAGATCTAGCAGGTAGGTAGCAGAGTTGGTGAGAGAAAGTCAGAGCAAGGAACTCAACAGGCCGAGGACTATCATGGAGACAAGAACTAGACACCGAGGGGAAGTCAGAAAGCAAAAGGGAAGCAGGCGGAGAAGAGGAGACCATGATATAAAATAGTATTCTGAAGTCCTGGATCAAGTTTGCAAAGTGCTTAGAATTCACTCTCATTTTGGTCTAATTAGCAAGCCTATTTTTCAGAATTACCAAGCAACTAGATCTTGGGCTGAATTGGATAGGTTGCAGCAGAGTCAGTTTACGGGCCTATGCCGTGGCCGTGAGGGCAGCAAAGAAGGAATTATTTACTGTCCTCATAGCAGCCACAAAGTCCCATCCAGCAGAGCTGTTCCAGGTGGCGCGGGGGCTGGTCAGTCCAGCCTCCCTCCACCTGAACATGGAAAAACATGTCACAGCAGGCCATGGAAGATTCCAACTACTTTGTGGATAAGATCACTCATTCACCACGATTTCAGTGCCACATGTTGTGTGGAGGGAGGATAGCCAGAGGCTGCAGAAGCCCCATCTGGTCTGGTGGGAACGGTTTCAGGAGGCAACGCCAGCTGAGGCAGATGATGTTCTGTGGTCTGTTACGGCCACCTGTTGTGGAACTGGATCCGTGCCAGTCTTGGTTGGTGAAAGCCCGTTGGGAGACATTAGGGCCTCTGCTGGCGGGGATGATCAGTGCCTTCCTTCAGGAGGGCAGAGTGCCAGAATGTTTGAAGGAGGCGGTGGTGCGGCCTCTGCTCAAGAAACCATCACTTAATGTTGACGTGCTCACCAGCTATCGGCCAGTCTCTAACCTTCCCTTTTTAGGGAAGGTTATTGAGTAGGTGGTGGCCCAGCAGCTCCAGGCACACCTCGATAGCCACAGCTTTCTAGATCCCTCCCAGTCTGGCTTTTGCCGAGGGTACGGTACAGAGAGTGCACTTGTGGCCTTGGTTGATGACCTGTGCTGGGAGGTGCACCAGGGACGTTCAGCTCTAGTGGTCCTATTAGATCTCTCAGCAGCTTTTGACATGGTTGATCACGAGTTGTTGGTGACTCACTTACAGGACTGAGCAGGGTTAGGTGGAACGGTTCTACAACGGTTCCGTTCCTACCTAGCCATTAGGACCAAATGGGTAGTGTTAAGAGAGGACTCATCTTCTCCTTGCGACCTCTTGTGCGGTGTCCCACAAGGTTCCATTCTATCCCTGCTCCTGTTCAGCATGTACATGCAGCCATTGGGTGAGGTTGAAACATGGTGCAGAGTGAGTTGTCATTAATATGCTGACGACACTCAGTTGTACCGCTCATTTTCTTCAGACCCAGGCCCTGCAGCCTCTGTGCTTTCCTGGTGTTTGGCAACTGTGGGGGACTGGAAGAGGTAGAGCTGACTGAAGCTGAATCCTGACAAGATGGAGGTACTGCTGGTGGGGAGAGCGGTGAGTGTGACATCTCCAGTCATTGATGGGGTTTGTCCCCTGCTGGTCTCCCAGGTGTGGAGTCTGGGGGTGCTCCTTGATTCCCAGCTCTGCTTGGATGTTCAGGTGGAGGCGGTGGCGAGGGGGGCCTTCCGACAGTTACATCTGGTTTGGCGGCTTCAGCCTTACCTCACCATCATCCTTCATGCTGGTTACCTCGAGGCTGGACTACTACAACACGCTCTACATGTGGCTACCCTTAGTGATGGCTTGGAGGTTACAGCTGGTGCAGAATGCGGCGGCCCGGCTCCTTATGGGATCGGGTCGCCTGGAGCACATTACACCGGTGCTCCGTCTTCTGCACTGGCTGCCTATTTTTTTCCAGGCTCGATTCAAGGTGTTGGTTCTTGCCTTTAAAGCCCTACATGGTCTCAGCCCAACCTACATGCGGGATCGTCTCACTTCCTGGGTCCTGGATCGACCCCTGCAGTCTGCTTGGGGCACCTTCCTGGAGGTCCCCTGAGTCAATCGGGGGGGCCCACTATGGAGAGGGTGTTCTCGGTAGCCGCACCTCGGCGTCACTGTTCCACCACGCGTTTGGTGGAGGGAATGGGTGAGAGTTATGGGAGGGTTTTGTGTTTTTTATAATATTACGTTGGGTGGGAATGTGGTGTTTATATGATCTCACTGCAAATCATGATGTTTTTATATGTATAGGATTTTATTGTAAGCTGCCCCAAGGTGGAGTTGTGTGGGGTATTAAACACACCCACAAACCAAGAATGTCAATGTAATTCATTTTTTCCTATCGACTCCCACCCAAGTCACTGCCTCCTCTCACATATACCTGTCCTGCATTTGCTTAGTCTGTAGTTTTGACTTGTCACATGCCCAAAGAAGCCAAAAGCATGCATAATCTCACCAGCTACAGTTGTCCGATTAAGGTATCACCTGAACTGCTGTCTCATCTCTTACAAGCTTGTCAGACGCACAAGACTGGAAGTTACAACTGCTCAGCACCTCCTAGAGGAAGATGCAAGCATCAAACCCCTCATCTTCAAATCATTGCACTAGGCCTCATCCTAAGTCTTGCCAACTGCTCTTCTTGCTCCTCACTTGTAAATCTTCTTGTAATCTAGTGATGGATAAACAGGGTAGACGGAATCTCCACTATACCAGCAACCCTTGGCAGTGCATTTCTGCAACATCAGTTAGGTTCTCCTACTTGGAAAGCCTCCATGTAAAAATCAGACTTCTATTTAGACAGACACATTAGTAGTACAGCAAAGGGAGGACAGACAATGTTACAACAACTGCATAAAAGCAGGATGCAAAAAGGAAGGTAATTGGTGATTAAGAAGTTAAACATTTTGTTCAGGAAGTATGCTGTGGATACTTATTTTTAATTTGCCATCACAAAGCTCAGAGCTGGTCTGCATTTTGTAAAGTTCTGCCTCAAGCATAAAGCCAAAACAGAGGAGCCAGTGTAGCCTAGAGAATATGATGTTGGACTTGGATCTAGAAGACCAGGGTTTTAATTGTATTTTAGTTATATGTTTTAAAATCTTGTTAGCCGCCCCCAGATGCTTGTAGCAGGAGGGGGCGGCATATACATTTTAATAAACAAATAACTAAATAATAAATCCCATCTTAGAACTGAACTCACTGGGTTGCCTTTGCCAAATCACTGTCTGCTTCAGGTCCCCATCTGCAAACTGGGGCTTTTTGTCCTCTGCCACCACCCCGGCTGCATCTCCTATTGGGTCCCAAGCGCTACCCCACCATAATAGTCACCCTCCTCTTCCATTTCCTTTGCCCCTGCCACACCAGTCATTGTTGGATCCCCAAAGTCTTCTGCTCTGGAATCCCTTGACCTGGAATTTACCCTGTTAGGCCCATAAGTCTCCTGCTTTGGGCTCCCTTTGCCCCCCTTATCCTTTGAAGCTAAAATGTGAGAAGAAAAAGCCCAATACGGCTGTTACCACAGCAGTGGTGCCACCACCTAGTGAAGGGGGAGAAGTCTAAGGTATCTAATGGAACCCTGGAGAACTAGCCTTTGGTCCTGCTTTGAACATCCCCCTACTTCTGTTCTGTGCCCCTAGACTTGCACCATGGATGAGTGCCCTTTTGCCTCCCCTCCCCCCACCCCAATCAAAATGGCTTTGTACAGTCAAAGATTTTACTGGAGAAGACTGATTTGCAGTATGAAATTAAGCCTATTGGCCTTGAATGAGACAGGCTGCCTTATGACTAGGTTAACTATTTCACTTTCCTCACCAGCCTAGACGACGCAACACAAAGGCTGGCCCCAGAACATCTAGGGTTCCTTGAAAACCACACTCAAGTTAAATAAATAATGTACAAAGCAATCAGCAGGCAGGAGATATTAAGGGGGGGGGGGGGGAAGGATATAAAATCCTCAATTTCATAAGCTTCATTGTTTAGATTCTTCTGCAAGTGGCCCAGCCTAGCCCAAACTCTTCTTCTCCCCTCCCAACTTTCCTGCACTCCACGCCTCCTCCAACAGCAGCCTGACAAAGCCCCCACTGTCTAGGAGACCAGATTGCATCACTCTGCTGGCTGAGCGGATGCTCTGAACGGCTGGGCAGCAGTGTGGATAGGACCTCAGGGATTATAGTCGATATACGTAATGCAGTTTGTCAAAAGTTTCTCCAACAGCTGCAGTTGATAATGTCTCTAGCATCAAAGTTCCAAGTTCAGGCTACATGTGCATCTCTCTGCTTCTGTTTGGCAGGAGGTAGAAGGAATCTGTCCTGTTAAATGGCAGCATATGCTGGGGACAGCCAGTACACAGGCAGCAAAAGATAAAAAACGAGCTTTCTATGTTAGGATATCTCCTCAACATTCCAGTAAGCGTCACAGAGCATCACCTTGATGAAATCGCTTTCAAACAATCAAGTCCATTTTTTTATTCTCCATTGTTGCAAATTGTCACAGCATTTTAAAACTCTCCTCTACAAGTCAGCTTTGCATCCTCAGGAGCTTGGCCACTGGTTGCTTAACTAGAAGAAAGTTAGAATTAATGAAGGCCATATTTTGAATACATGTATATCTTACTTATTTTTATTTAAAATGTTTTTGGTCCAAGTCTAAGTTGGTTTGGAAATCACAAATGCAGTCAGTCTCATGAGTTTAGTCTAGGACCACATTCACACCTTTAGCTCTGTGCTGGTCTGCACATCTTTTGGCTCCGGGAGAGAATTCGGAAGCCAAAACATGCGTGGGGTTTGGCCGGTATGAAAGCCACCCTGCACAGCTTTGCTGACAATTACCCGTAGGAGTACGGAGCAGGGAAATCCAGCTCTGTACTTTTCTGGGTAATTGCCGGCAGAAGCGTGCGAGGGGGGGCGTGCCGCTTTTGCACTGGCCAAACCCCACGCATGTTTTGGCTTCCGGATTCTCACCCGGAGAGAAAATATGTGCATATCGGCTCAGAGCTGAAGGTGTGAATGTGATCTGGGTCTTCATGGAGTCTTTGTCCATTCTACAAGGACTGGGCAAATGACATCATAAATAGTAGTTTGCAGCACTGAAATTTTAGTCGCTACACCACACTAGGTATATTTTTTACTTATTTTTTAATTTTTTTATCCATCCCTCTCCACAGACCCAGGGCAGCTAACAATGTTAAAAATATAATACAAACACAAAATCCCCGCCCCCCCAAAACTCATCATCCAACTGCCTCATCCACCCCACCACCTGTCAGTCTCCCTCTTCTACTATTCCTGTCTGCCAAATACCTGGTCAAACAAAAAGGTCTTGCATCTCCTCTGGAAGAGAAACAGGCTCAGGCGGGCCTCCAAGGGGAGGGAGTTCCATAATTGTGGGGCAGCAACCGAGAACACGCCCCACCCCGTGTGCCCTCGTTGCAACAACTTCATGGGCAGCTGGCACTCGCAAGAGGACACCCTCAGCCGACCTCAGAGGCTGTGACAGGACATGGGGAAGCGGTGATCTTTCAGATACCTGGGGCCCAAGCCGTTTAGAGCCTTATAGGTTAAAACCAGCCCCTTTAATTGTGCCCGGAAGGCTATCGGCAGCCAGTGCAGACTCTGGAGCGTAGACTCTAATGTGCTCCTGGTGACCCGTTCCCAAAAGAAGTCAGGCTGCAGCATTCTGCACCAACTGCAGCTTCCGAACAGTCTTCAAGGGCAGCCCCACGCAAAGCACATTGTAGTAGTCTAGCCTTGAGGTTACGACGGCATGGATGATGGTGGCCTGATCAAAATCTGATAGAAAAGGTTGCAGCCTTCTCACCAGATGAAGTTGGTAAAAAGCGCTCCTGGCCACTGCTGCAGCCTGACAGTCCAGGCGCAACAGTGGATCCAGGAGCACCCCAAGGCTGAGAACCCAAGTGACCAAGGGAGGCTGGACCCCGTCAATGATAGGGGTTCCCACCTCCTCCAGGTCACAGGATCGTTTAACCATCATCACCCTGGTCTTGTCTGGATTCAGCTTCAATCGAATTGCCCGCATCCAATATCCAACGGCAGCCAGGCACCAGGTAAGCAGGACCTGGGTCATATAAAAAGAAAATACAGAGCTGGGTGTCATATGCATACTGATGGCACCTCACTCCAAATCTCTGAATGATCTCACCCAGGGCCCTCAGATACACATTGAACAGGAGTGGGGACAGGATGGAACCCTGCAGGACCCCACAAGGGAGCTCCTGAAGGGATGATGAGCCACTCAAGAGCAGTCCCGCACATCCCAGCCAGGTCCCGCAGCCGTGTAACCACCACCCCATGGTCAACAGTATCAAAGGCTGTCAAAACATCTAACAAAATCAGCAGGGTACAATTCCCCCTGTTGATTTCCAAGCGGAGACTGTCAACCAAGGCCACAAGCACAGTCTCCGTGCCATGCCCATGAAAACACCCGACTGACACGGGTCTAGGAAACCAATAACGTTGAGATGAGTGAGTGGTTGCCCTGCAGCTCCAGGTGCAATAACCTTTCCAACCTCTTGTTTTTAGGGAACAAGGCGTTAGCTGGCAGGGGAGTCAACATCAAGGGATGATTTCTTGAGCAGGGGGTGGACGACCACAGTCTTGAGGCCATCAGACACCCTGCCCTCCCTAAGGGAGGCACCAACAACCTTAGCCAGCAACACACTGTCTCCCAGCTGGCTTTCACCAGCCAGGACAAGCATGGATCTAATTCACAACTGGTCACTCACACACCTCCAAGCACATCCTCCACATCGGTGGGTGCGATTAATTGAAGCTGATCCAAGTAAACCAGACAAGACGGGCCTCCTCAACACCAAACTGACTCTGCACTCAAACTAGCAGTGCCCAAGTTGAGCCGAATACAAGTGTGTCTGCAAAGTAGGTGGCAAACTTGTCACAGCAGGCAGCCAGCAACTAACTCCAGGTGAAGACAGCCAAGATTGAATAACCTATTCACTACCCGGAAAAGTTAAGCTGGACGGCAATTTGCAGACGCTATGGGGGCCGTGAAGAAAGCTTTCTTTGCTGCCACCACAGCATAGTCCTTCAAGAACAGCCTATGCAGCAGTCGGCCAGCTTTGGCACGAGTCGAGCACCACCTGCGCTCCAACTGTCTACCCTCTCGCTTTAGCATCTGTAGGTCCTCCATATACCAGGGAGACCTGTGCTGCTGCCATGGAGGAGCAGACACCTGGGTGCCACTGTGTCAATAAGCCCAGGTCAAAATGTCATGCCACATGAGCTTTCACCAGTCACCACAGACGGTGCTAGCAGACTCCTCTTCCCAAGGTTGTCAGCAGCTCCTCCCGCTGTGACATGCCTGTAACCATGTAGATGCTCCTATTGCGTTAGATAGGATAAACCTTCCTTATGGATCTACTCCTTATGGCTCATGTGTTGCATCATGTCATACCACAGATCCACCAAGGCACTGACAGGGTTGAGGTCAGCGGGTAAATCCCCCAGGGAGTTCTGGAATCCTATTGGATCCATTAATCTCTGGGGGCAAACCACACAAACTGGTCCACCACCGCAACGGGGTTGAACAAAGCATCTTTCAAATGGCTCTAGTAAGCTACTATTTTCTTTTGCAGATTTTTTTCCTGAAAACCCATTTCTTCCATACCTATCAAGTGCTCTGGATTTTCAGGGACGTCCCTTATTTGACACCTCTTGTTAAATATCTATTCTTGCAGTCACAGAAAACTGC
The DNA here is from genome assembly GCA_003113815.1 of Sphenodon punctatus. Classification (NCBI taxonomy): domain Eukaryota; kingdom Metazoa; phylum Chordata; class Lepidosauria; order Sphenodontia; family Sphenodontidae; genus Sphenodon; species Sphenodon punctatus. Next base: position 517,850 of record QEPC01010754.1, read on the forward strand.
TGCAGAGTAATGGATCTAGTTCTCCAGTTCGAAATAAATAAATAAATAAATAAAAAACCAAAGCAGCCAAACAGGTTTCCCACAAGCAAGCTCAAAGCAACCCCTCCCATACCATGGTTAAGAGTTTTCTACTGTTCTCCAACTCCTTCATTCTTGCATTTGGGGGAGAAGGGGGGAGGGGAACTGGGTTTCTTTTCTTTAAAAAGACCTGTTTGAGAGCATAAATGTGAAGCTATAATTTCTACTTGTTTCTCTTCTGAAGCCAGGTCAAGGCTTCAGAACTGGACTTTGCAATGGGCTGATGTTGTGATTTCTTGAATTAAGTTTCATTTTTAAAATAATCACAAAATTTCAGGCCAGTCTTTATGTTAAGCTATTGCCTAACACTTGTCCATGAGAAAATCCATACACCATCTCATCTGACAGAATCCACACAGGAGGAGAAATTTCTAGAGTAGGGTGGGGGTGGGGAGGCTTTGTCAGAAGGAAGGCTGTGAAATCTCACTTGCATGGGCGTGTGAAGGCCAAGCAGTTGAGGGAAGTGTGGGGATAGAGCTTGGCTATAAAGCCTGGCAACACAAGGACTTACGTCTGTCTTATGATAGGAGGTTGTTGTATGGATATGCAAGTCATTTTTTTTTATTTTTTTTTAAGATTGCCTTTTTTCAGCCCAGCCTCATAGTTCAAGCAATAAGCTGCTTTGAAGTGAGGGACGTGGACTCTCAACAGAATTTAAATTCAGAATTCAGGTGTCCAGAGGTAGGATTTCTGCCTTGCTCCCTATGCTAGCCTGCCAATGAACAGTTACATATCTCCTTAAAACTCACCTCTTTCGCTCTGCTCTGTCTGACTCTTTATCCTGCTGAGCCACTATTCCTATACCTACAATCGGTTTACCCTTATCCTTGCAACATGGACCTGCCTGCTGTCATTCTCATCGTAACCAAGCCAAGTACGTGCACTTGAGACCTCGCATCTTCATGAATGTTAGACCCCTTGTCTCTCCCTCTGTTCCCCTTCCTAAGTCTCTCCCCCAGCTCCTGTCTCTCAGATTGTAAGCCCTAGGGGCAGGGACCGTGTCTATTTTATTACTTTGTAAAGTGCCAGGTACACTGCTGGTGCTATATAAATGTTTGTTAATAATAATAATAATAATAATAATAATAATAATAATAATATCCACCCCTCCCAAACATTGGCATTCAGCTTTCTTTGGCTGCAAACTCTTTGGGGTCAGGAAAAACAGCAGGGAGCACACTCAAGAGTTCCAGTAACGCAAATGCATAGGCAAGAACAACTGTGGGAAGAGCACCTCTCCCATACAGCTCTTTGAACTGTATTAAGCCATCTCCAGGGATGCTAGACCTCCTTTAGGGCCTCATGAGTGGCAAGGAGCAAGATTAAACAAAACTGGCATGAAGCATATGAGTTGTCTCCCACGGCTACCGCTTACCTGATCAAAGAGCTGCTTCCCCGTGGTGTTGGGCTGGATAGCGAACTCCAGCTCAGCATCCATGGTGGTAACTCGCACACTGATCTGCAAGAGGGAAAAGAGTGATAAGTTCAACAGCGCACCAGTCAACTGCAAAAAGCACCATCCAACCATCTTTCTACACCAATTTCCAATCTCTCACTAGGCTACTTTCATAAATTACAAAATGAGCTATTATAACAACAACAACAACAACAACAACTTGAGATGATAGTGGGTGTAACGCCACAATTTTTGTATTGTGTGAATGCACTATTCCTGTTTTATGCTGCGAGATCTTGGGTCATTGTAAAAGTCACGTTTGGTGGCTCTTACAACGACCCAAGACCATGCAGTATAAGAGGGGAATAGCGCATTCACCCATAGGTCCCACCTACTATTAGAGATCAGTTTATGCCATGAGAAAGGAAGAAGGTGTAGATCTACAGGTCCATGAACTTTGGGCAGGGGGCTGCCCATCTGAAGGGATTCCAATGCTGTCCTCACTGGTGGATGTTGTGTGGGGACCCTATGGGGTGGCTCTGGGTTTGGGGTGTTCCTGGTCCATGTTCCGATTACGACGGGCTATTGTTAGGATACGGCGCACTCTACAGCACAGAAAAAGGTAATGTAACCACAGCCACCTCCCCAGCATTTCACTCACACCTCAGCTAGTGCCAGCTGAAGTCCACAGGATAGGGAAGCCCTTTGTTTAGAGGTTTGCTTTCACAAGCAGCAGCATTAGAGCCCGACTAGTGGATTTTACTGTTTGGGGCTGGGTTCTCTTCTGCTACAAGCATATTCCCATTAGAGGGCATTTGGAGGGAAAGGAAGGGCTTCTCTTTGAATCTCCTGTATGATGTTTGGAGAATCCATCAAAAGATTTGCCCAAGTCTCATTGTTTAATGAGTGAATAAGGTGTACTTCTCCTGTGTTAAAAGTTCTGTCATGACAAGTAGAAAAAATACTTATGCACACTCTTGCCCTAGGAGGACCACTGAGAACGAGTTTTAGGACCCTAAATATCCAGAAAATGAGAAATGTCCTCAAGTGTGTCTTGGTTTGCATCCCTACCGATTTATACATCTAGTTCAGCATGGTTCCACCCTTCTGTATCAAGTTGCAGCTATTTTTAGAGTGTTTTTTAAGAATACTCCCTTCCAACACACCCAAACTAAAAACTTTCAGGTTGCAAGTTATGCTAACAGAATACCCAATGTACTACTAGCAACAACAACAAGATGACACCTCTACCCCCCCCACCCCCCAAATAACCAAGTATAATTCACAGGGAGTGTTTGCGCCATGTTGGTCCCAAAACTAGGTTGTCGAGACAAAGTAGTGTAGAGATAGCTTTTATTAGACCAACTTAGGTTGGTGGAGGTTTGCACACTTTATAAACTTGCACACGTTTATAGTAGAGGGTAGTCACATGACGCTCTAGAAGCCCATACCAAAAAGCACAGAAATATTTAAGGAACCACCCAATACAGTCATGAATTTAGCTGGTTCAGTGCTATTTGTCTAGAAGATAGGGACAGGGTTCATAGTTACCAGCATACTGTTTCCTCTGCTAGCAACCACTGCACTTTAAAGTGTGGGAAAGCTGCACCCAGGTTGCAAAACTAGGCTACTCATTCAGTCCCAAGAGCACATTCACATGAGTCTCTCTTATCCTGGCCGTACTCTTTGTTGCGGGTACTGCCCTGGGCTGCTAATAGGCATCCCATTATTATATAGGGTGTTTTGTTTTTCTTATCAACAGTGCATTGTCTCCACCAGGCAGGCAGTGGGTAATTCTCCTCTAAAGGGGGGGAAATCATCTCTATTCGCCTCCCCACCCCTACCCCCAGCAACCAAGACTGACCAATATGCAAAGCAATCCCTTCACACAATGTCAGAAATGCAGAAGATAGCTTTAGCACAAGTCTCAAACTTTACTTTTCTGGCTTAACTTTTGGGACTTGACCCACATCACACTCAGTCCATCCTGCGCACTACGACCTAAATCTTTTACATGTTCAAAAACAAGGCGAAGGCACATTTTTCCCCAGCACTAAATAGATGGCAAAGTAAGGAGGACTGTGTCCAGTGACCATGTATCCTTCACCAAACCTTGCATGCCTACTTGTTCCAAAAATGCCACATTTGCTTTATTTCTGGAACAAAATCCAAGAGTAATGCACAGTGGGTGAAGTGCAAGCAGCAGCACATGGGTTTATATGGGGGGGGGTGTTCCTGTGCATTTGTCCACGCAGAAGGCACACTTGCCAAGTGTGATACAGCAGGGTATGAGATTTCAGATCGAACTCTGAGCAAAAAAAAAAAAAGAATAAGTCTGGCAACGGATTTCTTTATTTTATTCATTTTTACCCTGCCCAATCCTGCCTCATGCAGCTCACAATCTGTTATAAAAAATGTAAATACAATACAATATAAACCAGTAAAAATAGAGCAATAAAAGCAACACAATATACATTCAAACTGGTGTGCAAATACACATAAAATCACCCAACCACCCCTAAACCTTCCCGAGCTCCTCCCTGTCACCAAAAGCCTGGCGAAGAGCCATGTCTTGCATTGGCACCAGAAGGTAAGATTAGGGCGCTGAGACACCCACCCACCAGGAGTGAGTTCCACACACTGGTGCAGCCACTGATAACACCCTCTATAGCGGGGAACCTCTAGGAGGGCGCCCCTTGACAACTGCAATGGGAGGTCAGGCGGTCCCTCAGATAGGTAGGGCCCAGACCGTTTAGGGCTTTATAGGTTAAAACCAGCACCTGATATTTATCATGATATTAAACCGTTCTTGCCCCACTGCACTCCTGAACCAGTTGCCAGCCTCAGTTTTTTAGGTGCCAATGGCTCCCAGGCAGCAGCAAATTTTGGACCCTGCAATACAGACACCATTACATGCAGTTTCCAGCTCTAGCGATTCCATCACCATGAAATTAGATGCAGATCAAGCTTTAGAGTGCTTGATCCAAGTGCTCTCTCTCCAGTCTGCCTTTATTTGTTGGTGAGGTGCAATGCAGCTTTAACACTGTGCTTTTCATGTTGCTTTATGGTTGTGGAAGGAGACTTACATAGAAGGCAGTGCCACTGTATCTGGGTGACCTGGGATCGGGCAGGATAAAACAATTAGATAAAACCAAACTCGACTGGGCTCTGGTATGTTGCCTGCTCTGCAGTACACTAAAATATAACTCACTCCCCAGTTCAGAAAACATGCCAATAAATGCTTTAACAATTAAAAAGGAGTCTGCCTCAATGCTCGAGTGGAACCCTTGCACAAGTAGCAGGAAGCATGCCCACAGAATTTTATAATCAGTCATTGGTTCTTGATGTAAAGAGACTAAATAGCTTTACAGAAGGGTCAGTTGTAAAAAATATAACAAGCCACCCAGTCCTTAAGATGTAAGGCTTGCAATTGAAAGGCAGCTACATCTGGCATGGGACCTCCCCCCCAGATCACTCTGAAAGTTTGTACAAGCTTTGAGGGTTGCATACATGTTGGGGGCAGGTGCCGTTACAGGGACACTCGAGGAAAAGGAGGATCCGCATCACAGATCTGTGCCAGGGATCAATCCCCTACCCCTTGTGTACATACCCTCATCTTTGGTCCCTTACCACAAGGCATGGGAGAAGTTATGGGGTGGGGGGGTGGACTGCATCACCCACAAATTTCACAGTTCTAGAGATAGGCATGCAGAGGGTCAATATCCCTCCCACTCCCCATTTGAGTCCAATGTTACACTCCCATGCCCCAAGCTCACTGTTTCAGTGCTTGAGTAGAAGCTGGATCCTGGGGCCAAATAAGAACTAGCCATGGGCTGCATCTAGCCTCCAGACCAGGGTGTCCCCATTCCTGCCCTACCCTACATCAAGAGTTGTAGTGTTTTAAAGCATGTCTTAGGGTGGAAACAGACAACGCCAACTTCACTTTCACACTGCTTTAACATTTCTTATTGCTGTTGCAGGGCTGCATAGGGCAGCAATACAGCCCTGCAACATGCATAAGAAATGTTAAAGCGGTGTGAAAGTGGAGTTGGCATCGTGTCTGTTTTCACCCTTCGTTTCCAAACTACTTTAAGAAACTAAACTTTACATCAGGTGTGGCCAGACTTCTGATGTCTCTCTCCTTGATCCAGGTGCCAACCTCAGGCGATCTACCAGGACTTCTCCTGCTGAGGTCCAGCTCTCTGGCACCTAGCCATTTTTCTGTTTTAACACGAGTTAAGTAAACCGATGGCAGTAGCAGTCAGCATCTCATTTTGAACGAGATGCGTGTAGCTTTAAGGTACCATAAGTAGTGAAGACCTGCTGGGCAAGGAGACTCCCCACCACCAATATCATGGATATTCAGCAATTTAAAAACAAAAACAAAAAAGGGGTGGGGAGTTACTCAACAATTCTTCCATTTCTCCAACTCCACTGCTATCCCTGTGCACATGCAAGAGTGTGTTCTACAAGGAAAGCCTCATGTAATCCACCATCTTAACTAGGGTAAAATAACATAGCTCACTAGCTCACTCACAAGATTGTAACTTAGCTATTTTTAAAATCATCAAGGAAAGACTCAAGAGCCTTTCCATATAAAGAGATTTGCAAAATTAAAATATGCAAATCTTATTTTCCACAATCCCTCATTCTGGTGGAGAGCCAGGAGGTATTCCCCTTACAGTACAATAGAAGGGACAGAAACCTTCCTCCCAAGAGAGGCACTCTAGTACAGGGCAGACGTCTTCCCAGAAACCAGAAAGGCAGCCAAGGGATCCATCTGCTTGAGCTATTTTCCTTAGCAAATATTGCCATTTTCCTTAGCAATACCACAAACCTCACTAGCAGTGACCCCTAGTAATCTTAAAGTGACCCCAAACAAACTACTCTATCAACTTCACATCCTCTCAGATTGATCTAGGAACTTAGCTGCTGTTTTTCTGTTTGACTGCAACATCTCACCCTTAATGAATCCGAAACAGGTCTGTTTACAAGGAGGAAGGGTATAACTGCATGCATGTCTCAGTACCAAGTAGGGAAAGACATTTGCCAAGCATGTGTTGACAAAACCCACCTTTATTTGAAGTGTTTGTTCACAGAGTCAAATACTACAGCTTGGAATCAAGATGCCTCCACTGGTTTGAAGTAAAATTTCTCACACTACCGGTCAGCATTGGGAAGGTGAAGCCTGCTAGCATTAAGCTGGCTCAAAAACACTGCCCAGAGACTCATTTACTAGTGGAGGACACATACTATAAAGAGCACCAAGGCTTTCAAGAGTTTGATCACAATGTTCTCTTCCCCCCCCCCTCCAAGGCTGTATATCAAACAGCCTAGAGCCAAACTGGCCATTACTGAATAGACATTTCTTGAACGATGCTAAACGTTTGCATTTGGGATACTGTTTCCCATTCACTGCTTTTGGGATTTCTGCTGGCAAAGTTCCACCACAATCAAATCAAATTTTAATTTATACTCCGCACTCTTTCTCCAAAGAGGACTCACAACATAATACAGAATTCATAATACACACAAAATTGTGCACCAATGCACCAAGACAATTCAAAAATCTAACTAATTTACTTCAAACCCAAACAAAGCAGCAACATATCATCCCCTCAACCACCCCTATCCCTACTGTCCCCCCCCCCCCATCCTGCTCTCACCAGGAGGGAGGGACTCTCCACAGCCTAAATGTATATATTCTCCCTCCCACCAAAACACTAACATCAGGCCCATCTGACAGCCCCCTCTGAAGGGCACAGCCAAAGGGCAGTGTACACAGAAAATGCAGGAACGACAAGCACACACAGGGCGACAAAAACAGAAGTGTAATAAAACTAACCCATCCCAAAAAAAATGGAAGTGCCAATGATAATGGAAGTGACAAAAGGAATCTTTCCGAAAGTACTGAACATACCACATGCTGCAATACAATCAACAAATGACAAAAAACCAAAAACATTCCTGAAAGCAACCCAACAGTTGAGAAAGCCTGCAAGTTTCTGCTCTCCCATATAACAGTGAATAATCCATTTTTGTTCAGTAATGGATGTTCAATGAAGTTGTTCAGTCTTGACCAATCCATTAAGCCCTCCAGCCATGGTCTGCTTTGACCTCTTATGCCAGAAACCATTCTGAGGATTGCTGCTTTTCCCAAAAGAGATGAGATCCACCCATTCACATCATTTGGTTGAAACAGTTTGCACATTTGATTGAATCTAGGAGGTCTCTTTGCAGCTTTCATCTTATTACTGGTTTACAGAATTTCAGCCAACACATCCGAGCATGGACATATCCAAATATATCTTACTCTAGTACAATTCAGAATATTCTCCCACTACTGTGAAGTTCCGCTGGCCTAATGCCCATTTACTTAAGCTTGTGAAAAAGCTGCAAAACTGTATTTCCCCCCTCTGTTGTAGCTTACATCAACTACTGTCAACATTGCTAAATGCTTCCAAACAAACAAACTGCGTGTGCGCAAGTTGGAAGATAAGGTAGGTACCAACTTCCAAAATCTCCATCAGCACTGACTTGAGCCTAACTTCAAACAGGGAAGCTGCATTAATGAACTGAACAGGCCTTCCCCCTAGTCACACACTATTTGTACTGCTCCCCAGCAAATGCCTGCGTAGTGGCTGCCATGCAAAGTACAGTCCTGCTTGGGCTGAAAAAGCTTGACTGCATCAGCACTGACTTGAGCCCAATCCAGATGCAGTGGGCTCTTCAAAGGTCCAATGTTTCAAGCAGCCAGAAAATACTAAGGCCTGGCTTCCCCTCCCTCAGACAATAAGCTTCACCACTCAGCTAATATTTTCTGCCCGCTAATGTATGCACTTCAACATTCTTAGTGCACAGAGGGACAGAAGCTCCACGATTTGACATTTCCTCCTCGTTCTCTCAAGAGCTTCCCTGGGAGGCAACCAGGAAAGAGGTGCCCAAGGTTTAAAACACCAGTCTATTTGTTTCTCTCTTCTGAAAGAGACGGTGGGATTCAGAGGCAAAACAGGGATTGTCCCTTCTAAATAGGGACTGTTTGGACATCTGCAAGAGGCCTCACGGAACCCTTCACCCAACACACCAGCAGGCAAATAGAGGAAAATAACCTAGTAGGCCTGTCTACTTCATGAAATCAGCTTCAGGAAACCGCCAAAAGCCCAGCATCTTCTCCTTTCATCTGTTACAGAGAAACTACCATTGTGCTGCCACTCGGTTTTTAAAATTTTTTTTATTTTAAAATACAGTTTTGATACTGCTTTTACGAACAGCACATTCAGACTTTCCTGCTGCCAAGGACAGCACTGTGGTGAGGGCAGGGCCTCCTACACAAGCCAAGTCAGAACAGTGCCTGTTCCATATGGAAAACAGCTGCAAGAGGCAAAAGTTCCTTCTTAATATATAGCTTTGCAAAGCGTTAGTGAAAGGAATTGCATACACAGCCTCCTCCACAGCAGGGTCTAACTGGATGGTGGTGTGTGGTGCCTGGTACCACTATCTGTTAAGCCTATTTGTAACAGGACCTTTTAAAAAGTTTAACATTCCCAGTATGCCTTCCACACCCTCTTTTCAGGGGAACATTAGCCTGGGATTACAGAAGAACAAAAGCAAGGAAAATAATCATCAGTTACTCCACATGTCTGGCATGGAAGCAGTTTTTCCTTGCTTTAGTATCCTGCAATTGAGCCACTTTACACAGTCCAGCCTCCCCCCTCCCTTTATTTGCTCTTCATAAAAAGAAATGGTTTGTCTGTGCAGCTTATGTCAGTTTACAGGGAAGCTGCATTAATGAACAGGCCTTCCCCTATTCACACACTATTTATACTGCTCCCCAGCAAATGCCTGCATAGTGGCTGCCATGTGAAGTACAGCCCTGCTTGGCTGAAAAAGCTTGACTGCATCAGCACTGACTTGAGCCCAGTGCAGATACAGCGGGCTCTTCAAAGGCCCAATGTAACTGGGGTGGTCCCATCCCCCCAAGAAAAAGGCAAGGTTCCCTGGGACATGGCTCCACCCCCAGAGTACCACAACATCATGGCACTTCATGAGCACAGAGCCTCTTGGGGGGGGGGGGGGGTGGGGGCAATCAGGGCTCCTAACATGGGCACCAGGAGGAGGGTGCAGTTGCACCCACTTGGCTCTTACCTGACCCTCCACTTCCAAGCCCTTTAGATGCTGGCAGGGCCCCATTGGAAATGGGAGAAGCTAAAGGGTGGTCTGAAGTGATTGGCCCCCTTTCCAAGCACTGAGACACCATGATGCTTGGGAAGGGGTGTGGCCATGTCAGAAAGGGCAGGGCAAAAGGACTCTCCCACCCACAGCATGAAATTTCAAATTGAACTCCAGGAGCATTTAAAAAAAATAAAATGCAGTTGCCAGATTTTATTCTGATATTAAGCCAATCTTGCCCCACTACACCCCCCACCCCCAAAACCAATCTCCAGCCTCAGTTTTCTGGGCACCAATGGCTCCCAGGCACCTGCAAATTTCACTCTCTGCTCCCACCCTTGAATTTAATTCTGCAGGTGCCCCTGTTCCTGCACCAAGTCCAACAAGGCCTGCATGCTTGCAGCAGCTTAGATGTTGGGACACCAGCACACCACCAAGATAGTCCCTTTAAGACAGTACAGGAAATCCATACATGTTCTGAAAAAATCTAACTGTACTGGATGAAGCCTAGCCCACTGCAAAACCAGCCTCACTAAACCAGTTTAAGATGGTTAAACTGGTGTTTTCACAAACCTTCTTACACAATCTTATACTGCATGTAGCAGGGGCTTAAGATCAAGTCCAGTTTAAGCCAGCTTGCTCTTCATGGTACAGCTAGGACCCAAGCAAGGGTGGCATCATTACATTCAGGGGGGCAGGGAGTACGAGACCACTCTCTCCTGTACTGATCTGATCACAGCCCTTTCCCAGCACTTGGAAGAAGCAAGGCCAGGCAGGAGTTGGGGGTGGGGGTGCTACCACACGCCCTTGCACCCAAGATTCACTTTCCTACACTGGTGCAGGAGCACACACACAACTCCTATTTGGAAATGTCATTTTGGAGTTAGAGCTGTTCGCTGGACCCTGCTGAGGTGGTGGATGATTTGCACTACTCCTGCCCTAGCCAAATATTCTAGAGGAATTAGTGGTGCAGAATTTTCCCTCTTATGGGCTCTGGCTCCTGCAGCAACAAGCCTGCTTTTCTCAGCTGGTTTTGAATGTCCCACTTCAGGCCAGAGAAATTCTGCATGTTCCCGCCATGCCACACGTAGTGCAAAGGGTATAGCTGCTTGTGACTTTTCATGGGAGACACAGGGGGAGTCCTTTTGATTAACTAAAGCATATGCTCCAGAGAATCCATCCATGCTCCCCACAAATACACTGGCCAAGGGAACGAAACTTCATGCAACAGTATTTTGAGGAAGTGATTTTATCCATTTCAGTCTTTGTGGTTATGCTTCATATGTAAAAAATAAAAATGTAAGCTAAGGCACTAGACAGGAATAGGGCTGACAGGGCAGCAGGGGTGAGCATTTGTCCTGCCTCAGGCCTATGATCAGGGGTAACCTCAGGGAAGAGGACAGATAATACTGCACCAGCTTCGTTAGGAGGAAGTAAATGCCCAATTCTCATCAGCTTATTTTCAAGTTTGAAAAGAGGCAAACCAAGGATGGCTCCAAGATTTATACAAGCTATCCCTAGAACATCTCTCTTACTCAAGGACATTTTAGTCACAGTTCGGAAAAAGTCCATCACATTCAGGTTCCATGCAGTAATGAAAGGATTTTACAATGGTGAACTGGGATCCAACAGTGAGATGACTGAAATCAAGCAGCATCACAAATTTTAATCGACCTGTATCCATTAAGCAGAGAGACCTGGAAGGGAGGTTTTCAAGTCAAAGTGTGAGTCAGATTTAACCCTAGCAGTGCTTAGGATTGGGCTGGTTTTTTTATAGTATTTATTATTAATAATTATAATTAGCACCAGCTATGTGCCTGTTGCTGAACAATCATGAAGTACTACCCCAAGGGACTTACAATCTAGAGTTAACAAGAAGAGGGGCACAGGACAGACAGGGATAAGTTCATGGAGCCAAGAATTTGCTGGTGCCTGTACTTAGCCTAATCATGGGGGGGGGGGGGGAAGGGGGTCCTGAGGGATGAGTGTGCAATCTATGGGGGAGAGGACATCAGAAGGGTCTGCTGGAAGAGGCAGCTGGTGGTTTTCACTTCAATTGCGCTGCATCACATGGTGGTGTAGATGCTCCTCATCTACCTCAGAAAAATATGACACCTACAAGTTTATTTTCATGTTAAAATTCAAACTTAACATAGTGCCAGGATATGCCTCTGTTCTCCAGTCTATGAACTCTGCTCCTCCTCTGTCCCTGCTCATGGACACACGCCTCACTCCTCCTCTGTCCCCTCTCTCACCCACCCACACCTCCCTGCTCCCCTAACCGCCTTCGTCCCTTCTCCCTTGCTGCCCCCCATGCCTGAACTCCCTCCCTGAACTCCCTCCCTGCCCTCGTCCGCCTTGCCCCCGCCCTTCATACCTTCAAATCCCTCAAGATCCACCTCTTCCGCTCTGCCCTCCCCGACTCCTCGCTCCCCTCTTTTAACGCCTGCTGTTACCCTCCATCCAGGACAAACTGTTACCCGAGGTGTGTGCACTCGTATCCTCAACACATGAATCAGCCAACCATCATTCTCAATGTAACCAAGCCAAGCACGTGCAGATCTTGCACCTTCACGAATGTTACACCCCTTGTCTCCCCCTCTGTTCCCCTTCCTTCGTTCCCCGCCCCCCTCCGTCTCTCAGATTGTAAGCCCTAGGGCAGGGACAGTGTCTATTCAATTACTTTGTAAAGTGCCAGGTACATTGCTGGTACTATATAAATGCTTGCCAATAATAATAATAATAAATATGCAAATTAAAAAAGGAACTACCCAAAAACCTAGCCAGATACTCTGCTTTATTTTCCCTGAAGATATTTGCATGTCAGATAATAGGCTTTACCCTATAAAGATGCATTCAGTGTACACGCATGAAAGGAGATGGCCACCTAATCACATTTAGGGTTGCCACATATGTATATTTTTCCAAGCCAATTATAGAACATACATGTTGCAGGGCCTGCACTGGCACCAATGCAGGCCCTGCAACATGTATGTTTCATACGTGGCCTGGAAAAATATACATAGGTTGCAACCCTAATCACATTACCACTTGGTTCTTCTAGCAAGACAGGATTCCTCCAACACAAAAGGCAGTTACCGTAATACAGTCCTAATATCTTGTGTCCATTGGTCCTGGAGAAGAGTATCATCTCACCACTATCATATCAACATCTCCGGACTCCAACGTTGCAGTTTGTGGCTACATCCATCATGAGCACTGCAAAGAGCCGAAACCTATCTGCTGTCAATTTGGTATCCAGCAAGTCACTTGCTTCTATTCAATTTTGACTAAGTGGATACAAAGCTATCCATCCCCCCCAAGACAAGTATCTACTTTGGGGTTCTTCAGGCCACTTTGCTTTGTTTTAGCACTATTAGCCAACCATTCCCAAACATCAAAAACCACCAAACTGAACTATCCAAACGAACAGATATGCAAATATCCAAGTCAGCATGAATTATTTGGAGTAGGGGTGGGAATGTCGGTTCTCCCGAGATCCGATACACCCAAATACCGGCAATATCGGCTTAATCCGATATTTACCTGTACCGGCATACCGGATTTTTAACGTTGGCTGTGGTACTGGATTTTGTACATTGCGGCCATTGTAGTCATAGCCGCAGTGTAAAAAATCTGATACTGCGGCCAATGTTAGAAATCCGGTATGCCAATACCGGTAAATCCGGGACCTGGGAGATCTGATACCGGTACATCTGGCACCCGGTATTCTCCCTGGTGTCCCACCCCTAATTTGGAGGGTTATCCAAAAGCGCAAGTATATTTGAGAATTTTAAGAACTCTTTTCATTTCAGCTAGGGCTTCTTAAGAGGCCTCTTTTCCACCTGCATGTTTCATCACGGCCCTTCTTACATTCTCCCATCCCAGGATTTCTCAATAATTGGCTGGCATTATTAACGTGTTTTTTCAGCTTATTTCCTGACTTGCACCATGTTCTTATGGCAGTCCATCTAGTTATGGCCACTGCCATCCTCCTACCTGTACTAAAAATCAGACCAAAGGCCTGGCCAGTTCTTAGAATGCTGCAAGTATCCTTTCTTCCGGTGACACCGTACCATTTTGGAGCATGCAACTCAGACTAGATATTTATTTATTTTTTTAAAAAGCTGCCTGCCCCATGAGCATTTTATTGTGTCTGAAGGAGAGTCTTGGGGGTGGGGGCGGAGGAGATGGCAACTGCAATATCCCTTTTCTTTTTGGAAAGGAAGTCCCTGGGACATCTAGATAGTCAACTGGAAAAACAAATTCAAGGAGGAAAAAGACTATTGCTTAATATTAAACATGTGTGTCTGAGGCAGTATGGTCATTATAAACTAATCCCAGGGAAACTCCTAGTTAGGTAGGGTTCCTGGCAACCTGGTTTCTTTGAATACTTGGGAGTAATGTAAAATCCTAGACTGAGCTAGGTTTCTACAGTCCTTCCACAAAGGATTTGCATCCTTATGGATCCATCTCCTAATAATCCAGGAGTGGGCAAAATTTCCTAATCCTGAGAGCCACGTCTGTTTACCACAATGGGACCGAAGAACCGTATGTGGCTCTAGAGCCACAGTTTGCCCACTACTGCTGCAACAATCCATTCACCCATCCGTGAAATGCAGCTACCTCACAGCTAGAGCATGGCAGCAACAATTTAGGACTGAAACTGAATTATACCATACCCAACCTGAACGGCAGACTTAAGAGCAACTTGGGGGGCAAAATGAGTCCAGGGCTGGTAGAGAATTTAGCTCTATACATACAATGTTTTAACAGCCAGCATTCCCAAGAGCCTTCCTGCCCCCATCCAACAAGTTACTCTACTGGAGGTGCAAAACATTTCCTGCAGCTACCAATTAGCACAAACCCAGACTTGGAAAAGTAAGTGGAATATGCAAGGCAACCGAGGCATGGCAGAGAAGCATGAAATCCCCCAATAAGCAGAGTGCACCAGAGTTCTGCCAGATGCCTCTGCCTCCCTAAAGGCCTTCAAGGAATGCCAGAGGTACACTGTCCCCGCCCCCACCTGCAGCAGCTCCTGGGATACTTACAGACATCTGACTCCTTCCAGTGCCAGCACTTCCCCTCTCTGAAAACTTCCCTGGGTTCTTTGTGTGTCAAAGAGAAGCTGGACCTGGGTCATATGAAAGTGCTTGCAATTGCTGAAGGGATTACACTTAATTAAACCAACCCCCCTTCCAGCAGTCTTAAAGGGGCTTTTCATACCCCTAAGCTAATCAGGGAACAGAACACCAGCAGGCAGGCAGGCACACCCAGGGTTCCAACCATGACCTTACGCTGCTGCAACCTGGAGAAACTATTAACTATTTCGGTGGCTGCCTGGGAAAGTGTGTTGCGCACACACGTCTTACAGCTACACTCTGGGATGTAGCAAGAGCAGCACAAATTCCCAGTAGTTCCCGACACCTTATACCTACAACCCTTAGCCTAGTTTTTGCCATTATGCATCGGTCTTGGATTGTAAATCCCTTGGCTAGGAACCTGTTTCACTACAGATTGTATGGCACCAGGTACATTGCTGGACTATATAAACATATTATTAATAGCAGCTTGTATTTATATTTGCTAGTCATACAATATTTAAATGTTTAAAATACTCCCTTCCCCCCCCCCCCCCCCCCCCCCACCTCCCAAGGGATCGTTTCATATTATACACATGCTCATGTTGCATTTGTTCAGCCTACAGTTTTGACTCCTTGCATGCCTGAGGAAGGGTCCTGTGTGGCCCAAAAGCTTGTGCGCACACTCACCAACAGAAGATGGTCCAATAAAACGGCAGCATCTGATCTGCTTTGTAGTAGTTTCACTGTGCCTCTTAAATTTGCTGCCCATCTCTGCCTAACAGGTAAAGCCAAGCCTCTTGCATACTGTTGTTCATAAGTCGTATTATGGAGGTCTAGAATATGCTTAGGAATAAGTATTCAGACCAGCTTTTCAAAACCATTATAGTTTAAAGATGCTTCATTACACACACAAAAGGCAGCCAGAGAGGAATCCAGAATTAGGAAAATAAGGAATGACCATTTTATCTACTAGGCTAAGTAAGAGCGTGACTAGCTCCAAACCACAGAAATGGAGACTAAACTCTCAGCACAGAGCCCTAGGCACATTTGCCCTGGGCAAATCCTCAGCACAACACCAGACCATCATTTGCTATTGTACCCATTAACGTAATCACTGCTGTAGCCAGCTATGGTGCTGCACAAGCGCCACCCCTCCCCCCTCCCCCCCAAACTGGCCCTGTGGCTGCCTTGCCTTAATAGCTTACCTGCCCATGTCACTGCTGGGTTACCTATAAGCATCAGGTGACCAAACAGGAGTGACAAGTAGTGGATACTAACACCTCAAATCCTTCAGCTGCGTTTCTACCAGCTTCCCTAAGTAACAGCACACCAGAAGCCAGTCAAGCACTAGAATGTGCCTGATACACTCAACATGTGCTTTTCATGAACTGTTCCATTAATAATAATAATAATAATAATAATAATTATTATTATTATTATTATTATTATAATTATTATTATAAGTGTTTATATAGCGCCAGCAATGTACCTGACACCTCACAAAAAATAAGATGAAGCAGTTAGTACTTATTTCTCACATTCCCCACTGACAACAGATCAAATGGAGCCCAAACCTTTCCTTACGAGCTAATGGTGGAGGAGATACATGGTTTCCTTTGGAGCATTACAGTCTCATGTATGATAGCGCTGATCGGGCACAGCGCAGTAAACTGCATTCATAGGTTACAGATGGGTTCTTGAAGAAACCTCTTCCAGAGTTACACAAAGAGAAAGGTACAGTCCTGTGACCAGTCACTTTATTTACACTTCTGGGCATTTACACTTCTCGGCACTGGCTGCCTAGAGTCTTCCGGGCCTGATTCAAGGTGTTGGTGCTTGCCTATAAAGCCCTCAACGGCCTTGGCCCGACCTATTTGCAGAACCGCCTCACCCCCTGGGTGCGGGATCAGCCCCTGCGGTCATCAGGAGGTGCTCGAGGTCCCCCAAGTCTGCCGAGGAGCCATGATGGAAGGGGCCTTCTCGGTGGCTGCTCCGCAGCTGCGGAACTCCATGCCCGTTTGGCCCCGGATTGCCCCTCTTTTCGACGCTGTTGTAAGACGTGGCTGTTCCACCTGGCCTTTGATCAGGAGGATGGGGGGACATTTGGGATATTTTAATTCCTCCTTGTTTTTGAGTGTTTTAAGTGTTTTTATTGTTGAACTGTGAGCTGCCCAGAGCTGCCTGTGGCAGGATAAGAAATTTAAAAAATAAAATAAATCAAACCCACAAGCCAGCAAGTGTGCACGTTTGAGACACTCAAGGACCAAACCTACCTGGAAGCCAAAGAAAAGGAGATCATATGTTAAGAATACGTTTTATAAATAGCCTAGTTCAGGGATGGGGAACCTCAAGCCCAGAAGTTAAAACGCAGCCCCTGGCTAGTTTGTATTTGGCCCCTTTCTATCACCCTGGATCCAGTTCCTTCCCTCAAGCACTGAAAGTCAGAGGTCAGAGTAAAGGTCCAAAGGAACAGAGATAGGGGCATGCACACGCAATTAGGGGACAGATCCAGTATCTGGTTCCTCCTCCTCCTGAGCGCACCCCTTAAGCACCCTTGCCTTCAGCTTCTGATTCCCTAATCAGGGCCTTCGCTAGGCTGGAATGGGACCTGGTGCAGAAAATGTAGTGTAGCCCTCCCTGGACCCCCCTCTCACCAACAGGAGATGCAGTTGCATGAGAGTGTGGGCCCCAGTATAGCTACACCATCTGTACCTATTATACCTATGCCCTTGGCCCTAATTTTTCAAGTGGCCTCTGAGAGGAAAGGTTCCCCCACCCCGACCCCATGCCTACCTGAGCACAAAAAATGATTACACACAAGGATCATCACTGCAGACTGGCAGGGCTGGAAGAGTCTGCACCACATGTATCCAACAAAGAAATAAGAGGCCACTGTTTGTTACTGTACCCATTAGTCATGATTGCTATGGTGCTGCACAAGCTCCCCTCCCCCGGGCCCTGTGGCTGCCTGGTCTTAATAGCTTTTACCCAAGTGAAGTGCCTTCTCTGTTCCACAATACCATAAAGTTCACTTTTGTTCTGGCCTCTCTAGTCCCAAATGCATGCAGCACCTTTGAAGAGCAAAGCATCGAGTAGCTGAGAGAATGGCAGGGCCAACCCATTACAACAGGAAGTGAGTCACATCCGGCTCAGCCCAGTCCATCCCTAAGTGAAGCATAGGGCTACATCTCACAGCTACTTGCAGAAGCAGATATGAGAGAGAAGGGTGGGTAAGGGAGAGAGCTAAAGTCAGGCAATGTGCAGTTTTCATGCATGCATGTTACTGTGATATTTTGGCTCCTCCGCACTGGAACTCGGGTGGTCATGGCCAATTTAGTGGCTTGATGCCCTATTCTTTCACATAAACAGTATTTCATGGTATTCACCTGTCTCTTACTGGGGGCAGGATGGAATAGTGTCTTCACTATTTAAATCAAAGTCCAAGTAGTATGGAGAGAATGTTCAGCACCATTAGTGCATAAGAGTCTACGCTGGTTGCCTATAGCATTCTGGGCACAATTCAAGGTGCTGGTTTTGACCTTTAAAGCCCTAAGCAGCTTGGGCCCTACATCTCTCTCTCCTTATGTCTCTTTGTGGCCCTCAAGAACTGTCAAGGGTGCCCTCTTGCAGGTTCCATCACTGGCCCAGTTTCATGACTCAGGCCCGCAGAGGCATTCTCAGTGGCTGCCGGACAGCTTTGGAACTCCCTTCCCTTGGAGTCTCACCTGAGTCCTAGATTGAATGTTTTCTGGAGGCAGTGCAAGACCTTTTTATTTGGCCAGCCACTCAATGGGCAGGGATAGATTTGGGGGGAAGGAGGGACAATCGTGGTGTTTTTAGTTTTGTGGGGATTATCTATTATATATTTGTATTTTATGTGTTTATTGTAAGCTGCCCTGAGCCTCAGGGGATAGGGCAGGATATAAATAAACATAACACAAATAAACAAACAAATTAATACCCTACTGGAGCATGAATGCCTCTCCTGGAGCACAATGTCAACTTTGTTCCGAGGCTTTGAGAAGAGGAAGACTACAGACTGGTTATTTACTGGATTACACCTTACACTAGGCCTAAATTACCCTCCCAGCCATTTTTGTTTATTTAAACCAAGATCTCGCTCTTTCCCCAGGACTCCCAATTTGTTTGGGTAGCTTTTCTTTCTGTTCTAAATTGCTGTATTTGGGTACAACCAAAATATTCCACCTTAATAAAGGGAATGGGGGAATTATTGTGTGTCCATAGCTCCCAAATCTTGGCCTGTGTAGCTATAGACTGTGTAGCTACATCCTGGTTGGTGAAAGCCTCCAGGGAGACAATGGGGACGGTGCTGGCGAGGGTAATCAACGTGTCCCTTCGGCAGGGGAGATTGCCCCCTTGTCTCAAGGAGGCCGTGGTGCACCCTCTGCTGAAGAAGCCATCCTTGGGTGTGGACGCACTCGCCAGTTACCGACCTGTCTCTAACCTGCTCTTTTTAGGGAAGGCTATTGAATGGGTGGTGACACTGCAGCTCCAGGCTCATCTTGACAGCATCGGTTTCCTCAACTCATTTCAATTGGTGTTCCACCCCGGCTATGGCACAGAGACAGCGTTGGTGGTCTTGGTGGATGATCTCTGCAGGGAGATGGATGCAGGACATTCAACACTTCTGATCCTGCTAGATCTTTTGGCTGCTTTTGACACAGTGGATCATGGGCTGCTGCTGAGATGGTTGCGAGCCCTCGGGGGGTCTGGACGGGACTGTCCTTGGATGGTTCCGATCATTCCTCTCAGGGAGAAGCCAGTGGGTTGTCCAGGGGGCTGAATCTTCTAGCCCCCGGGCCCTGGAGTGTGGTGTTCCACAAGGTTCCATCTTTTTAATGTATATATGCAGCCCTTGAGGGAGATCGTGAGGGGGTTTGGTGTGTGTTGCCACCAATACACTGATGACACCCAGCTTTACCTCTCCTTTTCAACTGACCCAGGTCCTGCCATCTCAATGCTGTCCCAATGCTTGGAGGCTGTGGCGGATTGGTTACGGCAGAGCAGACTAAAGCTCAATCCTGATAAGACGGAGGTGATGGCAGTGGGCAAGGCGAGGGAGGTGTTGGCTCCCCTCAGAGGGGTCCACCCTCCCGTAGCCCAGCAGGTTTGGAGTCTGGGAGTAGTGTTGGACTCGGATCTCTGCCTACATCAGCACGTGGAGGTGGTGGCTAAGGCTGCCTTCCGCCAGCTGTATCTGGTGCGGAGGCTGCATCCATATATTTCCAGACCTGACCTGGCCACCCTTATCCATGCCTTCATTACCTCAAGGCTGGACTACTTCAACGCGTTCTACAGGAGGCTTCCCTTGGTGATAGTTCGGAGGCTGCAGCTGGTGCAGAATGCAGCAGCTCGTCTCCTTACGGGGACGAGCCGATGGGAACACATCACTCCCGTGCTCTGCGCACTGCACTGGCTGCCTATATTGTACTGAGCCAGATTCAAGGTGTTGGTTTTGGCCTATAAAGCCCTACATGGTCTTGGCCCTTTATACCTCAGGGACCACCTCACCTTCCGCACCCCAGAGCGACCCCTTCGATCCGCCAGGGGGTGCCTTCTTGGAGGTCCCCCATGTAAAGTGGGGGGCCCACAATGGAGAGGGCGTTCTCGGTGGCCAGGCCGTGTTTACGGAACTCCCTCCCGGAGGAAGTCCATCTGGCCCCAAGCCTGTTGGCCTTCCGCTGGGCATGTAAGACCTGGCTGTTCTCCCAGGCCTTCGGAGGAGGGGAGCCGGGGGTGTGTGGGAAAGTAGGTGGGGGGTGGTTTTTAGGGGGATTTTTGTTTTACTTATTGTTATTTTTATGTTGTAAGCTGCCCCAAGATGCCATGGGCATGAGGGGGCAGCAAAGAAATGTAATAAAATAAAATAAATAAAATGATTTGCTCTAAACGACCTCTGGCAAGTTCATGTGTCCATTAGAAATTTGGGTAGCTGTCCCATAGTACTTGGAAGCCACTGCTGTCATTCGAAGCATTGTTCCACAATCATCATCCACCCTCTGCCAGCTTCCAGACTTTGTAGCTCTCAAATCCTGACCAAGGTTGTTTTGCAGATGTGACAATAGCCCACGTTCCCATGCTTTGACCCGTGTGGAAACATGGGCTACTGTCATGTCAGAAACCACCACCAGATGTTAGCCTGGGCTGTTCCCCAGGCAGTGTTGGTTCCTTAAGCTGTGGAACTCCCTCCCCTGGGAGGTTTGTTTATGCCTGGGCTCGAGTGCCTTTAGGAGACAGCGTAAAACAATTTTATTCATAAAGGGCGTCTGGCAGTGGGGGCTAGGGCCGAGTGGGAGCTGTGGGGGATAAGGGTGAGTTAGGAGGTTGGGGGGATGGTGTGGGGTGTTTTGTTTTTGTATTTATGTTTTATGCGTATTCTGAATTTTAATATTGTAAGTCGTCCTGAGTCACCTTTGGCAGGAAGGGCAGGGTAAGAAATGGAAATAAAAATAAATGGCTGCCTGACCAGGTGTAAAGCCTGGTGTAACATTTGTACGGCTGCTTTACCTACTGCAATCCAGGGTGGCAGCGGGACCGGACACCATCATTGGCTGTCATGGCCGCCTGTTAGCTGAGGGGGCAGGCCGCCCCCACCCAGCACAGAGGCAGGGCCGGAAAGACGCATGTGCATCCGTCTCCTCACCCACTTCCTAGCCTGGCTGCTGTTTTATGGCCAGGCCAACTCCTGGCTGGAGTGATGGCTCCAGCCACCACTTGGGAAGTCCATGGTGGCAGCTGGAGCCATCACATTTGAAAGCACCAACTAGGAGAAACCTTTGTCTTCATTAGGAGAAATCTCAGTTTCTTTATTGACACTATACAGTCTTGGAAAGCCCCAAATATTAATGTTTTCCAGCCATTACTATACAACACTCTAATTAATGTCCTCTTAGGAATTAAGACCATCTCCCATCCCTGATGTTTCTAAAAACCAGCAGCTGAAGACATTGAAGACTTATTCTGCAGACTGATGCTATCAAGTCTGTCTTGCATTTATCAAAGATCTGGCTTTTATGTTAGACCAGTTAGAATGAAGCAGTTCTTAAGTTCCCATTCTTACTGAAATGAGGCAGCCACATGGTCCCCTTTCCAGCCTTACCTATATTTTGTACCTTCAATGTGGTTTGAGTTCCAGTCCTTTGCTACAGTTTGCCGGGTTGCCAGAAAAGATAATGGCTTCCCCTAGTCTGGAGGACTACAGATTACACGTGTGCTTGTTCCAACACTACACTGTCTTCCCATTGGGCTCTCCAAGCGTGTCACAGCATATGGAAGTGGGAGACAACTCAACGTGCCAACTTTAGTTGGCAGATAGAGGCCTTCCATCCATTTCCTCTCATTCATTATGTATTTTCCTGTTGAGAAAGAAAAGGCTTAAACCAATGCCCACCAGGTAAATGCATTAGGTGCTTTCATGTATCAACTGCGAGGTACAATATTTCTGCAACAGGTGATAAGCTAGGAGGCAGGAAAACAGTTTAAAAATAGATGTTCCTCTCTTCTGCAAGTCAGAGCTAAGGCGTTCATTTGTAAGCCACCCCGAGCTGCTCTGAGCAGGAGGGGGTGGGGTAGAAAAATAGTAAAATAAATAAATAAAGGGGACCAGTGTAGCAATCTTGCAGTTACTAAATGGTGTTCCAAGTCACCAATATAGGAACACACAACTTAGTTGGCCCTTCAAATCAACAATAGGAGCAAGTACAGAAAAAACAGGATAGTCCAAACACTAAGTTTGGTATGGAAAGGTTGAGATTTTAGTTCTGCTCCCAGCAACTTACCATATGATCCTTGGGAGGTCCTGCATCCTCAAAACACTTTGGTACCCAGATCTGATGTTCTCCAATGAAAAATATGCTATTATTGTTAGCTAGTCACATCAGGGCATCCTTAGAAAGCCTCAAATTTATACCCTCCTGAAGCAAGCAAATGGTTATTTGCAAAGCAGATCAGTCAATCATTGGCCATATATCCGCCAATATACCAGTAACTGTGACCTGTGTGTGTGTCAAGGCTCCCAGGACAGCAGCATCATCTTTTCACTTGGGGATCCTGTCTTACATGGTTATGCTCATGATGCCTCTGTTTTCAGCCCCATGATATGATCCAGTTCTGCTGACTAAAACCACTGTCAGACTTTCCCTAACCCCAGCGCATATTTTGGCTGTTGGAGGGAATGCGCACGCCAGGATATGCGCGGGGTCGGTCGGTCTGAAAGGCCCCCCACCCTGCATGTCTTTGCTGGTGCAAACACAGCAGGAAATCATGCTTGGTATTTATTTTTGTGTGTGAGAGTGTGTGCAAGAGAGTGTGAGAGAGACCAGCTGAACCACACGCATATCCTGGTGTGCGCATTCCCTCCCGAATGATCTGCTGTCCAGTTTACAATCTCTTCACATAAGGTAAGTTAATGGCTATGCCACACACCTCCTCTGCCCAAATTCAGTGGTAGCCACCTCGCTAACTGGCATCCGGAATGACTGCTCTTAGAGCCAGCACTGCTTCCACTAGCGGAATTCCTTTTTCGGAGACAGAGCCCAGGGTGTTCAGCACCTTCATAATGGCAGAAGGATTACAAGTGACGAAGGTATCCGTTGCTGTCAGTCTACCACCAGAACTTCCATTCAAGATGTTTGCTCAGAGAAGGCTCCTCACCACATGCTGAGGTGAGGTCAATGGCCAATTAACCCCTCCCCACAAACTCTTTATCCCATGTGCATTAAATTCTATGAATGGACTAAAATTTATCCCTCCTGACAATGCAGTCTAACAGACATGATACTTCAGCGGTGCAGATTGAGACGAAGTGGTAAGCCACAGCTTCACACAGTAGTGAACCCCATCTATGCCCTCTCTCCTGCCTCTCTACACAGTGATCTTGAGAAGTAAGTATCTTTAGTTAACCTGAACCACTACAGTAATGGAACTAAACTTAAGATAATGAGTCATCCTAAGATGGTGAAGCTCAGTTAGTCTGGACTACATCAGTTCTGCACGTCATTTCACAATAGCCCCTTCCCTACCAGTTATAGCAAGGAAGGCTGGATTAGCCATATCTTGTACTCAAAAGTTGCATTTCAGAACAGTCACTGGCTGGTTGTCTTGGTAGGATGCAAGCCTTTTCCCATTTAAGAACAAAAATAATAAACTGGAAGTAGAAAATATTCTGGGCGGTGCCTCTTACTGGCAGGTCAAGTTCAGAAATTTATGGTGTCACTTATTGCAAAAGTTATTCACAATCTTGTGCATGGGTTCAATTCCTCTATTTTTGTGATTTCCGTTCTCATAAATAGACTTTGTGCACCGTCCCTTTGCTTTCCTGTAGCTGTTTCAAGTGATAACGTTGCTGTTTGCAGTTCCTTTAGAGCCAGGGCTTGAAAAATAAACCATTAACTATTTGTTTTTGAGAATGCAGACTGGGCACAAAGGCACTTCAGGAGTATGCAGACAAAAGGAATATAGCAGCTATACAGAGGATATACAAAGACCAATATCCTTTGTTCTCAGTCAAAAGTCAAGAAAGGGCACAAGCAGGTCCGGGAAGAGGATATTGAGGGATACAAAATAGTTCAAAATGATAGCTTTTATTGGTCCAACCTCAGCTGGCGGGAAAGTGCAAGCTTTAACAAAAGGACAAATGTTTTCTGCATCTAGTCTACTGTCCCAAGCAGGGAATATACTGTCTATGCCAATGTTATGAGTGCATGACAATCACATCAGTCAGTCTGTACCTTGCATTACATTCCTGTTCTCAGTATGATCTGTAGCTTGGCCGGAAAGAGCTAAAACCAGAACCCATCCCCCTCTCCTCACCTGCAAATTATATGGCCCCATGTGTCAATGGCCCCATGTGTCAAAGTGCCAAGAAGGCTGCTGGTGTCTTGATAATCACGGTATGCCATATCCCTAACCACCATAGTATCTACCTCCCAACCTGTTCTTACAGATAGGAGAATGATCCAGTTTATTTCATCAAGTTTGAGGCCTCCTGATGGAAAAAACAGGCAAGGAGAACAGCCTAGAGTTGTCTTTGGCTATCTTCAGAAGCATCCACTAAGGAATTTCTCTCTTCTACCCTCATGAGGAAAACTATACTTGAATTCCACTTTAGGAGAGAAAGGAATTACATGATACTCCAGGCCAACAACTGTTCTTGGATCATGAAAGACTCCTAGGTCAGTGCTCAGAGGTTTTCTGAAATGCTTGTGCATTTCAGAACAAGCCCATTAGTTAAAGTGGGCTTCTAAGCAAGATCAAGAAATGCCTGCAGCCAAGGCTGCTTGCCCACATTCTGTTTTTCCCCCGTGAGATTTAATCTCACAGGAAAATAGCAATTACGTTCATTCCAGGGGGGCTGCATGTCCACGCTCATTTCACACCGTGTTTTTAACCTGGATGGATCCATTGCAATAACGAACTGATCCATGCCCATGTTCAGTCTCTGCAGCCCACAGCACTTGAAGAACTTCTCAGCACATACTGCCATCAGGTCGCGCACGCTGTGGTGAGGAACCCCAGCTCTTCTCCACAGCTGGCCATGGGGGAGGAAGTGATGTTCCAGCCACTGTTGCCTGGAGACTAGGTGCCAAGCCCCCTTCCACCAGACTGCCCCCTTTGGGTGAGTTTTGCATTGAGTTTCACATACGTTAAAAATATGAATGACCTGCACACATTCAAATTTAACATTAATTTAAACTCATCATGCGAAGGACAGGACGGGATTTCCCTGTGATGAAAATAACGTTACTTTCACTGACAAATGAGGAAGGCAGCTTGTCCACGTTACACAAGCTAACGTTAATTGCTATCTCACTTTAGAACATAGGCAAGCAGCCCAAGAGTACAAAAGCAAGTTTGTATTAGAAGACACATGAATTTCCTATGCAGAGACTAGGCCTGCATAGCATTCAATACTATGCCCGATACGGTACAGCTTTTTCTGCACCTTTGTAAGTACAGCCATAGGAGAAACAGCTACTCTAAATTTCCTGTCTCCAAAACCCAAAATTGCTTTCTACAATCCTATTTTATGCTCCTAAAACACGCATTCAAGACTGTCCATCAGTGCCAGATCCAAGCAAGTTAGGGCCCTGTATGAAATGGTGGCATGCCCCCCACCCCCACTTCAAATAGAATGGCAGCCCACAAGTCCTTAATGAGCCCAGCTCCCCATATCTTAGGCCACTACTTTTCACACTGGCATTTTAAGCATATTTATAGACTGGGGGCTCCAAAGGCTGCTGCCACTGCATGTGGTTGCAGGGTTTGCACTTACTTGCCTGAATCCAGTTTGCTGCTTGCAATGACCACACTAGACTAAAACCATACCATGGCCAACCCTTCCCTGATAGTTTCCATGGGTCAAACAGAACTTTGAGTGCGCCCCACTTGCTTTATAAAAGGAAAGTCTCTGGAAAGAAACTGAAATGGGTTAATTCATTTCTAGCATGTCTGTTATGCTTAGCTCCACAGGTAACAAGATCTAGCTGGTCTGTGCAGCGCTCCAAACCAAAACTTGGGAGGGGCCCACCAACCACACAGGCCAGATCATAGAGGATGCTGAGCAAGTGTACAATAGCCACATTACTAGAAACAGCTAACCTTTATTCACCATCAGTCTGTGCTTTCCCAGACAAGAAAGTATCCCTCCAGATGGATCTGCAATCAAATCTCAAATCTGAGAAATTAATTGATCATTCTAAGAATATCAGTTTGCACATGACCTCTAGTGCTGCACAGGAGAGAAGCTTTAGAATATACAGACACCAATTTTCTTTCTTACAGCATCTTTAGGAGCAGGGATTGTTTTCATCCATTTATGACCTGGGCACATGTTACTATTAAGGCAGGATTATTTTTTCCTAAGCCGAGTGTGGCTGCACCACACATTTATGGGAAAAACTTCCCACCCTCATTCATTTGCACTCATTCCATTTTCTAGCACTGTGATTTCAGGTACACTTGTGTTGCACGCCCACTGATCTTGGGCTTTAGGAGCCTACAGAACTGCAAGACTTGCGAGGAGGGACAGCCCAGAATTAGTGCAGTACTTCCACAGTAGGGATTTGCACCAATGTAATTAAACTGGTGCAAGGTTCTCCAGTGCAGAAGTAACCAGTGTCCTCCCTACAGCAAGAGTTTTTAGAGAGATGTGTTAGGCTGGAGGGAAATTATATATATATAAAAATCAGACAACAACATGTATAGAAGGTGACCCACCACAATAATCACTGCACTATATTAACAGGACATACTATCGAAGGCCTACAACTATGATTTCTCAGAGAATAAAATCATTCCCTTTCTGACTATTACAGATAAGAGTTTTTAAAACCTCACATTCCAAATTCTGGTGCCAGCTTTCACACTAACATTTTCCTGTAATAGAATTTAGACCTGAAGAGAAACAAGCTTCATGAACATTCAGCCAAGTTATCTCCACACTACTAACTTCAACCTCTAGCCTTCCTGCCTTTTCTGTCGTGTTTATAGGAACATCCTACAAAGCCATTGAAAAGTAATTACAGCAATATTTTATTGGAAGAGATGGCTTGAGAAATCCCATCTAGGGATCCCAGATTGTTCATAGGAAACTCCTGGACACCATGCTCAACCTGTAAGTGTTGTGGGGGTAGCCTTCTCCACCCCATTCGATTTTCCTGCAGGAAGGACAACGGTGCTGGATGGAAATGGTCTTGAGACTACCACACAAAAAGGTTAGGGAAAACGCACAACACTAACAAGTGCCAGGCAATCGGAGTTCTTTTTTGTCCAATGGCAATAGTACCTTTTTCAGTGTTTTCTACCCATTTAGGAGCATAGGTGGCACATCTTAAAAGGCTTGAACTCTCATCAAGTTAGCCTAACTCTAATCCTATTCTCTGGAAAGAGCCTATTTCAACAACTGAAGTTGTAACCCTTTTGCAAGAATTTTCCACTTCCTTCTTTTACACAATGTAACACTCTTTTCTTGCTCTATTGCAAGACAGTTTAAAAGATAAAGCCACAGGATGCAGAGAGATCTAGATATCTAATTTCCTGTTAGACGCCAAAGCCTACTGCCACTGCATTTCTGCTGAGACACTAGGACCAAAGCCAGCCTGAGGTTCCTAAATGATAGGTCATGGCCTCATGTGAAGTCATGCCATCTGTGGATAGGGTTATTACCCTCTGATTTTATTGGATACACTTCAGGTCTTTGATACCTGGAGTTAGGTTATATGGCGTCTCAAGATGAGGATCTCAAACAAAAAGTTTATGAATTACTGCTAAGCAGATGTGTTGCAATGCCCAATATTACTAGCTGTCCCAGTTTCAACATTCAAAGGAGCAAACTTGCTCTGGGATTAGTACTCTTTCCACACCTCTAACTGCTACATTACTACTGGTAAAATGGGACCGGGGTACAGCTAGCTGAAAGGTGCATCTGTACTTATTATGGAGTTGCAAAACTGGGCAAGCATTTTGGGAGAACACACAGTGCCTTAAAGAACTGAAGCAGCACCGTATCTCCTTTGCCTGCCTAGCTATTCACTCTTGCTATACTTTGGAGTAAGATGGGCCGGTGACAGTCTACTGGACAGGATCAGTAAGTGGCAGCCTATTCACCTCCAATTAGGTACAAGGACTGCCAGCAACAGTAGACTAGGATGGAAAAAAGGCAAAGGTGTGGGAGGTGTGTATCTTGGTCACTTCCAGTCACTGGCATGATCCAAAAGGGAAATTCAGTTTAGCCAATAAGTTAGTTGTGAGGACAGTACAAAGTCTCTGCTGTTTAAAAGTCACTGTAAAGGCTTGTTTTGATTTGCCATTTAGTGAAAAGAAACTGTAGCTTTAAGGGATAAATTGTTTAAGTTGAGCAAGGTTATCGGTACATGCTAGTGGGATACACATGCTTTTTGGCTTAAGACAAAGCAGCATCTGTTTCCACAGCTAAAGGTTCAGCACCACTTCAAACCAGTAGACGGTTAATGTCCGAGATGCTAACAGCAGGATAGCAGCTAGAAAGTTGTACTTACCAAAGATTCCACAAAGTATCCCTGCAGGCCTTTATGATTTTCCATTTAAAAAAAAATAAAATAGATTCAGTTACCTGAACAGGTAACACCCTCTGTAGACCAAGAGTCAATAACTGAGAACTGATCCCTCCCACCTGATGTGCAGACCAATGCATGTGGTGGTTACCCATGCGGACCAGGAAGTAAGTCCAAGGGAACTCTGTGAGTGAACTCCTACACCCCTCTGAAATTGAATCCTAAAACAAAGCATTGAACCTTTGGGAGATTTGCCAGTTCCCTACCCACAGTAAGCCAGAGGAATTTAAAATTTCTACTTGATGTCTTGCTCAGGTCACAGGTAAAACCAAGTCCGATGAGTCTCAATCTAGTTCTCATTTGCCTCAAACTGGAGAATACAAACCTTGATGCCTACCTTGAGCTAACCCGTGCTGGCTTAACAGGAGCTGCCAATTTCAAGGGGAAGGGCAGTTGTCCAGCAAATTTCTATTTCCAGTTAAATTTCCAAGAACTTGCCAATGCCACACTATGAAAAAAAACAACCCAGCAATATTCTTAGACCACAGGTATGAAGAACATATTCTCCAGGGAACATGTTCAGAAGTCTATAAAAAGGTCTATATTTAACCCCCCCCCCCACACACACACAAAGGTGGAAGAGCTCCAACTAGTCAAGAAATGGCAGTAGTAGCTGCATATGTAAGACTAGCTACAGCTTTGTTCAGAGAGCTTGCACCTTAAAAGCCAAGAGAGCAGAAACAAGTGCACCTGGTCAGCCGGTCCAGGTGGATAGTAAAAGCATGTATGAAGTTAGCCTACAAACTAAAACTCCTCAAACCATCCAAAATACTGCCATATCAAGTAGTTATTTGAAAGGCATCCCCTGCACAAGGAAAATTCTTTCCTGCCAAATATTAGTCTACAGCAGGAGTCTCTGGCCTGCAGGTCAAGTACAGCACATGGATAGATTTTATTTGGCCCCTTTCAAGTCCCTGGATCTGCCCAATTCTGATCCAGTTCTTATCCCCAAGCACCAGAAAATCGAGCTCAGAGGAAGGGAGCAGAGATGGATATGGATAAAGGATGAAACCCATAGCATAGGGTGATTTTAGACAGGCGGCACCCACGGCTCTGCTCCCCTCTCGAGTGGCACTGGCCCGTCTATCTCAAGGTGAGCTATCATATGTGCAGATGGAGCAGGTACTGCCTGCTTGGCTCCAGCCCCATTAGTGGTGTGCCGGAACATCCCATGGTACCACTTGCAGAGCAGGCCACCCAAATCCGGGGCACCGGCCGGAGGTGGAGCAGCAGTTCTTCTACTTGGCTGACAACCACCGCAGCTCTGCTCTTGGCCAGGGGTTGCCTCAGGCAGCACCACAGAACTACAGGCAGCAGCATAGAGCATCAGACAACCCGCTTGCAGCTCTATGGTGTGGGGCATGGAGGGACGCAGGCAGACCATGGCAGCTGCCAGGTCTGTGTAAACCCAGTGCAGGTGGGGCCGGATGCAAGGGGTGTGGGACTGGCCACCCCCAGATCTGTCTAAAGACACCCAATGATCCATGTTCTGGACTCCCCCTTTCCCTCCTCTGTCCTGAGCACACCTCCTTAAACACCCCCACCTTCTACGCAGCCCTTGGAACTTATACTAATTTTCAAAGTGGCCCTGGAGGGAAAAGACTCCGCCCTTGGTCTAGAGAATGTGGTTAATCAGTCTATGACTCTGACTTCCTATTTGCCAGAAGAAGGGTTCTGGGTGGCCCAAACGTGCACACACTCGCGTCAATAGAAGCTGCTCCAAGGAAGTACCATCTGAACTATTTTGCACCTATGCCAAATGCCAACTTTCAACTTCACACTCAGAGAAGGTTGCAAACAAATTGGTAATGGGAAAAGTCATCTCCTATACTGCTTTTCAAGGGAAAATGACTCAATTTTATAAACCTCTTGCAGGGAAAAAATCTTAAGCAATGACCATCATATTCTGGAGACCACAACATGCCCAAGTATCACTTTCGAGAAATTGAAACAGGGCTATTACCCAGCA
This sequence comes from Sphenodon punctatus, assembly GCA_003113815.1. NCBI lineage: Eukaryota > Metazoa > Chordata > Lepidosauria > Sphenodontia > Sphenodontidae > Sphenodon > Sphenodon punctatus. Next base: position 548,657 of record QEPC01010754.1, read on the forward strand.
TACAAAAGGCTGCTAAGGAAATGGCTTCCTGATTATTTTATTTATTTATAATAAAATTTATATGCCACCCCCTCTTGCTAAAAGCATCTTGGGGTGAGTAACAACATATTAAAACAATTTTAAAAACCAATATGATTTAAAACACAATATAAAAATACAGCATACCCCCCTCCCTTAGCCAACCCCCCACCCCCTTGCCCTCAGGAAAAGCACGGCAGAACAGTCCCTTTATCCAGAAGGGACAAGTTTAGTACTAGAATGGCCAAGCTTGGCCAGAAAGGAAGTTTCCAACCGGAATGAGAACTAGCTCTCAGGTTAGCAAGTGAACAACGTTTGCTCTTCAGGCTGCACAAACCCTTTTCACTCCAAGGCATGCACCCCTTTGGCAGTGGAAGCTGCAACAGGCTGCAGTCTACATCAGCTTCCCACACAGAGAGAATTGTGTGAAAGTCTAAACTTCTGTGATTAGAGAAATAAGGCATTTCCTCAACTAAGAGCAGCTTATTTTGGGGGTGGGAGAGAGACAGGGAGAAGAAAGACTCCCATGCATGTTGCTCTCTTGTTTTAGAGCCTTTTCAGACAGAACCCAGATTCCCCAAGGGGAACGGCTGCCCATGCTTGCTTCTATAGGTTCGGTGCTGTCAAGAGTTCATGTGACAAACCCCTCCTGACAACACCCAACCCTCAGGGGTAGCCAGGAAAAGCTACCCTTTCCTTAGGAAAGGGATGAGGGGCCTTTTTGCTTCCAGCGGCCTCTTAAAAAGAGGATCCAGATTATGGATCTGTGCCGTAGACCTGTCCTTGTGTGCATACCCTCATTTCTGCTCCCTTACTCGGAGCTCAATCTTTCTGCCCTTGTGGGCACGAACAGGATCCAGGGCCAGATACAAGAACTGGAAAGGAGCCAAATAAAAGCTAGCCATGGGCTGTATTTGGTCCCCAGGCCTGAGGTTTCCCACCCCTGCCCTATGATCTGGGTTTTGTCGGAACAGATTCTATGGCCAGAGCAGGAAGGAAAACAGGCAACTGAAAAATGCATAATATTTAGGATTCCAGATCAAAAGCTTTGAACCATTGCCTGCTGGGTTTGTGCCTTGTAACAGTACAGGGCTATGCTAGTACAAGTGAACCCAAGCTGTACAGCTGACTGAACAGAGCAGTGTAAAATCCTTATTTCAGTAGTAATTGAATGTAGAACATAATAGGTATTTTTAAACACCCATTACTGTTCTGTGAAAGCCACGATGCAATTCAGGCTGTGGAAGTTCTCTTCTGAAAAGCCACCCTATTCCACCCCCACCCCCCATCCTTTGTTTTAAAGACACTTTACACAATGACTAATTTTGCTCCCATGATAAACATTTGTCAGCAGTTCTGTTGGCGAGGCCTGAGCTAGCAGTTTTATCAGATACAGTTTATCTATTCCCTTCAGAGATCAACAGAACCTTAAAACCCATCTACGTGTAGCAAATGCGTGGAACAGCAAGGAAGTACTTGTGTTACAGATGACATGTTGTTTAAATTAAAAGCCCATTGGGGCTGCACTTTTTCACCTCCACCGAGTAGCAAAAGTTTTCCAGATGCAGCATTTGGTCATCCGCTACCCCCTGCTTTTAGTTGGAAAGACAACTGCTTTTGAAAAGTTGTGTAGTTTCATTGTAGCTTTTCGAGTGCTTCTAACGTCTGCCAAAATGCTGCTTTGAATGGAACTAGAAATGTTTCCTCACATGAGATAGAATATTAAAAGGAGTCTGTGCTATCCAAGGACCACACTTTAATACTAATTACGATCATACTTCCTCTGTTTGACATCCAACTCAAAGATTTGTTCCCAAGTCCTGTATCTTGCATGTGGTACTTCTCCAACCAACATACATCATATCCAAGCAATAACAATGTACATTTATTGTTACTGCATCCGTTAGTATACTCTTAACAATGACCAAGCTCTGAAACTGCTCTTCTATGTAAAATATCACGTTGTTTATATCAATTTTGACAGGGTTTGCTACCAAGTTTCCTGTCTTGCTCTACTAGCACATCTGCCAGGAAAACCTTCTGTGCAGCACTGGCCCCCACAGGAGACAATTTTCCAGAGACTGATCCCCCTAACCTACTAGAAAGTAGCTTTTAGACACCCCTGCTTTATACCAAGTTTGAAAGACAGGAACACCAAGTTACAGTGGCAACAGCCAAAAATATTCCATAGCCAGAATTCAGATCTAATGCTCATGACATTAAAGTCTCAGATCCTTAAATGCCATATTAGTTTTACTAGAGCACAGCGGCAATTCTGTAGTTTACTACATCCAAAGCAGAGGGAGACAATTCTGCTGGCACAATAACTTCAGCTTTCTACTCAGAACTTTACAAATAAGTCTCAGTAACTAGACTGAAGTGCAAATATGTTCTTATTCCAAGAGAGCCTGAGGGGCAATATTTTAAAAGTTATATTAGAAAAGGTTTGCTTAAGCTTGTTAAGTTGCACTACTTGCAAGTTAGAAAGCATACGGAGTAGATTTCACACATCTAACCAACTAAAAAATAAGTTATAGCCTTAATTTATTCTTGGAGACAAATTTTGAAACCATTCAGGAAATTCGTCATGATGCAGCTCCACCAATTCTGCCAGAAGTGAGTTTAGTCGGTAGATTTTACTGCTGCATTTGGTTATGCCACAAGTTTATTATTACCAAGAAGCAACATGACATGACTTGTCAGTCTAGATTTACAATGCTGGGATTTTCCTGCACTGGATAGTTTCCGAGTTAAGCAGACCTTTCTATTTCATAATAAAGAGGGCAACGATTCGCAATGGTAACGAGGGAGGTACAGGGAACAGTTGGGGAGTGTGACTTTTAGATTCAGACTAATGAAGCGTCTCATACCTTTTGAGAAAAGCTCATTTGCATTGAGAGCCTATGTATAGCATGTACTAAATCTATTCATACTTAAGGACTTGCCATATGCAATAGGCCCATGTCACTAAACTTTTGCTGTCCCATCTATTCTGTGAGGGGCGCACTCTACACAGTTGTGCAAGGGAACTCATCTGTCCAAATGCCTCCAAAACATTAACAGGCATCTTGCACAACTCAATGAAAGCCTCCTACAGCTTGCCACAGATAGGCACACTAACTCCAACTCAAGAAGGATCGCTCCACTCCCTTCTTGTTGTAGCATCATATCTTTAAACATTTTGAGCAGCCAGTGAGGGACACACCTTGCCCACTTGCCCAATAAGCTCCTCCCCATAGCAAATAAGCTCCGCCCCATCACACACACATTTGCATGCACACATACACCCAATATTCCAACTGCATAAAGAGGAACAGACGCTCTCCTGCTTATCATTGTTATTTTCCTCATTGTCCTCTCACATGCTTTTCCTAATTACACTACACATGCTTTAAGTGTACATATGTTCCTTTTCTTCACCTTTTACTGATCTGCCATCCCAACCGCTTACAATCCAGGACAGCCACCATCTTTCTGTGCATGTATTCATCAGCTGGCACATAGGGGGCTACTGCAGCTAAAGTAATGATGGAGCTCTTAGGAGAGCAATTGGATTCTTAGGCTGCTGTTTAGGGCAGCTTGCTAGATTTAGCAGGCACGAACTCCCCAAACAAGGAATGACCAGCATTTGCCATCACCACTCACTCCCCCACCCTCAACGCGGCATCAGTCCCCCAGGTTTGTCATCTTAGGAGAGTACCCAACATTTCTTATCATGCAAACAAAACAAGTAGCCGCCCATGTTAGCCTGGAACTCACCTGCTTGCCAGTTAGGTCCCTGCCAGATAGTCACCTGCTATGGCCTCAAGGTGGGTGGGTAGCAGCTATCAGATGCATTGTCGGAAGAAGGTCAGCAACACAGCCCAGGCTAATCCAGACTAGTGCGCACTCCCGTTTCTTCAGCCGTGAGCCCCGCCATAAGGTGAGGTTCCAGATTGGGCCTGGAGGAGCACACTCAGCCAGCTCGAACACCTGATGGAGGGAAGTGGGCCTGGAGGAGTGGGCTGTTTCAGCAGGCCAGCCGAGCATGCTCCTCCAAGCACCCCGTCCCGCATCAGTTGTTCAGCAGGCCAGGTATATGCACCACACAGCTGAGGGTGGGCCTGAGGAGTGCCCTCAGTCAGCTGTTTTGTGGCAGCTCTTCCTGGGGCCCAATCCTGCTGAGCAGCAGGGGTTCAGGAGTCCTGTCCCATCTGGCAGCTCCTCAGGCAGACCCATGGTAGAGTGACCTGTGATGGCAACCCCATGCCCTTGTTATGGGAAGGGAGGGCTGCTCATGTGGACAGCCCTTCCTGCCAACCTGAGGAATGACGGCTGCAGTGGCCCTCTCCAGAGTGGGCTGGGGCGCTGCATCGCCACAGGTTTATTTTTTTCACCCTAAGTGAAAGTTAAAGTGATATGAGCTAGAGTACCTTTCCACTAGCCACCTGCACAACGCACCTTTTCAGTCCTGCAGCATGCAGAGCTCAAACCCTACAAACATTTCTTAATTTCAAATTGCTGAAGCTTCCTTAAAACAATTGCAGTTAATCCTCCTCCTGAGCAAAAACTATTATTTTACCATCCTGGCTGCCAGCAGGTCTTTATTTTTGACTACCTCGGCCATTTACCTGTAACAAGCAAGCAAGCCTTAACCATTGCAGCCAGAAAGGTCACTTCTAAATCTAAATCTTCAATACTACAGATTAGATCTAAAATGAATAGTAGATTCCTTACTCACAAATATTACTCACATTTTCGGATAGCACTCTGGATATCCAAACAATATTCACAGGCAAAAAAGGGTATTTGTATATTTGCTTATTTGAGTACTCTGGTTCAGTTTGTTTATTTATTTAAATTTCTATGCCACCCCCTCCTGCTTACAATTACTTCTTTTCATATGGTTAGTCATTTTGGTTACTTTATTTCTGCTATTATGCAAATACTATAAGTGCCAAAACATCAAATAAGTGAAACAAATTTGCCAGACCGAATAATAAAAACAGATCACTGACAAAGCAGAAATGAACAGAGGTTTGTGTCTGCTTCATCAAACTCAAATGAAAGTGGTCAAATTTATCGGATATGGTATTTGTCAGAATGATTCATTTCAGCTCTACTACAGATGAAGTGCAGAATTTCTTTTGAACAAGAATGGGCTATGAAAATGCTACAGTTCAAGAAGAAGCTCATGCAAACAGCCCCAAACCAAGGGGCCCGTGTTCACTAGGGATGGGCATTGTGAATTTGGATTAATCCAATAAACAGTGTCTGATTACAGATCCACATTAAAGATAATGTTAACTGTGCATGCGCAAAAATGCCACAGGGCCATTCTGCGCATGTGCAGCCCATCTCCAGAATGACCATGTCAGCATTGCTGCCATTTTAGAACAGGGCAGCTGGTCTGCGCATGCGCAAATCATCTCCACACATGCCCAGACTGGCTGCCCTTTTCCAAAATGGCAGAGACATTGCCACCGCCATTTTGGAAAGGGGCCGCATATCTGCAGAATGACCATGGAACTATTTTGCACATACGCGGTGATAGTTTTTATATTATTATTTTTAGTTTAAAATTTTTTCCTAATTTGAATATAGATCCATAACGTGAATCTGTATTGAATCTGTAAAAAAAGATCTGGATCCATAACTGATCCAAATTTGAATTTGCATCTATATTCCCAGTTTTACATGTACCATTAAAAGCAAGCATGTGAACCAAGATCTTCTTGGAGTGGGGAGAAAGCCAAGTCCAAGGTAGGACACGGAGCTGCGAGAATCTTCTGAGCCTTCTCCAAGCAGAGCTCATTATAACCTTCAGGGCGATGATTAAGCTCAAACACAGCAGCTTTATTGTGCAAATTCAGGGAGGCCCTTTGCTGCACAGAAGGAAAAAAAAGTCAACCAAATAAGGCTGTTTGAGCTGTACCAAGCCAGGAAAGGGTCCAGGAGGTGACGTCGCTCAGAGGAAGGCTTTAGTCACCAGTTTCCTTCAAGAGCTGGAATAGAGCCAGAAGGCACCTCCTGCAGACCCTCACAGGCCACTGTGAAGAATGTCAGTTGGGAGCAGAGATGTACAGACTTCAGCGGGTCAAGACAAAAGTTTTCTCTTTTTTTTTATACATAAAAATAATTTGGCTGGAAATAGGTTCTTGAAACTGCAACGTTTCAGCTTAACTACTTCATTCCCTGCCAGCTACCGAAGGCTAGCAAGGCAAAGGGTGAAAACACATGATGCGAACTCCACTTTAATACTGCTTTAACATTTCTTATACATGTTGCAGGGTTGCATAGGGCACCAATACAGCCCTGCAACATGCATAAGAAATGTTAACAGTATTAAAGTGGCGTTAGCACGTGTTTTCACCCAGAGAGCTGTGCAGCAAGACAGCTTCACACCCACTATTTGACACACATCTGAAGCCGAGCGTTTCCTCTCGAGGCAGCTGTGCCATTTCCTGTTAAGGGGAGGCCATGCAGCTTGCTTCTTTAAACCAGGATTGAAACAGTACTTCATCTTCAGAGGAGACCAATCAGGCATAGGGTGGCCACCTTTTGCTGAAGTCAGGGGGAGAAGCTTAGAGGATGGGGTGGTACCTTTGGCATTGGGGTAGTGTCCTTGGCTTCCCTAGTCAGTAGGATACCTTGCTGCAAGAGAGGCCAACCAGCTGCCTCATCCACCAGAGTGGATCTGTAAAAGACATTCACCAACTTGGGGAAAGGAGAGTCATGTTCTCGTGAGAGAGGTTTTGACCCAAAGGCTCCAGGAGGCCATGTCAGAAAGGAGGCCGGCTTCTTTTTCAACATGATCCCACCTCTATGGAGCACCCCTACAGTCACAACAATCCCCACAAGGTTACGTCAGAAAGGGGTGTGACAATCCCACCTCAAGGTTTCCTCTCTGAAGGAAGGTGGCAACCTTAAACAAGGTGGATCTTTGCATAGGGTTATTGCTCTGACTACTTTGCCACAGCAAAGTACATAAAACAAGGACAGACTCACCAAGTATAAAGTCAATCACAAACTAGAGAGAAATAAGATCCAAAGCACACTCCAAATCCAGAGAGAAACAACACTTGCTGTCACAGTGCCAGGCAGGAGAAAGGTAACACCTCAGATGGTCAGGGTTTGTAGGGGACTACATCAAAAACCCAGTAAGAAGAAACTGCCCAGTTTGGGGGGGTGGGGAGAGGGAGCGTAAAATACAGCACAGACAGCACCGTGCTACATTACAACCAGCTACTGGATCAGGAGTGAAGCTGCGAGAATAATGGACACTGGGGGATCCAACCCCCAAAAACCATGTAACCCCAAGCCTGGGTGGATGGCACGTGCCTTTTAGAGAGACCCCTCGAGGCAAAACATGCCTGTAAAAACGCAAGCGATAAGCATGAGCAGTTGAAAATTCAAAGCAAAAGCATCTTTACTCCACTGGAAGGAGAACCACACCCCAGCCATGACAGTCTGGCTCCCAGCTCAACATGCATTTGCTGGGGGAAGCTCTCTGGCTTCCTCCCTTTCACTTCCTTTCTTGCTCTTTGCCTTTCACAAGGTCAGGTGGAAGGCACGCACCATGCAGCAGGGTGTCCTGACCCATTGTACCACCCAGTGCACCAGGAGATGAGGATCCAGTGATGTGCTTCGCTTTCCATACAAATTCTTATGCTGGATTGGGGGGGGGGCACAGCTGAGAGACTTTTGGCACCCCTTCTTCCCACTCTACAAGGTCATGCATTTAATCTCCCTGCAGTACACAGGCTGTGTCCCCTGGCTGCCATATGTCAGGTCAACATCTCCATATCTCCCACACAGACTGACCCAGGTACTAGACACAAGCCCAAATTATCCAGTTGCCTGGGTGAAAACCAGATGGGTGGCAGCCTTAAATGAAATGCACAAGGCAGCAATGGAGTCAAGACAACAAAAGTAGTTTCCCCCCCTGCTGCTTCAAGCATAGCATTTTCTGAAATTCATTTAGAAAGAACAGCAAATTGGTGTTTACAAGGGATGCTGGTTAGAAATTCTGGGGAGTTATGCGGTTTTGCCACAGAATTGTGATGGCATAATTAACTGCTACGCAATCACTAAGCACAGTGCCCTGTTCAGGAGGCATTACCTAGCTTTAGAAGCACCTTCCTATGCGCATATCCAATACCCTGGAAATTGTGTAAAAGATTCCAATTCATGACTATCCTAAATTCACCATTTTGAAGGCAAGAGATGCCAGCTTAATTAGTTGGCTTGCCACATGGGCACTTCTCCCAGAGTCAAAACAGCCACCAATAAAGCAGACATCAGAGCTGCTTATGGAGAAAGCAATAATAGTTTTCAGTGAATTTCATAATGAGCCAGATTTTGAACCTGTGAACTAGACCTGCTAGAATCCTACAGCCAAAGGAAATATCCCAAAGTCTCATTTTTAAATAAAGGGGAGCAAGGGTCAAACAACACTCTGTGAAAGTTCAGTGTTACATCCCATTGTATAACACGGAGTTCTATTAGTTTAAAATTTGCAGGAGGGGAGAAACAGATCTTGCCAAAATAAGCCAAAATGTCAGCTCTCCTAAATGCCCTGTCAAAGTGAGCACCAGCTAGACAACAATTTTATTTAAATACTTTTGCAGGTCACCTGGAAGTAGGATTGCCATACCTCCCCTTTAAAAGAGAATGCTTATGAAAAATACATGGTGCAGGGCCACACTGGAACCAATGCAGCCCTGCACCATGTATTTTTCATAAGCATCCTCTTTTAAAGGGGAGTATGGTAACCCCACCTAGAAGAAAGTTGAACCATCTTGATGCAACAGCAGACAACTCTTTTACATAGGCGGTTTTTACACAGCTCTGTGTGTGTGTGGGTGTGTGTGTGTGTGTCTCCCTTTACATGGACACACGCTCACCTCCTCCAGTTTTCCGGATGGCCCTAGGTGTGGAAACAGGTGTAAGTACGCGTGCGCCAGGAGCACGTACGCACAAACACCCACCACCCTGGTGTTCACATGGATGCACACCCATCCCCCACACTGCCAGCCCATTCCCATGAATGCCACCCCCACCTGCCAGAACACCCAGCAGTGGGCGAGGCTAGAGATGTGAAGGCCCAGGAAAAAACAAAAACATTGGGGGGGGTGGGGAGGGGTTTCCGAGGCCTTTTTTTGTTTTTTTTCTGAAAAATTGAAACTGTTTGGAAAAAATGAAAAACCTCATGAAACTGGGGTCTGTTTGGAAATACTCACACCAAATCAAGAAATAAACCAACATGTGAAGGAGTAGAGAAGCTTGTCTCAATCTGGGCAAACCTTCAGTTTTCAGAATTCCACCACGAAGATGATAAAAATGAAGGATCAGAAGAATCAGCAACTGCCGATAGTGATCGCTCAGAAAATGAGACTGATTAGACACAGTTTCATGTGGCAAAATTTGTATTCAATGAGTCGTGGGTTTCTCCCCCTTTTTTCTCCACTCTTTCTAAAAATGAGAGCTTTCTGTATCTACTTGACACCATGGAGGAGACCAAGTCCAGATTCCATAATAAATTTGTCTTACTATAATGTTGATAGTTCCTTCTTTTTGAACTTTAATTTTTGCCTGCTTCTCATACACTGGCAAAACCTAAGAGATGCTAGAGTTCAGCAGCTTGTAGCTCCATTTGTAACAAAAATTAAAAACATTTTAAAGTAAAAATTAGTAAATTTGTCATTGTCTGAATGAACTATACTTTAAAATTTAATATATACCAAATATAATTTCATGAGCAAACAAAGTTATACACAATACATTTTATGTTCTTAAAGTAGCAAAGTGAATTTAGATCTGTAAATTGTGCTAAGAAAATAAGTTTTGCATATATTTCAATTTCCCCCCAAATTTCCATTTTTTCCCCAGAAAAACATCAGGGAAAAATGGTTTTTCCCATGGCTTCAAAATTTCCAGAATGTTACATCTCTAGGTGGGGCCATCCATGTGAAAACAGCCATAGTTTCAGTACATAAAAAAACAGTTTGGCAAGAGAAAGTTGTCTCCCCACACCCCAATATCCATCAGCTGGCATCTCCAGATCAGCATAGAGAGCGTCTCTCTCTCTCTCTCTCTCTCTAGAAGGAAACCACCATTACTGAAATAAAGCAGAGAGACTTACGCAGATGCCGGATGAAGCTGCTATTTATTTATTTATAAAATTATTTAATACCCCGCCCCTTCTGCTCCAAGCAGCCCAGGGTGGCTTACAGTATTAACGCGCATATTGATGGATTCCCAAGAGATGTGGCCCAGGCAATCTCCTTTGAGGACCAAGAGATTGTTTTTATTCTTATCAAATGTATTTTATCACTGTTAAGCTTTTTTTTTACAACCAAAAAACCCCAACTTAACAAGTAGTGTCTCATCTCCCTGCACCCTATGCCCACTGGCTGACATCCCTCACTGCCCCCCATGCCTGGAACTCCCTCCCTACCCACATCTGCCTTGCCCCCTCCCTCCGCTCATTCAAATCCCTCCTCACTGTCTCCCCGTCCTTGTCTTTTAGATTGTAAGCCACAGGCAGGGACCGCATCTATTTCTATGTTCTGTACAGCACCAGATCATACTACTGGCGCTATATAAATGTTTATAATAAATAATAATAATCTCCAGATCAGCACAGATGTACTTTAGCAGATGCTTACCCAGTCAAAATTTAGAGTTGTGTCCATTTCCCCACATCTAGCTCAATGCCACCTACTTTTCATAACACTGGGTGAAAAGAAAAAAAATATATGCACCTTAACTCTGCTTTAACATTTCTTATGCATGCTGCAAGGCGGAACAGGGCACCAATAAAGCCTTGCAACATACACAAGCAGAGTTACATGCATTTCTGTTTTCATCCATCAAGACAAAAGTAGAGGATGCAGCAAGTTCACAACAGGCATTAGTATATCTACCAAAATACAGAATTCTCAATCATCTCTATCAATGGCATAACAGTATCTGATTTATGCCAACCAACGTGGCATATAGTATTAGCCTTGGACCTGCTGACCAGCAGGGTTTTGTAATCCATGCCAGAATTCTTAGATGTTTAGAGAAGTCCTGATTTTATTACGGTTGCCACTATACCCACTTGCACCACCATGCCAAGGCATGGGCTACCTGCACACAGCGATAAGGGGCTTAGCCACTGACTTTTAGAGTAGCTGGATTGCACCCAGAGAGACTTCTAGCACCCAGGAACCATGAAAGCGTAATAGCTAGACACCCAGGATTAATCGCCAACTGTCGATATTCAGCATTAAGCTTTTAGTCCTGTATCTACAATAGTTTGTATCCATCATTTGTATCCACTTTCATTTGCCCATCATAACAGCAATGAAATGGCTTAACTTTTGTCATGACACTATAAAGACTTTAATCAGAGGATTTAAGCACATTTACAAATTTTGCTTAATCACAACACTGCTTAATACTCCAGAATATCTGTAAAGTTACATGTTCCCCATTTTGGTGGAAGAGAGCTATGTGAGAAAAGGGACAGGAACTTGCAGAATGCCCAAAGATGTGGGAGGGACATTTTACTGTTCAAGAAAATATAATAATCAATAGTACCACACCAGCACGAATCAACAGCCTTCAGACATGCCAGTCACGATTTAAAACAAACAGAAGCAAACGCTTCTGAAATTCCAAGAAATGACAGCTAACTGAAAGTTCTTTGGAGGAACTCCATGCAGCTTTTTCATGGGGTGCACCAGAGAGGTTGCAATGCTGATAACTACAATAGTTATACAAACTTTGGTTGCCATCAAGTCACTCAGTCACCCATACCAAATAAATGCTTAGACACACTACTTTTCAAAGTTGGGCAAGAATCCCAAGCCTCGTTAGGAGCATCAGAAACACTTTTGTTCTGTGTTATGATGGAGAGAGAAGATGTTTGGGATGCCTACAACATTTCTTGGCAATACATCAGGTTTTGAACCCACCTCTCGATAGGGGTAAATATTGTTCACAATAGAGACGTGAACAGCATTAAGTGATACCATGGATTATAACAAACCAATAGTACAATAAAATGCAACTCCCACAGAGCTTTTGGCATCCTGCAAGTTAGCTACCCCTTCTCCCATACAATTCACAACACCACACCTCCAGCCAGGGCAAGCTTATGTTGTTGCATGTGCTCGCCATTTTCACAAGAAGATATGAAGGAAAAAAGTTATTGATTCAAAAGAATGGAGAATTAGAACTAGTCTCCTTTCTGAACAATAGAAAAGGGAAAGAATGTTTACAATACTGCAAAGAACAGATTAAGGAACAGCTTCTGGGATATTGAAAAATGACCAAATTAAACAAGGAAAACAAGGCAAAAAATAAAGAAGCCATTCCTTCATTAAAAACTCCATGGCCCTAATGAAATACTTCTCACTCAGAGTTCCATTTAAATCAATAGGACTAAGCATGTGTGTTTCAAAAATTGGGGCCTCTGTGTTTTTACACCAGAGTAGTAGTCGGAGTATAACCTAGGGAGCAATCAGTGTTTTAAAAAACAAAACTTAAGAACTAGCAGTGCAGAAAGATAAAACTATGTGTTTCCCAATTTTCTCTCATTACTTGCCTGTCCAAGTAGATTCTTTGCACTGACATTAATTATTATTATTATTATTATTATTATTATTATAATAATAATAATAATAATAATAAGTAGTAGTAGTAGTAGTAGTAGTATAATCAACAAGCCACTTACTCTGGAGTAAGTGGCTTGTGAATCGCAGCCCAATACTCAAGGCTAGTTTTTGACAGCACCATTTCTTATGTGTCTGCCAGGATGCATTCTTATGGGTCTCCTTCATTCACACATTTTAATCACACTGCTGTTTTCACGGTGTGATGGTGGTTAAATAGGAAGTTTGAACATGTCCACTCTTCCGGAATAGCAACAACTGAATAAAGCAACTCATGAGAACACACCCTCAGATGCACTTAAAAATGCTAGCCAAGGCCTTGCTATACTGCTATTTGGCCCAATCAGCAACAGGCAAAGAAACTTGCTACCTTTCTATAAGGGGGGGGGGGGGTTTAATTAAAATTCCAGTTTCCTTTTGGAAAATGCAGCCCCTTGAGTGGTTAAAAGCAAGCGTCATTTCAAACATAGCACCAGGTAATAGAAAGAGTCATAAAAGGAGGAGCTTCACAGATCAAAGACTACAATAAGGATCATCAAAAGAACCTTCACATGGGACAGATACCTTCATTTTGTTTCTACACAGTCTTTTACACTGATGGCACTGCTGTGATTATTCTTTATTTAAGAGTCAAGCGCTCATCATGTATGGCACAATTATGGAAAGACTAATCCTTTGTTATTAAAAAATTGCTCTGTTATTTTATAAAGAGTCATTTCCCCCCAAAGTTCAGCTTTACTTTTTTTTTTTTTTTAATAAAATGAAAACTGAAATAAGGTCTTGGGCTAAACAAGCATGAAGTGTGTAGAAAGAAAGAAGTGGAAGCCAGTCAAGCCCACACTCTTGGCCAGTAAGCAAAATGCTAATGACAGAGGGGGAAGAAATGTCAGTGTGCTACAGATTAACCTAGGAAAGCCTTTACAAACTTTCAAAAACACATAGAACAGGAAAGCTATAGCCCACCATGTCAGGAAATATCTGCTTAAAATAGTGGTTCCCAATCTCTTTGCCTAGGTGACCCCCTTTGAGATTTAAATATAATCCCTGTAACACCAGACAGCAAAGTATCAAATTACAATCAAGACTCCTTTCTACAGATGTGCTATAATCCCAGTGTGTGTGTGTGTGTGTGTGTGTGTGTGTGTGTGTGTGTGTGTGTGTGTGTGTGTGTGTGTGTGTGTGTGTGTGTGTGTCAATCCAGAGTTTAGCAACTTCTCTCTCAAAAGCTCTCTCAGCAGCAAGCCACATGCAGTAGTACTAAGTTCAGTGATTAAATCAGATGCATTTCCCCCCTAGGAGACAAAAGGGTGGGTGCAAGGTGTGGCAAGCCGTTTTCTCTGGATTTACTACATAAATTGGTTTGCAGGGATTGCAGTTTCCTTGGAAAGGCTCTTGGGAGCCCAGCATCCACATTCCTCAATCAGAAGCGCACAGAAAGACAATCGGTAAAAACACATGTGATCGCTGCCGTCAACATGGGAGTGGAAATCCATGGCAGACAGTCTGAACAGAGTCAGGGAATCGAACATACGTGCCCACAGCCAGGTCGCCATCCTGCTGCCCACATGGCCCAGGGAGGGCCGCAACAGATGTGCAGTCAGCCAGTCCTGCCCCGCGCCGCTTCCAGTGCTCCACTATGACAGGTAGCCAACAACCACCAGCCATGGGGGGCTCCAATTTGGACTGGGTCATAGCAGGCCAAAACATATGTAATAGCCCCGTGTGGCCTGACTGGACAGACTGTGACCTAGGAGATTTTCTGAGGTGCAAGTCTGGGCTAGCCACCAACATGGCCCAGTACAATCCTACGCCAACATCTGGCAGTGCCTGCATCTATGCGCAGGTGAGGTCCAGGCCAGATTGTGCCACAGTGGTCTGTCGTCACGTCTGTTCTTACCCTTTGAAAACTATAGGTGCTTCAAGGTCCCAGCCCTGCTGGTTCAAGGGTTAACAATGAAACTGCCTCCTATTAATACAGCACTAACGTTCAGTGCCACTTGGCCAACTCCAACATGACGAGAATGGCTGAAGAAAGCAACTTTTGGCTGTCCCTGTTAAAGTTTAGCCTGGCATGGTAGGCAAGCACTAAATATATCCTTCAATGCACTTTGCAGATCAGACCAATCTGTGCCCACACGGGCACTTTATCTGCAAGACTGGTGAGGATCTACTAATCCTATCACCCAACAGGAACTTTCTCCCGCCAAGCTAGACATGTTCAGCAGAACATTTCCTTCAGCTGGCTCCTCTCCAAAGGATTATTTTTGGGATGGGGCACACAGGACAACTAGATTGTTTCACCCACACTTGTCCTTGATTAGAAGACAGACAGCAGCTTTCATTTGCAATTGAAACTTAACCCTGTTTTTTCCACCTAAAGGGATTGCTGCACAGATGGGCTTGGAAGCCCCATCACAAGAAGATTTAAATATTTAAACTATCAACTCTTATACAATCTGAAGTGCAAGCCAGGAAAGTGAGTAAATTTGGCTACTGGCTAGCAAGTCGTTACCTCATTCTGACAGCCTTGCAGCTAGGCACTTTGGTAACTATGTACCTATTTGAACAGCTAGCTATTGAATCAACTTCAGCTGCTGAAATATAACATTGAGTAGATACATAGAACTGGAGTGCTTGGATTCTTGTCTGAGAAATACCACTAGGTCCCTGGGCAGAACAGAGGAAACAGCAGCTGAATGCTTGAACTCAGTCTAGGGCGTGTCTCAGAAGTGAAACTGAACTGGCACCTTGTTACAACATGACAATATATCTGGCTACAGCATGTCTATAGAGGAACTATACCCAATAAGAGCACTTGCAAAGTTCCCGTCTACACCCTAGAATTACTCATTACATATCACCAGAGCAGCAGCCTGCCAGAAAAGCTCTAAAACTGCATTCGGAGTCATAGTTTAGGAGATATGCACAGCATCGATAGTTTTTTTAAAAAAACTGGGGCCTTTAAACAAAAAAGAAAGGGGGGGGCAGCTGTCCATTTACCTTAACGTTTGAAGAAAGCTCTTGTTTTGACTAGAAAGGGCTCCCTCAACCTACTCTTCTTAGCAAACTGAGCCTTTAAGAAAGTTTATCAGACCCCATTAGTTTTAAAATAGCTATTTGTCAGCAAAGTGGCAACTGAAAAGAAAATTCTGGTGAACCAACATGCATGCAGTTGTTTGAAGTTAGATGGTAGACATTACACCTTCAAAAATTCAAGATGGTGTCATTATGCACAGGTAACCTGCATCTTTTGCATACAGAACAAGGGACACAAGACTTCTTTAAATATCTTTTGCACAAGGAAGTTCTTCAATCCTCCAATTTTCCTCTTCTACACTTGTGTGTAAAAGAAAAAGAAAGTAGTTGTACTTTACAAGCAAGAAAAAAAATTTATACAGCCCCTATTCCTCATTAAACTCCTATTTCAAAATATAAAGTCAAGTATAGACTTGCCAGAATTCAACATCCAAAATAAAGGTTTCACTCCAGCCAAGAAATGCTTTTGAGTCAAGCTGGGACAAGGCTCCGTAGCAACTCTGTCAAACAGACTAATTACAAGCTCCATGAACATCACCCTTTATGTTCTTTGGGGCTTGCATGAGACTTTTCCAGTAATATCAATGATTTGCATGGCTATGAGGACACAGCAGAAAAGCCTAATTTAAAAGCAAAGGAACGCCCAAGTAACTTTCGTTCTGAGACATCCAAGTCTGTGCTCAGAAGCACACCAGTAAGAATGATTCCTGAAACTCGCATGGGAAAGCCAAAGGAGTTTAAAAATCAATGGGGGCACTGGGTATGGCGGGAAGGGAAGATGGGCTGAGTCACTCCACAGAAGGCTCAGAACGATAGAAAATGAACACTTGTGGGTAGTTTCAAGATGAGCACTGCATAACTGCAGATTAGTCAGCCACCTCCACCAAGCTGCTAGCAACCAATTCTCCTCCCCCCTCCACTCACACCCATTGATAATGATCTCACAATTGGCAACTCATCCAAAAGAAGTTGGGCCAGAGTCTAAACTTCTGAACGAACTGCCACCCCATTAATTAAAGTTTCTGAAGTTCTCTCTTGTGCCATTTTCACAAAGTCTGAAGAAGAACTGGCATGACAGGAAAGGGGAAATGAAATGGCAGGGGGAGGAGAGAGGAACATTTTACTCCCACTTCCACTGCATGCTTTTATGAGAGCCTACTCATGGATATACCCTGTCCATACTGGACGATTAGCCAGAGTGAGGCTGCCATTAAAGCCTCACCAGGTAAGTTTTCCCTTCTCAAACGGGATGGGGGGGGGGGGAGAAGAGCAGCAAGTTTCCCCAGGGGCATGGAAGGTGTTCTGAAGGAAAGAGGAAGGGGCGGGAGAAAGGCCCGAGCTAGCAAACCCCTAGCTCCACACACTCATTGACTTGGGGAGTATCTCCAAAATAATAGGTTGGCAAGGGGGCACGCGACAAAGAAACAATGGGGGGGGGGAAGCAATAATAGAAAGTTTGAGACCCACTGCCCCAGTACAAGTTTAGCTGGGCGTCCATTGTTCAGCACTAGGGGTGGAGGAGGGCATGGCAAGGGCACTTGTGTCCCTGTGCACACATTTCCCCATCGCTACCCTGCAGAAGCAGCCGCCCTAGCCACATTGTTAAACCAGGGCCCCAGAGAGGACCCTCCCCCTTGCAATGAATAGGCTCATTCGCCGAGGCGTCAGGCACAGCAGCCTCCAACATGCTGGGAAGAGCATCTCCTGGGAACCCTCCCAAGAGCGGGGTGGGAAGGAAGCAGGGGCGGGGTGCGGGCGAGCGAGCAGCAGCGCAGCTGTCCCCAGAGTGAGCCTGCGAGAAGGGACCCACCCAGCAACCCAACCGAAGAAGGGAGGGAGAAGACAGCGGAGGGGAGGGGGCACTTTTGAAAGCCTCTCTCAGCCTTTCAGCGCTCGGTGCCGAAACCCCCCCAAACTCGAGATGAAGCCAGGAGGAGCTTAGAGCTGCTATGGAGGTAGGGCTGGAGGGAGAGGAAGCCAGGGGCTGCGGCGAGAGCCTTTCCTGCTGCTCCCCGCCCCCCCAGCCCGATAGGGCTGGAGACACAAGGCAGGGAGCGGCGGGAGGATCCTTCGGGCCAAAGCCGCCCCCGCCAAACTTCAGCTCCCGGCCGGCGCACTGCCCCTTAGCAAGGGGGCAGCCCCACGGGAGGAGGGGACGCGCCTTCGAAAGGGATCAGGGGGCAGCAGAAAGTTACCAGCTCCCCCCAGGTGGGAGGCGAGAACAGAAGTGCTGAGGCCCGGGGGAAATAGCAGGGACACTCACCGTCTTCGGCATCTTCCCGGCGAGCTGGGCACTGCGGGTCTCTCCTCCTCCGGTCCGGCGGCTCGGTGCAAGCTCCGCGCTTCCTGCTAACGGGGCTCGTCTGCCTCTTTCTCAATACAAACCCCACCCCGGAGAGGAAGCCCCGCCGCCTCCCCCCCGCCGCCTTTATTCGGGGCTGGAACTGCAGAGCCCCCGCCTCCTCCGGGTCGGCCCCTCTGCGCGCCCTGGCGGCTCCGGGGTAGAGACAGCGCCCCCACCCCCGGTTTGGGGAACGCGCTTCACAGCAGTCGGGGGCGGCAGGCGCCAGCTCCCTCCTCCCATGAGTTCCTTTACAGCCTTCCCCTACGCTCCCCGTGTCTTGAGCCATCCTGCGCCCCCCATCATCCCCATGTGCCCCGGCCTAGACTCCTTGCCCTCTTGTGCGTCCCCAGCTCATCCCTACGGGCATCCCGCTCCTACACCCTCTGCGCCCCCCACCAGCCACTCTACTCTCGTGTACCCCATTCCTGCTCCCCCAGTGCGTCTCTAGCCTACACCCCTTCTCTGCCCCACCTTCATACACCCTCGGCCCCATGTGCCTGTAGGGATGCGGAGGGGGCAGACAAGAGGGCAAGGAGTGTAGGCCAGGGGCACATGGGGGGCGCAGAGTGTGTAGGAGGGGGGTGCCTGTAGGGATGAGGTGGGGGCACACAAGAGGGCAAGGATTGTAGGCCGGAGCACAGAGTGTAGGAGTGGGGTGCCTGTAGGGATGAGGTGGGATGCAAAAAAGGGCAAGGATCGTAGGCCAGGGGCACATGGGGGGCGCAGATGGTGTAGGAGTGGGGTGGCCTATACTCTTTGCCCTCTTGTGTGCCCCCACCTCATCCCTACAGGCACCCCACTCATACACCCTCTGCATACCCTGTGTGCCACTACTCTCATGCACCCCATTCCTGCTCCCCTAGTGCATCCCTAGCCTACACCCCTTGGCCACCCCACCTCCTACCTTTATACATCCCACTCCTACACTCTGTGTCCCCCATGTGCCATGACCTACACCCTTTGCCCTCTAGTGTGCCCCACCTCATCCCTACATGTACCCCACTCCTACACACTGCGTCCCCCGCTGCCACTCTCCTTTTGTGCCCCACCTCACCCTACATGTACCCCACTCCTACACACTGCATCCCCCGCTGCCACTCTCCTTGTGTGCCCTACTTCATCCCTACATGTACCCCACTCCTACACACTGCGTCCCCCGCTGCACTCTCCTTGTGTGCCCTACTTCATCCCTACATGTACCCCACTCCTACACACTGCGTCCCCCGCTGCACTCTCCTTGTGTGCCCTACTTCATCCCTACATGTACCCCACTCCTACACACTGCGTCCCCCGCTGCACTCTCCTTGTGTGCCCCACCTCATCCCTACATGTACCCCACTCCTACACACTGCGTCCCCCGCTGCACTCTCGTGTGCCCTACTTCATCCCTACATGTACCCCACTCCTACACACTGCGTCCCCCGCTGCACTCTCGTGTGCCCTACTTCATCCCTACATGTACCCCACTCCTACACACTGCGTCCCCCGCTGCACTCTCGTGTGCCCTACTTCATCCCTACATGTACCCCACTCCTACACACTGCGTCCCCCGCTGCACTCTCGTGTGCCCTACTTCATCCCTACATGTACCCCACTCCTACACACTGCGTCCCCCGCTGCACTCTCGTGTGCCCTACTTCATCCCTACATGTACCCCACTCCTACACACTGCGTCCCCCGCTGCACTCTCGTGTGCCCTACTTCATCCCTACATGTACCCCACTCCTACACACTGCGTCCCCCGCTGCACTCTCGTGTGCCCTACTTCATCCCTACATGTACCCCACTCCTACACACTGCGTCCCCCGCTGCACTCTCGTGTGCCCTACTTCATCCCTACATGTACCCCACTCCTACACACTGCGTCCCCCGCTGCACTCTCGTGTGCCCTACTTCATCCCTACATGTACCCCACTCCTACACACTGCGTCCCCCGCTGCCACTCTCCTTGTGTGCCCCACCTTATCCCTACATGTACCCCACTCCTACACACTGCGTCCCCCGCTGCCACTCTCCTTGTGTGCCCCACCTTATCCCTACATGTACCCCACTCCTACACACTGCGTCCCCTGCTGCCACTCTCCTTGTGTGCCCCACCTCATCCCTACATGTACCCCACTCCTACACACTGCGTCCCCCGCTGCCACCTTGTGTGCCCCACCTCATCCCTACATATACCTCATGCCTACATACTGCGTCCCTCGCTGCCACTGTTCTCATGTGCCCCCGGTGCATCCCTGGCCTAACCCCCTTGTCCACCTCACTTCCTACCTTCATGCACCCCACTTCTACACCCTCTGTGCCCCCCATGTGACCTGGGCCTACATCCCGTCTCTGCCCCACCTCCTACCTTCATGCACTCTGCTCCCACACTGTCTGTGTCCCCCATGCACTGCTTGTCTGCCCCACATCCTCCGTTCATGCACCCCACTCCTACACCCTCTGCATCCCCCATGCACTCCTGACCTACACCCCTTGTCCTTTTGTGTCCACGGCATCTTCCCTACCATGCACCCCACTCCTGCACCCTTTGTGCTCCCATGCTGCACACCTGTCCCATGTTCACTCTTCCCTTAATGACCTCCTTTCCTATACCCCATGTCTTGCTCTGAACCCCTGCCCTTCAGCCCTATGTTCTCCTGTGTGCCCCCACCTCCCCATGTCCTTGCCCTACACCCCAATGCTTATCTGAACCATCTTGTGCCCCTGGCCCACCCTGATCCTCCACACCCTGCCCTTACTCCTTGACTCTGTTGAAATTAATGTAAAACTCCCACTAACTTCAACAGAGACAAACTATCACATGCAGCCTCATCCCCTTTCCTTTTTATTTACCCCTCAAGCTATTTATTTAAGAACATAAGCAGTGCCATGCTGAGTCAGACCAATGGTCCATCAAGACCAGCATCCTATTCTCCGACAGTGGCCAATCTCGATCGCATGGGAGAAGAACCAACAGTCACAATGGGCAATCCATTTGCCGTTGTTCACTCTCCTAAGAAGTTCATCCCCTAAGCTACTTGGTTAATAGCCATTAATGGACCTACTCTCCAAGAACTTATTCAGTCCTTTTTAAAACCCAGCTATACTACTGGCCTTGACAACATCCTCCGGCAACAAATTCTCTAGGTTAATTATGCGTTGAGTGAAAAAGTACTTCTTTTTATTTGTTTTAAATCTGCCAGCAACAAGTTTCGTGACGTGTTCCCTAGTTCTAGTACTATTTGAGAGGGTAAATAACTGTTCTCTGTCTACTCATTCCACATCACTCAAGATTTCATAAACCTTTATCATGTCCCCTCTCAGTCTTCTCAAAGCTGAAGAGACCCAGCTTGTCAAGCCTCTCTTTGTACGGAGGCCATTCCATACCCTTTATCATTCTCGTTGCTCTTCTCTGTACCTTCTCTAGTTCAGCTATGTCTTTTTTGAGATGGGGTGACCAGATCTGCACACAATATTCCAGGTGCGGTCGCACGATCGATTTGTATAGAGGCATTATGACATCCTCAGTTTTATTCTCTATCCCTTTGCAAATAACTCCTAACATTTTGTTCACTTTTTTGACTGCTACTGCACATTGGGCTGAGGACTTCAGTGTATTGTCCACAATCGCTCCCAGATCCTTTTCCTGAGCATAACTCCTATCTTAGTACCCAGCATTGTAGTTTGGATTATTTTTCCCTGTGTACATCACTTTGCGCTTGTCCACATTGAATCTCATCTGCCATTTAGATGCCAAGGCACCCAGTCTCGTAAGATCCTGTTGCAGTTCTTCAGTCTGCTCGTGTTTTAACTACCTTGAATAACTTTTTTTAAAATTATGTTGTTATTCATTAGTTGTTATTTATATAGCACCAGCAATGTACCTGGCACTGAACCATCATTAATTAGAGATAGGTCCCTACCCAAGGGGCTTACAATCTAGGGGTGTGTAGCAGGGAGCATGCTATCTGGGCTATGGGCCTTTTAAGGGAGATAGCACCAGCAGGGTATCTGAGGCTCAGGCACTAATTGGGATGCAGGACAGCGTGTGAATGCCTCACATCTGAGCTTGGGTGTGGCTAGCCAGCCCAAGATAAAGCCCTGAGCTGAGCACCCAATAAGGGAGTTCCTTCTGTTGTGAGAAGACTGCTTAAGCTAGAGAGTAGGGGGGGGGGGGGAATTTGTGCTTGGTCTGCAGAATGTGCCCTAGTAGGAGTGTATATCTGCTAGGGACGTTGTATATGGAACTACATGATGGAGCTGGGATACTGGGTGTAAATAAAGGAAGCCGATTCTCCTGCAGAGTGTGATTTCTTGGGCCGCATCCTTCCAATGCTTACTTCAATTACCCTTGGCCCTGTTATAGGTGGGACAAAGAAGAGGAGAGCATTAGTGAGAAGTCTGTAGAGGGGATGGAAGGAGGAGCTTGGGAAATCCTGACAGAAGAAGTAAGTTTTAAGGAGATATATGAAGAGTAGGAGGGAGCAAAGTGGATGTGTTCAAGGAGGGAGTTCTAGGTATGGAGATGAGCATGTGAAAAGGGCCAAAAATGTTTCTGAGAGGGGGAGGCTCTGAGGTGGGTGAGGGTGGTAGAAGAGGAGTGAAGCTCCCAGATAGTCTCATGAATCTTCTCCAAACCTGTAATCCTTTAAAGAACTTTTGGGATATGTTGTTTAATTTATAGCATATAATGTTTGTACCATAGTCTAGTCCTTTTCTAATTAAAAGAAGGATTGGCCAAGTTCTTGGAGGATAGGTCCATAAATGGCTGTTAGGTTTCCTCCCTTGGCCAGCTTGACCATCTCCTGATTATTGGGGGCAGGAATTGGATCACATCACTAGGACCTGTTTCCCACTCCTGCGAAGCAGCTGAAGCCAGCCACTACCAAATACAGGATGCTACTGGGTTGTATGGGCCATTAGCCTGACCCACTGTGGCACTACTAAGCAGAGAGAGAGAGGGTCAAAACAGAACACAAGGGAATGTGAGAGTGGGGAGACAAGGGGAAATGTTAAGACCCAGCAGAATTGGGGTGTCTCTGAGTGGGGAGAGCAGGAACCCATCCTCAGTGCATTTCTCCATTGCCACCGCTGGGATAAACACAGTGAACACCTGTCTCTGGGTGTGAGTGCAGGAGAATGCACAGAAGAATGAGGACCCAAGGATAACACAGTAAATGGGTAGGAGGAGAACATAGGCTCATGCATAAAAGTTTGCAGTCCATAAACCTCTTCCACTTAGGTCTCAAGCTTGAAGTCATTTGGCGAGCTGAGCAAGTGATATCGGGATCCTCATGCATCTAATCTTTAAAATATCAGAGGCATGGCCTGGTTTTCATCCTACAGCACTTGATGCCAATGAATTACTCTAATTGGGATTTACTCTTTTATAGCCTGGTACAGAAATGTGCATCCTACTTGTGCACCTTGGTGATGGCTATGGCACAAAGAACAGGTAGAAAATATAGTCCCAGGAATAAGGGTCGCTAACTGTCCTGGAGAAAAAAGGCCACTTCTCAAAAGGTTGCACCTTCATCAGGCCAAAGAAATTATAATAAAACATTTTCTTGTTTTCAAAATCTCTTAACAAAATTTCCCGTTTGAATGATATCATTCTATCTGTCAAACTGTATTAAAAATGCATATTTAAAAAATATATTTTAACCTCTTCTGAGGGAGGCAAAAAAGCAAAATGTTGAAACTGTCTGCAGGATTGAGAAAAGGAACCCCCAGTTTCCCAACCAACCCTAGCCCCAAGAAACGGTGCCCAGTGATAGAAAACGTGAGGTTTGTTTTTTTTGTTTTTTTTTAAAAACAACCTTGATGAATACTTTTACTTTCCCATAACTTTAAAACATATCCTTCACAACTACCACACCCACCATTCAAATTATTTAAAATATATTTTGTTTCTTGATATCGCTGCTGGGACATGATTGGTATGCAGGGATCTCTCAGCCGTGTACTCTGCCTTTGTGGACCAGACAAAAAACTAAGGGCATAATCCTGCTAGCAGTTGGAGGAGCATGAGTCCCATTGAAATGGAGCCTTGCTTAATCAGCTAAACTCATGTACATGTTGGGGCAGCAATCCTGAAGCCACTTACTCTGGAATAGTCCCATTGAAGTCAATGGGATTACTCCCTTGTAAGCGGCATCAGTATTGCAGCCTGGGAAACTAACTAGCTGAGATCTAGGAGTCTGCCTGCTGCTGACTAATCCCTTTTGTTTCATTTGATATGAGGATTTCTCTAGGATTAATAGCAAACAAGGGCATGTTGAGAATTGATGTTACATTAGCAATACAACTTTGCCCTTCTATAGTGTGTCTACTTGAAGATTGCAAACTGCTTTACAAGCAGTAACAGCTGAACCCTCATCGTCATCAGAGGTGAAATTTCTTTTCTTCCGTGGCAATAATATTGAATAGTGTTCAATTCAAGGTGCTGGTATTGACCTATGTAGGGCCCAAGCCATTTAGGGCTTTATATCTGAAAGACCACCTTTCTACTATGTTGTTGCTTGGTTGTTTACTATTTTCATAGCAGTAGCAAGCTACCTGGCACCGTACAATCATTCATTAAAGATGGGTCCCTGCCCTGAGGGGCTTACAGTTTAGGAAAGGGAGGGAGCATATGGGAAAACAGGGATATATTCATGAAGTTGCAGGTGCACATGCTTAGCGTGGTTACAGGAGAGCTTGGAGACCCTAAAAGCCAGGACAGTAGAAGAAGCATTAGTGAGTAATTCATGGGGGGAGCTAGAGAAAGCCTGATGGAAGTGGTAGGTTCCACCATTATCCTCAGCTGAGAAGAAGCTTCTTGCTAGTCCCATTATTTTGCCAACTAGTCTAACTAAGGCCCCATTCTTGTTGACTACCACGTAGCTTTGGAACACCACTCTCGTGGACGTTTGCCAAAGCCTAAGCATTTCCCAGAGGCAGTGAGACCTTTTTATTTGGCCAAACATTTGACAGGCAAGGATAGGCTTTGGGGGGAGGGTTTTTTTAGGATTTTATTTCTACTGGATTTTATTTGATATTAGTTTCTGCTCTACTTTATGTGTTTTAGTCTGCTGTGACTCATCTTGAGCCGTAGGGATAAGGCAGGCTATAAACTTAAATAAATACATGCTATAAAATTATAGCGAATAGGATACAAATATATTTCCACGTGGCAGCCTGGAAAGTTTGTTGGGATGCTTTGCAATATATTGTTTCTTTATTGTGTGTGAAAGAAGAAACCCAGAAGTGTTCTTGCCCTATAAATCATAATACAAATTATAACATCCAGGACCTGAATCTTCTCTGCCTTAAGCAGTGTAACTGAAAAGTAAAAACAAATGAGTCACTGGAGTTGCACTGGTACGGAACTGGCACCAAGGAAGAATCTAGCTCATGGTTTTGAAATCCTCTTGTGTTATTAGGCCTAAACCTGCTGATCTCATTTAGCCAAAATTCCCATCAGTCTTCTCTAGAGAAATCCCACCTGATTAGCTAAATTGAATTGACTCTCTTAGGGCCCAATGAAATTGTCTATACTAGGCTTTATGCCAGGTTGTTCTCTCCATCACCTTTTTTGACTTGTGTGCCAACAAACGTCCGCTTGGGACAGCCAGAGAGGAAGGGAACATTCTCACAAGGCAAGAAACCTGCCAAAACTGGATTTCCCCCAGGGTTGTGTGTGTTTTTTTAATTGTGCAAATAGATTTAGGTATTGAAATGCCTCATTTGTGATGCACAGATGACCTGCAAGTTTTGGGGGTGTAAACCAATCATGCTATTTCTGTCTTACACATTTCTTGTAATATGGAAAGGGACAATTCCCACTTTCAGTTCATCATCATTTAGCCTTGGCTGCTGTGGCAATATACGAGGCAAAAATGGAAAGTGAGGAATAGCATTGACAGATAGGGAAGCAATGTGTGAAAAATGATATTAAAAGTAAATAAATTAGAAAATTAAAAAAGCAGGAAACACTCATGTGAATGTACCCCAGTACAAGTCATTAAAATTCCTCCCTATGGCTGTGACCCACAGGCCACTTGCAGCGGGGTAGCCCCATTGAAGCCTGTAGGGCAAGTGGATTGCAGACTATATCTGTAGGGACTTACTGAAACAAGCAGACAAAGGTGATCTGCAGATGGAAATATTTGCCTGTTGCTTTGATAAAGCTTAACACAGATCAGCTAGCTGTCCTCTTGTGCTGAGGTGAAAGGAAAATACATAGGACTAGTGATGAGGTCTTCATTGGGCATTTTTACACGCACATTAAAGTTCCAGATTTTTCAATCTTCTGGGTTCACAAGTAAGTTCTGGATTCATTTTTCACACACACACTACCCTGAGGCAGTCAGTTCCTGGATGCATTCTTCACACACACACTGCCCTGAAGCAGCGTAAAGTAGCCGCAGCTGTAGATGTGAGGGGCTGCCATGCAAACCAAGTGACCACAGCTGCCTGGAGCAAAGCAGTTTACCAGGAGAACTTTTTACACACAAAAGTTCTGGGACGAGTTCTACTCAGAAGTTCAAAGAGCCAGATGTTTAAGATCTGAGTGAGGGATTCACACACAGAGAAAGTTCAGAATGTAATAGCAAACATCCAGGAGTAATGTGTGTGTACAAACACCCAATGAGTGGTGCTGAGCTGGCTCACATAGCAAGTTACTAAATGGTGTTTTAATGATGTGTAGATTCATTCAATTACACCATGCTTGCACCATTGCATCCGCATTTACTGGCTTTTTACTTAAGTTTCATGCCAGTGTAAATAAGAGGCGAATCCAGTTTGGGACTCTGCTCCTCTTTATCTCTTTCTTTTGATCAGGTTTCCCTAAGGTTCAGAACAACATATATCCAATCGTCTACCAAGCCAAATTCAAGGTGCTGGTGTTGACCTATAAAGCCCTACACCACCTAGGCCTTGCAGACCTGTGGGACCACCTCCCTTCCCCTGTTCTTGATTGGTCCCTGCAGTCATCCAGGGAGAGGGGTAGGGAGGGGTGGGGTTTTATTTTCCCAGTTGTAGGGTTTGTTAATATTCATTTGTATATATTTTATAGAGAGATGTTGTTTTTATTGATTTTATGGAATTGTATTTTATATTTGTTGTTCACCACCCAGGGGTGCCAGAGGCAGGATGGTTGGGATAAAAATATAATAATAAATATGTGGACTTCGGGTTCTCACTAACTTTAACAAGGGGCCTGAAGACTAAAAAATATGTCTCCAATCCTGAAAATGCTGAGCTGGCACAAACATTGAAATGTCCCACTGAAGGTCTGTGACAATGTCTTATATAAGAAACAAAACTTATTGAAACAATGAAAAATGTTTTGTGAGGAATCAGGTCAAAAACCAAATGTGTACATCATATATATCTACATAAATAAAACCAAAAATAGAACACCCTGATCAATGAAGTCATGAGCCTTGAAAAGTAAAGTCCAAGCTGAATAATACATAACAATAGTAACTATGGTTACTGAATACTATGTATTCAGCTTGGACTTTACTTTTTAAGTCTCATGACTTCATTGATTAGGGTGTTCTATTTTTGGTTTTATTTATGGATATATATGATGTACACTTGATTCATCACAAAAAATAATAATCGTCGTTTCAATAAATTCTGTTTATTTATAGAAGTAATTTTCACAGACCTTCATTGGGATATTTGTAAATTTGGCTTAGGTCTGTGAATAGCTTTTTTTGGTCCTTGTGTTTGCTTACAAACATTGAAATGAACAGGGCGTGCACTGGCAGAGGGTCTTGATGATTACAGTTTGGAAAGCTTTTAAGAGGCACATTTTGGTTTGCAGGGAAATTAACTTTCTACTCGTCCAGGACCCTGAATAAATGGCTTATAGGCCCAAGGGCATAATCAAGGGCTTAGCTAGGACAGGGACTGGTGGTGCAGATGCACTGGGGGCCATGAGCCTGGGGGGGCCATGTTCCCTGGTGCAGCTGCATCCCATGAGGCTTCTGAGAGGGCAAGCAGGGGGCCCAATCTATCTCTGCACCAGAACCCATTCTAACCTGACTGTGCCCCTTGGAATAATCCTCTGAGTGGGCAGCCCTAGTGCTAGCCCTTAGTGCAGTTCAGTTCTACTGAAGAGAATGGGGCTCATGCCCACACTAAGCGCTGTCATCAGCATTATCCATTCAGGGGATCAAGCTGCTAATTGTAGGCAAGATAATCCAATGTATTTATTTATTTTACAAAATTTGTGCCCCGCACTCTCCACCACAGGCAGCTCAGAGTCGCTAACAACAATAACAAAATACAAGTATAATATACAAATTTTTAAAAACACTTTAAAACATAATAATGATGACAGGGAGGAAAAAAAAACAGAGAACCAAGGGGGCCTGCAGGGCCGCTGCCTGGGCAAAGGAGCCGTTTGATCGATGGCCTCCATCAGCAAGATATTCCATAGCTTGACGAGGTCATTGATGAGACGGTCGTCAAGGTCAGAGGGTAACTCCCCCAGAGCGCCTAGCAACCGCACCGGGTCCATCAGCCTCCAGGGGCGAACCATCCTAATAGGTTCCGCACCCTGCCAGGGGCAGACGTGCTAGAAGGGAGGTCTGCAAGAGGTAGTGATCCGTCCATGACAAGGGCACAGTTGGTATCTCCCCCATTAACGGAGCACCTGCCTTAAGGCCAGTGCAAAACATGAGGTCCAAGGTATGTCCTCCAAGATGTTGGGCCGTTGACCCTCTGGGACAGGCCCATGGTTGCCATGACAGCCATGAACTCATGCTTGGCTCCGCAGAGCACCGCATCGGCATGAATGTTGAGGTCCCCCACGACTATCGTGCTGGAGGACCGCAACACCACCTCTGACACAGCCTCTGCCAGAGCATGCAGGGAGGCCGCTGTACTGGTAGGTGCATGGTATAACAGCAGTACTCCCCAACTGTCCCCTACCAAATCAAGTACAAGGTTGAGACCTTCAATGCCTACCATGGTCTGCACTGGGTACCTCCTCACCTCTTTAAAAATTTTTAAAGACCACCCCTCTTTAAAAATCATAACTACACCGCCCCCCCTCCCCCTGTCCCTCCAACCGCAGCTGGTGCTGCACGGAATACCCAGCCGGAACAAGATCAGCCAGGATAGGCCCCGATTCATTGTCCAGCCAGGTTTCCGTGATACATGCGAGATCGGCGGCACAGTCTAGGATCACCTCCTGGACTGTTGCTGCCTTATTCATTATTATTATTATTAACAAACATTTATATAGCACCAGCAGTGTACCTGGCACTTTACAAAGTAATACAATAGACACGGTCCCTGCCCCTAGGGCTTACAATCTGAGAGACAGGAGCTGGGGGAGAGAC